>CM050406.1:33100094-33224196 GCA_027580255.1 Therioaphis trifolii
TTCTCGGACTTCTTTTCAATTTCATCCCCAATATCACAAAGTGCTTTGAGCGTAAATACAATTTTCAATACGCAATCCGGGGCGCGCCGTGATTTGCTAGGCGGACGGTTGTGTTCGGGGCGTACAGAAAGGGAAAAAAATAATAATAAAACCCGTTATTGTCAGATCTACACTATAAGGTAGATCAGAAGTAGTACGATTATATCGGTTCTAGACCCCCTGCCCCCCCCCGCCGCCGCTCGATCCTTCCACGCCACCCGGTTAACGCGGCCGCCGCAGCCGATTGGCCATTCCGAGCTTCCAAACTCACCCTGAGCCACCTACAACCCGCCGTCCAGACCTTAGTCGATCACGTAACCTACCTTTTTTTTCTAGGACGCTACTTGTCTTCTCGTCTCACCACCACCGTCCGACCCGTCGACACCAAGGCTTCTCTGACCGCGTATACTTTTGTACCGCGTAATCGACATCTGTTTGTAGGCATTGCTTTACACGAGTATTATCATAGATAATACACTGACGATCGTTATGGTTTCCAAGCCTCCTCGATCTCACGTCGAAACCAGTGGCGCAACTACAACTTATGGCAGTGGTTCCCAACCGGGGTGGAATTCCCCTCAGGGAGGAGTTTGGATACTTAACCGGGGGAATATATTTTTGATGATATAGCGAGAATTTTATTGTTGAAATAATTGTGTCATTTTACAATCAGTAAAATCAAAAAAAAAATTAACTATCGTATCTCTGTGAGTCAGGCTTTTCCACGCTTTTGCAAATAAAAAGAAATCGGTTGGATAGGGAAAATGATATACATTGTGCATTATCAAATATATCCCCACGGATTACGGACTTGGTAAGAAAAAAACAAACTCGAATTTCTCATTGAATAAATTTTACCTTCATATTTAATAACTATTTATAAAATTGTATTCAAAAATATATAATTATTAAGTCGATTAATAATTTGTATTTTATTTTTAAAATTACGATTAAAAAAAAATGTCACTAGTTGTATGATATAATATATAATATAGTTTTTTTGCAAAAATTATTTGTACGGCTTATGAAAAAAATTGTCATCTAATTTCTAATTTAAAGAAAAGGGGGGGGTGAGATTATTGAAAATGTACAAGGGGGAATGGAATAAAAAAGGTTGGGAAACACTGACTTATGGTGTCTTAGTGTAAAAAATTGAATGGTATGCTTCCAGTGGTATTAATGTGTGGTCATATCACCGTGTCTTTTTATTTTAAGTTTTTTTCAAAATTTTGATTAAATTTCAATAGTCTTAAGGCAAATGTTCAAAAACTGTTTAGACTATATACCTATATATATATATATATATTTATGAATTTATATAACTTTTTTTTATGTTATGCCAGAAAAATATATATAACATAAATGATATTCCTTACATAACCTAGTAAATAATTAAATAAATACAAATATTTTGATAAAATTCAAATCAATCCTCTAGAAGTACTCTAATATTTTATTATGTTTAGGAAAAAAATTTAAAAAGCATTTAAAATTCCTGTAAATTAAAGTTATTAACAAATTTTTCGACTTGAAACCACCGCCGGCTTTTCTCGACCACTCAGAGACTCGTATGACGGGCCCAGAGCACACATAATATTACATACGACCTACAACTATTATATACGCGCTTGACGACGGTGTTAAACAAATTTTCTGGAAAACCATCAACCTCGTTAAATGAACTTTTTTTTTCCACAGAGCGACTCCCTGAAACTTTTAATTTAAAAGGTACAATCACTTTAAACGATATAAATCATCAAGTGTGTTACACAATGACGATCGCAGGTTTCTATAGGCTGAAATCGGCATACGAAATAAGGACGGAAGAATGACAAGACCTTTAAATGTCGAGTGAACCCTTCTAACATTATTTTCTATTATTTTTTAACGAACGAGAAAACCTATAAAGATTTTAAAATAAAGAATTTTTTTTCCTTCAAGCGTAATCATAAAAAACAATAATATAATAGTTATTTTTTAAGCTATTAATAAAATTAAAATACGTAAATGAGATTATTGTATACTTGAATATACTTGAAACATAAACACCATTATATCATAAAACAACGATCAAAAATAATTTGTTTAAATATTACGTCATTGTCGTATTATGTATACTAGTATAAACCAATAAACGACGTATGCTAATGAAAATATTCTCAATAAATCATATTAAAAATAGAACCGATGGAAGGGCGAGGTGATATTGTGCTAACATACTTCAGTTGATCTGACACATTTTTTATGATAAATCGTCTATAATGACATAAGTATTATTTATCTTATGCAATGAACATGTTGTACATTAATATAAACATTTATTGTAATAAATATTTTATTGATTCTAGAACGAATTGTGTCACTCCATATTGACACAACATTTTTGTAACTTCAACGTGAAAATTTATTTGGGTGTTTTGATTAGTCATAGTAGTTCTTAACATAGCCGAACGCCATAAAATGATGCAATGACTAATGAGCGAATCATAATGAAGTTTTAAACATAATTGGAGCTTTTGACATTTCGTAAAAACTAATTTTTAGTGTGCATACAATTTACGAAATAAATTTTTACAAAAACCGAGATATTTTGAATACCTTCGAAGTTTTATGTGTAGCTTTAACGCGGATAAATATAACGTTAAATACAAATGCGTAGGTTTTTTTTTTTTTTTTTTTTTTTAATTGTATAATCCTTTGCACAGAATATTAATTTTAAATTGGTAAAAATTCTAAGCATGTCGCCTCACTTCATTCAGAGTTGTGACTAAATAAATAAAAATGATTTCCAGAAAATTAAGAGTCCGTCCGCAACTGTATGTACATAGTACCTACTGTTATCCGTACTGCCACATATTAATATACACTGTTATCCGTTGTTGATTTTTCATTTAAAAAATACACATGAGACAATTATTTTCTAAATCAGCTTATCTCACAAAAAAAGTCTAAGTGAAATATTGCAGTTTAATTGAAATTTTAAGTTCAAGTAATTATTTTTTTTTCAGTGCTTGATTATACCTCACTGATTTTTAAATGATTTACATTATCAAAAACCATATTTTTTTCTCTGTATTGTATTTCATTAGCAGTTTGTTTTATCGTATATTTAAAAATACAACTAAAATGACTGAAGAAAAGTCGAATTATTTATTTCGGAAATTTAAAACTAAACTACTTAAGTTGATATTGGTGAAAAATATTAAAATTATCCATTTGGCTGCATTTAGACAAGTTTTTAAATTTATAAAGAAATCGACTGTATGCGTGTGTTTGTATGCAAATATGTACTGCGTATTAAATTCTATTTTTGTTGTGATACATTACGATTGGGTACGAATATCATCATGGTAAGCATTCGATTTAAATCGAAATAAATATGAAAACAAACAAATTATTTTACATCATTGTAATATGATACGAATATTAATACGATACTGCTGGTTATTGAGTAAATACGATTTTGGTTTTGTAAATAGCAAATAAGACAAATATGTTTCAAGTACACTCAATTTGCTGTTCGGTGCGTTTTAATCTATAAAACGTGTTTTAATATCGTTTTTCATTGTTTCGCATGAAAAAAATCTTGAATTCTTCCTAACCGATAAGTAGGTTCTTTCGATCCGATTACTACCGGGTTATAAAAAAAATATTCGAGCTGAGAGTTTGGTGACTGTGGGCCTCGGAGGCTCGATGACTCAGAGCTCGATTTACCGGCCTGGGACATACAATATTAATAATTATACTATGCCCACCTGTATATTATAATAACAGCGTCACAACGGGGGAAAAAAAACTATCATCCACGGTATGAAATCTTCTCTTTGAACCCCCCCCCTTTATCTTTTGGTTTACATGATAACGATTCGTTTTAACAAACTGTACTGTCCGGTGTTATCCGTAAAGCCATTGTACGTTTGTCCAAACGCCAACTGTCGGCCGTCGGAGTTCAAAGGGAAACAAAACGAGAGGGGAAGGCGTTGGGTGAGGTAGCGTATACCAAAACAAATGACGTTTGGTATACGGTAATTGGACGACAAATTAACCGTTAATAGAAAAATTTACATTTTCGGAGGCACTAAAGAACGTATTGGTTTGGCAAATAACGGTTTTGTTTTTATTTTAATTATTCCGATTTCGTAACGATAAATTTGTTCACTGTGCTATCACAGACATCTGTATATAGCGATTTTTTTTTTTTATTACAGCCATTAGAAACGGACAGCGTCGTATGTCGGGACGAGATATATCGTTCGAAGGGATACACTTAACCGGCTCGTGTAGAGAGACACGTCTCACGTTAAGTCGGTCTAAGAACAAGGCCCGGAAACGTTGCCCCTTCTCGGATATAAAAACGTGCTCGAGCACGTGCTATGGCCCGGAAGGGTCAATCAAGTGGTGGCGGATCCAGAACCGCTATAATCATACCGCTATTAGGATCGGCGAGGTATTACGATCCGCAAATTTACGAACGACATTACCGTCACTGCACTCGATTCTATTCCCGGCGGTAAGGGTTAATACCATTTTTTAGTTAATAGTATTACCCTTCTCTACTCACATCCACACGCGCACACACACACACACACACACACACACACACACACACACACACAAATAATTATACGCACACACACACACACACACACACACACACACTGTTTTAATCGTGACATAAACGTGCGGCCCGGCTAACTATCGAGGATTTACCGACTGTGTGACCCACCACTGCCGCCGCCGCCGCCGCCGCCTCCGCGCCACCGTTAAGTTTTAAGAGGGTTAAATCCGTATTTTGCGCGAGGCTAATTATGTCTCTCGAGAATCATTAGAAAATCCGAGACAAACGTAATGCTGATTAATTAAATCGGCCAACGGACCGGGACGGCGACAGGGGGAGAGAGATAGAGAGACAGACGGCCAAAAGGGGTGAGGGGGTGAAAATACGCGCGTCGGTAGTGCACACGCGCGCCCGGCGGCGTCCTGCACATTCCGCCGGCGGGGTGGAAAACAAAAGGGCGAGTAAGACGGTTTCTTGCTGATCACACGCGTGTCCCGAAGCCGGAGTGACGCGCGCACACGACACACACCGTTAATGAAACCGAACGATTTGACTGAGGCGGTGGTGTGAAATTCCAGAGCGACCCCGTGGAATATGTCCCGACACTGTTTCGTGTCGGAGGTAACTGGGAATGACCGGGATCGTTATATCGAATTCGACCGCCACCGCACCAAAGTTGTAACTCGGGCCACGGCGTAAGCTTTTGTTTTGTACACCGCGCCGTGTCTGCGGTCCCCCGAACTTGCAACCCTCTTAAACGCGTACGACCCCGTCGTCCCCGAAGACGGTCGGAAAGTTTCGAGGACCTGGAAATATTTGTTAATCAGTTGTACAAACGTATCGTTAACACGCGATACGCGCCGAGAGCGGCGAACCCGTGACACGCGAGCGCGTTTTAAGTTATATTTGACACACACACACACACACACACGCAAACCTCGATGATTATATTACCCTTCCCCATGTTATATATTATGTATGTACACGAGTACAAATTAAATAAAAACTATAATCGTAGACGAATATTTTGGAAAACCGATTATCATAATGTATGCCCTACCGTAATTAAAACGTTCCCGAACGCCATGCTTAAGTAATTAAATCAACGTGGTCGGTTAGAGAAACGGTCACCCTAGTGCTCGTCCACAAAACAAATATTCTAGTCACATTATTCGTACTGAGACGTCAGCACATATAAATCGACAGCTATTTTATTATTATTATCATTATTATTAATATCGTTCTACTTTGTAAGCAACCATACTGAAAGGTACCATCACTGTACAGTAATGATCAGACGACAAACTCATAGAATACATAGTACAACACTTTGTAGATTCAACAAACTGTTTATTTCTTTATAGTTATGTGAACTACGTGTCGTCGTGGAATTCACTTTACACGTTTGGATCTAATATCGGGAGTAAATTTTACACCGAGTACGTCGTTTTCGGCTTTTTATTTTTAATGTAATTTACGTTTGAGCTTTTATTTTAAATTTTTTTTATTACAACGAATATATTGTATACAATCTGTATTAAATTTATACAATAGTTAATACGGTGGTATGATTACAAGGCTGGACGGCTTGATTGAAGGGGGTGTCCAAACTACACTATATCTACTTCACAATTCTAGACTGTTTTTTAGTTAATATTTTTTTTTTTTTTTTTTTTAAGTTGAGTTGATCTCTGGGCCAGGTTTGAGCTATAGCTATATTTCGCATTAATTTATACGTGTTGAGGGGTTGGTTTTAAGTTTTTTTTTTTTTTTTATATGATTTTACGTTTTACGCGTCTCTTCGAGCCAGACAGAACACCAGCAGTCCGTCTTTTCAGCGTGTACTCAAACTTCGTCACGCGTAACGGCTCGTAAATAATGTTTACTACGGTTTTAAATTCGACGGCGCGCTACTATATACACGCATTTCGAACATTATTAATTTCGACCGATAAATAATTACAATCATCGTTCATTATAATAATATCTTGAGCTACAATAAAGTCGACATACATACTTTATTTTTTATTTTATTATCATTTTTTTTTTCTGATGTGAAGAATGCGTTCCACAAATTTAGTCGTAAATTAATTCGTAACAACATCTGGGATCGCTATCTCACGACCACTTGATCCCTACCCGGGATGAGAGGGGAAAAAAGTGTATGCCAAAATTGTCGACTGTTCGTCATCTGTACGCGGGCCACATGTTACCGCCGCGGCGGCGCACTACTTTAGACCGATGATGAATGGTCCCCTTTCGGATGTTATTGCGTCGGGCGTCTCGCATCTCGCGCTATTCAAAACTCTGGTTTGGCCGCGAGCCTAATAGCGTCCGTCGATCGTTATTTTTCCGATCGCGCCGATGTGGGATCCACCGCGTTGCGTCACGCGTATTGCGCCGGAGTCATGGACGGAGTAAATATCATATTTTGACAATTAATCAACAATATCCTGTGGATCTCGGTCTACCAAGAAGTCATAAAACACACGACGTGTATGAACTGAAAGGAAGCAAAAAAATAGCTCGTAAAAAAGCCACGTTTTTTCTTTTTCGTACGACCAAACACGTCTGTGTCCACGATCGATGCTACAAAGTCAACATGGAAAATGCATATAAATAAAAAAATCAAACCGAGCCTACACACGATTAAAAATCTTACGACCCCTTATAAACTACAGCTCAACACTTCAGATTAAACGCTCACTTCTAATATACACATCAATAATAAGACCATTAATAACTTATGCATGTCCAATATGGGCATCCGCATCCCAAATAAAATTTACAAAATTACGAACGATACAAAACGAATTTCTTAGAATAGCTCTTAAAGCCCCTTTGTACATGCGAAACACACAACTGCACAACGACACTAGAATTCCATACCTAATACCACATGGATTGATAAGAACAATTTAAATAATTCCATTCGAAACTCAACACAACAGAAGGAGCCCTTCACTTCAAAATTGGGAAAAGAATCAAAAACCGTTGACTAAAGCCACGTTTTCCACAAAATATCTTGTCACCTCCAGAATCATCATCATCATCTTCGGCATCACGATCATCAGACCTAACAAAACAACTTAAAATCTAAGTGCAATTTTGTTCAATAAAAACAATTTATAAATTATCATACTCTATTATCATACACTTCTACTCCATATTGTTAAAAACAAAAAAAAGTTGTTAAAAACAAAGATTATGTTGAAACAATAAAATTTAATAAATAATAAAAAAAAAAAAGATCGATGAGATTTTTACATTACGATCGGTATGAAAACAATTTTACGGCTTATGTTTTTGGACAGACGAAGAGAGTGCGCCACTCTCACCGTTTTATATCGGTCTTTAAGTATTTTTGTTTTTTTTTTTTTTCCATACGAAACTAAATATCATCGTTCGTTCATAAACGGGGAAAAGTGCACTCATCTGACGTACACTTTTACTCTCGGCGCACGAGCGTTACGGTCTCTTTAAACGCTACCCGCTCGTATGTACGAATGATTATTATCGTTTGAACGTCGTGAAGGAATAATAATAATTAATAATAATTAATTGCGTTTTTAAACAACACGATTCGACACGGAGTGTTTTGTGCGCAATTAAAAACGTTGTAAATGAAAGTATTCGTACGCGCGTGCATAGTACGCGGGTCATTAAAAATACGGTCGAATATTTTCGTCTCGGCCAATATACGTACGAATGTCGAACGTATGAATTACGCAGGGCCGTCTCTAAGGTCACGCGTGTGTACCGACGTATTATTCGACGAAGATGGCGAATTATTATCCAACGACCAAGGTCGGGTACAACGTAAACACATCTCATATCAACCTTGTCGTTTTCATACGTCCAATGGCCATAGGATGTTACTGTGATTTCCGCGATGATACCTATTTATTAATAGGCTATTTAAAAAAAAAACACACACCCACACACCATTTCAAGATTCGTATCAGAGTGCGATTTAAGACATCTCGGTAATGAGTACACTACAATAATTACGGTAATTTTTTCAGTCGTATCATATTTATTGAGTATTTATTGTTGTTTATTTTTCAACTATTTTCATCTGGTTTTTCCGATGGTATATTTTTCTCGAACCAAATTCTATGGTGTTACGGTCGTGCGTTTTTGCCGCCGCCGCCACCGCCGCCACTGTTCTCCGGCCGCGTCTATTGCCGGCCGCAAAAGCGACGGTCACCCCGCAAAAGTGTCGGATTTCACCCGACGCGATACGGCCGACACGTGTTTAGCGTGGCCCCGGCGAGATTTCGAGAGAAAACCCACCCGTAAGGTACACGTAGGTGTACGACGACGTGTTCTAAAAACGTGTATTTTTTCGTTTTTTCTGCACGTCAGCTCGCGTTTCCGCCAACATCACCCCGGTTCGAGTTCACCCTTAGTCGTACCAACATAATAGTCCTTAAAAATGTGCGTTTGTGCGTCGGAAGTGACAAAATGTTTATCACGATTGATATCCATCTCTATAGAGAGTTATGACGTTTCGATCGCGACGCTATTTGAACACATTGAAATGGTCATCGTCGACGATTTTTATCACGCCGACGGTCTTGATTTCATTTGGCACGGTCGCGACTGTGTTCGAGGAACGACCGTTGTAATCCGATTTGGGTTTTCCTAGAATTTTGTCGTAAACGATTTCCCGAATTCGTCACGCGGAAAATGGACTTAACACACACACAAACGTACGGGTTGTGAAAATACGTAATGCGGCCTTGAAATCATATGGTAAAATATGCTCTGAAAACTGCGAGACGTAAAAATGATATGCAAAAATATGCACTGAAAATAAAAATCGCATTTTTATTCGCAAAGTTACGAAACGTATTTTGTGCTCATTCGGCACACGGTGCGATTGACTAGAAAACAGTATGCAAATGCGTGTCAAGAACCCGAGCGTTATCTCCGAATCGCCGCAGTTCGGAACGAAACAGCGAGACTCGTAGACCCCGCGAATACCACTTGCCGCCACGTCGTTTATAGGGGCCGACACGCCGACACTAACCGAACCGGCTGCGGGCGTACAATAAAATATATATGATGTGCGTACTTGCTACGGTCGGAAAAAGGGTCGAAAATCCCGAGCGGTTTCACCAGTACCGGTGTAACAGACAATTTTTATCCCCCGGAAGTTTTACCACCCTCCGGTAAAAATTTCCTTGGATATTATTACTGGGGGTGAAAATATCCAAGGCTTTTTGTACCCCTAGTAAAATTATCGGGGGGTAAAAATATCCTAGGAAATGATTACCCCCCGGTAAAAATAACTTAGGATATTTTTACCCCCCGGTTGAATATTTATAACAGAGGGGTAATAATATCCTAGGATAATATAACCGGGGGGGGGGGTAAAAATTATGGGATGTATAAAAATCCTATGACACCGGTGCGTGTATGTGCCGGTGCAATAGTTTCGACGGAATAACGTTTTTAAATAGGCCTCGTTCGCGCGCGTCCCGAGCACAAATGTAACGGACAGACGAGAAAAAAATGTTCACACGACTAGTAAACGATAACGCAAAAAGAACTTGTCGGTGTGTGTGTGTGTGTGTGTGTGTGTGTGTGTGTGTGTGTGTGTGTGTGTGTGTGTGTGTGTGTGTGTGTGTGTGTGTGTGTGTGTGTGTGTGTTCTTTCGGCATTCTTATTGGCCATGAAGGATTTGGTCAAAGATATTGCTGAATAATTCACGCCACTCATTAAACTGGTTCGTGTTCTTCCGACTATATTATATATTTGTGTGGCCGTAGGGCCTTTTAAACAGAAATAAAACCGGACGTGTCCTTCGAATCATTGGCATTATTCGCTTCTTGGTCGAGATAACGGTGACATATTGAAAGAACTTTGGATGAGTTTCGATTAGTAAATGATACTTCAGTATGATTTTGTTTGAATTCAAAAACAACGATAAATCATTGTTCCTGGAAAACGATTCTGAACGAGAGTCAAAAATTCTAGTTAAACTAATAATCGGCAGTTATACTGATAAAGGTTTTCATAAAAAAAAAAAAGTTTCTCACTTTTTATCGTGGCATTCCGTCATATCGCTCACCGACATAAAAACCGATACCGATAAAAATATTCGCCAAGTGTTGCCGGCCGAATCGAATGATTGATACCGGTAATTCAGTCGACAGCGATCGCGATGAACGCAATGCCGGACGTCGTATGATATTGTGTTTTGTATTATATTTTAGAATAATTATTAAACTCGACGACGCGCGACGCGACGCCTGTAGAAGATCAAATATCGTATTCGCGTCGCTCGTCGTTTTCATTATTATTGTTAGGTATTATTATTTTTTATACAAACAGGGAAAAAACTACTCTCTGCGGGGTTTTCCGTTGCCAATAATTGACTTCGGGTACAATCTCCGAACGCATAAACGTGCCACGCATTGACGGACGATCGCGAAACGTAGAAGTCCGACGAAAGCGAATTTTTGCGGTCATCGTGGACCGTCACGATGCCATCACGCGTACACACACACACACACACACACACACACACACACACACACACACACACACACACACACACACACACATACACAGGTGGTTTCCTCCTATTTCACGACGTGAATGCTAAAAACTGTACACCACCGTCACCGCTTCTGCCGCACCTCATATAGGTACGAGTTGGCTCATTTTTTATTCATGAAGAGCAACAGTATTGCGACAGCAAGTTTCATCGTCCGTTATTATTGTTGTTATTGTTATTATTGCTTTTTTTATTATTATTAACATTATTATTGATGTTGTTTGGTTGATACCACTCTGTGTTCACGCCGCATTGACGAAGTGGTGTGTAATATCGAAGACGAGTCGTGTGACAACGATTACGATATAATAACCATATACGTGCATTTATTTATTGGTTTTCATTGGTTTTCATTCCGTATCAGACATTAATTTATACACAATATGTGTAGAAATGCAAGTTTAAACTGAAGATAACTGCAGAACAACATGAATTCTATAAAATCGATGTTCAGGAAGTGCGAAAATAACAAAAAATATTAATAAGACGCACTGTGGACCAAGTCGTGTTGAGAGACGTTAAATTCTGTGCAGAGTAAGGATATCGTACCCGTGGGAAGTGCGATGGTACGGAACTCGAAAAGGCGAGTGGTTTCTCGTTGTATGTGCAGCAAGGCAACACGGAAAGATATGGGGATGAGAACAAGTCGGGATAATCCGACGAGTCATCAAGAAGAGAATAAATGAAATGATAGTCATATATATACGTGTGTGTGTGTGTGTGTGTGTGTGTGTGTGTGTGTGTGTGTGTGTGTGTGTGTGTGTGTGTGTGTGTGTGTGCGTGTGTGTAAATAAATAAACGTGTTACGCAGCAAAAATTTTCATCGCTACCGCCTCTGTTGCACAGACGTGTGATGTAGAAGAGATAAATCAAACAAGACGCGATAATTGTTACTACCACGAGGGTCGTCGTGTTCGTTATTTCTACACTCCGCGCCCGCCGAGTCACTACGGTTCGACTAAAATCGATTTCGACGTTTCGCCGCGTTGATTACAGCGGTGCAGACGTCTCGGCGGATACGCCACGAGCACCGGAGGCTGTGGGACGCACATATAACAACGCGTGATTCGATCCAAACCTGTGGGAAACGTTCCGACGGTAAACAAATTTCTTCCTTCGTCGTGCCGACAACGATATTCCGGCGTACAAAGCGATCGCACCTGTTGTTTTATCGCAATCGGATTTTGTGCGGTTTTGAAATTTACTCTTTTACTACGACACAATAACGCCGTCCTGGACGTGACCACTCGTCACGTCCCTGGCAAGGGTACAATATTGGATCGATGGTATCGACACCAGTATCAGTGTTCACCGTGGGTCGAAATACGAGTCAAGGATACACAACCGCGTTCGAGATCCCGGTCGCGACATTATCCGGGAGACGAGAGAATCGAACCGCAACACCGGTCGACAAAGACGCGTTTTTCGATAAAACAGTTTTCGTTTACCGCTTATGAAATTAGGATTTATGCAAACGTTGTATGACTTGTGCGAATGAATATGCCGATCGAAAACTTTTGAACGTTTTAAAATTAAAATTCTCGACACGCCAAAAATCGCATTAAACCAGAGACATGTTCTTTTATTTCGAGTCGAACTTGACGAATACAATATGTACGCGAATCATCGACCATATTTTTTTCTCAAATTCTAACGATTCTATTGTTGCGTTTTGGAATTCGATTGGTCTTTCTCTCGCAATTCGTAAATAATCGTAATCAGTTCACCGACAACTATCACACGTGTCCGGCTCGTCGGCGATCCCGGAGTCGACACCCGAAGTCGACCGAACGTGTGAACTAAACGAACACCGGAGAAACACGGTATACACAGTGTATAATTTTTAAGTTTATGTTTATTTAAACCGCATTATATGATATAGAAAACATTTATTTATTGCAATGTAAACAAATAATTACAAATTTTTATTTTTAAAATTTAAACTCATATATCTTTAATAATTTAATATTTAAAAAGAATGTAGAAGTTTAAAACTCTTGTAATAACAATAGTGTACAATTAAAGTCTCCACAATTTTGTTGTAAAATCATTCTTTTAAGAGTTATGATTAATTTTATTCAAAATCTAACGATTTCGAACATTTTTTTGTTATTAAAACTTTAGAGCTTTTGCGGCACGGGTTAAAGTTGATCGATTTGTCAAAAAAAATTTTTTCATGCTTTTTTTAAGTAATAGAACAGATTTGAGGGCGGTAACATGAACATTTTGCAATTTTTTTTTCTTCATCTATACCAGAGGACCACCCTAATATATACGGTATGTTATAAAGTACAGAGCGCGACGGAAAGACGATACGAGCACAGGATATACGTAACATACCTGAAACGCGACCTGACCCTGTAACTGCCACCCACGACGTCGAGGAAACGCTATCGGGTACACGAGCGCGCGGGACGTGAACGGCTTGTCAATCGCACGTGTGTAAGCGTACGTATACGCTCGGAGAACGACAATGAGCCGAAACGCGATTATGAACATACCGTCATAGACGTTGATACATCCGGTAGGTAATGAAAACGTGAACAGTGGGCGTGTGCTTGTGTGTGTGTGTGTGTGTGTGTGTGTGTGTGTGTGTGTGTGTGTGTGTGTGTGTGTGTGTGTATGTGTGTGTGTTCCTATCGCCGAATACGCAGCAAAGAATACCAATGTCGTAACCACTAACCACCATGAACCATGTTATTTAGCGTATTTTATCGTGGTAAGTTACCCGCCGTATACGTGACCGTGAAACGGAGACGAAAACTATTATTGAATCACAGCGTTCATCTCGATCGAATCGGCCAGTTGGAGGTCGGTCGCGTGTTCAAACCCGCCGTATTATAATGATACTCCGTTTCCATGCAGACGCGCGTTGGGTACTTGCTATTTTTACAGAACCACCGGATTTAAAATCAACTCGTAACTTTAGAACCCAAATAATTTTAAAACTGTGTACGTTTTCCAATTTTTTACAAAAATACAATGATTAATTTGCAATGCTTCTGAATTCTGATCGGTTTGTGTTCAATCGTAATACGTACTTGCATAGTATGTAGGTACATTTCATACAACTTTCGTTTTTGATTTTTGAAATCTTCAAATCAAATGCTACCACGTGATTCACGAATACGTTTAGTACAAATTCTCAAAATAAGATTTTCGTTAATTTCAAAATTTCTTTGGGTGATTTTCGTTTTTTAAATATTTTAAAGTTCTATAATATCATGAAAACCGCATGGTGGATATCGGCAACTGTGTCCATTTTTATACTCTCCGTCATGGTTCTACATAATGTTACACATTTCACAAATATCGACATCGAAAGTTGCTATTGTCGCCATAAATACGTTTTGAAAATAACAATCACGAACGTCTCAGGATTTCAGAATCGAAACTCGGACCAGAAATCTACAAGATTCGGTCACGTGCGTGTAAAATGTTGCTCGTACGCCGACCGAGGATTTCGCCGTACGTCCGGATGACATAACATCGTCGTAACGTTAACCCGTGGCAATATTTCATCCGGCGTCTCGGAAGTTTTAACGATCCCCCCGAGATTTCGTCTCCCCCGTGGTCGCCACGACGTTACGGCAGTGAGGACGTCTGACGACAGCACGACGACGTACAGCGCTCGTCGACAGATATGACGGGGGGTTGGGGGGGTCTTCGTCGTGTGCCCCATATCACACACACACACACACACACACACACACACACACACACACACACACACACACACACACACACACACGCATCATGCGTACCTGTCGGCTGTCGTCGTGACACGGATATTCTGCGAACCGACGACAGCATCCGACGGGGGACGGACCGGCCGAAACTTTTCCGCCCCGAACGTCCGCGCGTGATAAAACGACACCGGGTAGGTAAGCCGCACGCGGCGTTTCGCGACGATTATTAATTCCCCGAGCCGCGCACACCCGCGTTTAGATGATATCATGGCTTACGTGGTGCCGGCCGCCTTTTTGTTTTATCCATCCGTACGTACGACCACTCGTCGTCGTCGTCGTCGTTCCCCGACAACGTTTTTCGTTTCCGGCAAGTCTGCGATCGGAATGCCGTCGTGTGTAGGAAAAAATCGATTTCTTGAAAAAAATCGACCGGCGGCTCCGAGAACAAAAGTAAAAAAAACAAAAAACAAAAAACCAAAAAAAAAAAGACTTTTTTTGAACAAAACCTTCTCTGATCCGACCGGTTTTGTTCGCCGCGGGAACCGATACAGTTTTCAGACAACGTCCGTCGATCACAAAATTCAGTGTCTGTTTATATATATAGAAGTATATATGATTTAGTGTAATTTGTCACGTCGATTCCACTACGTCATTATTACGATAGACCCGGGTCGATCGGACGTTGACAATTAAAAATGTTGCCTCTACGACGTCTCGAAGTTTTTAGATTCTGAGTGGAGCCGATGGACATATTGGTTTTACAATGATGTTTATTTTTTTCCCCGGAAACACTCGAAGCTGTAAACTTTATCCAAAAGTTTTGTCCGGCAACTTCGTTGATCAGAAATTGAGTAAAATTCTATAAGGTACCGTGAGCGAGACTTTCATTAAATCCAATTTATTTATTTAGCCATAAATCCGTAAGTAGTGTTGTTAGAAACGTGAAATTTTCACTATATATAATCGATAACACACTTTTACAAACTCGACAAAAGTTGTGAAAAAAATCGAAAGCTTTTTCGGAATAAACCTAGAAAATATTTCGGTTTTGAAAGTTTATTTTTAATACAATTTTTAATGTTTCATATTTAGACTTGGCAATTTAACATGACCTATATTCTGAAATTTTTTTTGAAAATCGGTACTCAGGATTTTTTAACAAGCGTTTAACTGTATTATCAACACGATTTTTACGGAACCAGCGGTTTTTAAATACATTTTAAATTTTAAATGAACATAAAAATAGTCCGCCCGATCATTGTGAAACTTAAGAAATAGATATAAAAACGTGTTTTTGGTGGAAAAAATATCGTCCGTCGTCCAGCGAAAAAATCTTTCTTACATTTTGACGAGAAAAAGCCTACCCCGACCATTATACACACTGAAATCGTTAAACGTAAAAACGATAAAGATTAACGATTAACCGGGTACACGTTACACCGAAACGTTACTCAAAGGAATTACCAAAGGAATTGTGTGTGCATCGTTTGTGTAAAACTCAATACACCCCGTCATCATTATCTCGTCCTCCGAACGAAGGGGCAAAGGACGAACTTCCACCACAATTTTCTTACCGGTTTTTTACCTCACGAAGTTTGTTTGGAACGGTTAGACACAAAATGTTTAATATCATTACAAAAAACCAACAGTAGTTTTGTCTTAATCGATACAGGATATCGGTGTCGTGTTGTCATTTGTATGGTCAGCGGTCGCGTCTTTCGGTGTTTCGCGTTAAAATGTATCCCGAGACGAATGCAAATCAGGCGGGAAACGACTGCGATTTTCGAGACTGCGACGCGGAGACAATGTACCCCGCGGTTAGTGCGGCACGGCCTTTCGCGTACGTCACCGACGAAACGTGCATTAATAAACGTGTTATTATCGTTGGTTTTTTCGCTCTCTCCGTCTTACATCAAACTCGATTATCGTTATTAAACACGCGCGTACATATTATCACACATACGAAATCGATCATAATATAATTACAATAATAATATTATTACTATCGTACTCCGAGTCGACGATCGCGTTTCTCGTCCCGTACGCAATTAACGTTTCAATTACACGCGTGACGTTTCGATCCGGTGAAGCATAATCATATTGTATCGTCGTCGGGTTTATATTATTATTTTAACGCGCACGCGGTATCACGGTATATCATAATTAGGGCCCGGATTCATATGCATTTGCATGTTTTTTACAAACAGTCCAAAAAATAGCTGAATAAGCTATTCGAGTTTGAATCGAATAGCCCGGAGATCCGAAATACAACGTTTTAATTCGCATGTTTTTGCATATTTTACCATTTTTGGACATGCATTGCATATTTCTGTATTTTACGATATTTCGTTGCGTATAAATGGTTTTTAAATGCAGAACGTGTAATATTTCGGGTGTATTAATCAAATTAACGTACCTATGTATAATAATTATTATAGTCCATGTAATTTGACGAAGATGTTTTTTTTTTCTTATAGCCACAATACATATTTAAAAAATATATATATTTTTGATATCGATTTTTCAGATTGAATTAAAAATGTCGAAAAAAAGAATCTTATTATTATAATATGATTTTATTGTAAACAAAAAAATTAATATACCTATAAAAAATTATGAAAATGAAAGACTTTTCTAATTCGATTTTTTTTTTCATATTTTTAATTTTTAAGGGTACATTCCTACAAAATGATATCATGAATGCATATTTTACAGTGCATATTTCTTATGTTTTTAGAGCATATAAATCCGAGCCCCAATCATAATATATAATGTTAAAATAGCCGAGCGTATCGTGCGTGGGCGTGTGTCGGCTAGAGTTAACCAAAAATATAAATACGCGCACGATAGGGTTGCCATACGACCCAATACACGAATACCAAATTTATAACATTTATTAAATAATAATAAGTCATACAACAAATACAATAAATTTTATTCGATTGTTTACAAAAAAAAAAAAAGTTTTGACGAATTTCAGATGAATTATTCACGAACAAATTGGCTATTTGTTCAGTATATCTATAACTTATATCTATAATTTTGGTACAATAGTCGTTTGCTTAAATGGTTGAAACTTGGAAATAAATACTCGTTATAAATTCCCATTATTCGTATGAGTGCCCAGCACCCCATAATAATGTCAGTGGGTGCCCGAGTCCCGGGGCACCCATGTAAATGGCACCTATGATGGGAACCCTAGCGTACGAGTACGATAAAAAATTATACGCGTTCTCTCCGTCTGGAGACACGCGTGCTCAAAGGCGTCGGGATCGCTCGCAAAGGCTTTTCGGCGCGGCGAACCGAACTGTTAAAACGAAATTCTTCGACAAAACGCCCCGCACGTGCCTATACACACGCGTTTAAAACGGTAAATCGTTTTGTATCCGATATCATATGCGTATAATATATACTCGTATATACGTACCTGTCTCGACGAGAAACGAGTGAAAAACGTACTCCGCACGATACGCTCGTTTTATTTGATGCGTCGTAACGTCGGCTTGTACGGCGAGGTGCGGTGCGACGTTTTTAGCATTCTTCTCGATCTCTTTGATAGAGCCAAAAAACAAAAACAACAACAAAATCAAAATTTTCTTACGAGTTGCGAAGTTTATTTATTTATTTATTTTTTTTTTGTACCATTCTTCGTAATTGTTCAAGGCGAAAGCGAAAGAGAGAGAGAGAGAGAGAGAGAGAGAGAGAGAGAGAGAGAGAGAGAGAGAGAGAATATAAGCCACAGAGGAAGTTCTTATTTCAATAAACCAAAGGTGATATTATTATAAACGGTGATAATAATTGTGATCGATTCGTCATCGTCGAGTGTGTTCACATAAGCACTCCATTTATGATTATTAACCGTACATTTGTATGCACACATATATGTATATTATATCAACAGTTCAACATGCGATATTGCGGTGTGTTGTCGTTAGGAAAATTGTCGATTTCACTCGAGTATCGTACGACAACACCACGCGTGTAAATGATAATTATAATTATTTCGTCAAACGTCATTAATTGTCGTTCTCGGTTTTTCGAAGGTCCGTCTTGTCGACGACCACACACCGATAGGTTAAACGAATAAATCGTATTGTATTTTAAATAGTACACCCGTACGTACAACCACATCTAAACGCGATTTTACACGCGCAGATTACTCCGAGAAATCGTTAAACTTACCGTGTAAATCGATGACGTGTCCGACTCACGTGCGTGGATAGGAATACCAAATAGAAGTGTAAACAATAACGTATTGGTGGATTTTACGTGTGAGACGTGAATGAATAAAGCTATTTTTTTTCTTTTTTCTCGAAGGAAAATCATATTTCTCGTACAGTATACGTAATCAAAAGCAACCTCACACGTCATTACCATACAATGAACGTAAAAATAAATACAGTAATAATAACGATTCGATTTCACGATCGTAAACATAACAAACGGTTTTCGTGCCCTTATTTTTCTTTGGAAATATCACAAGCCTATAACTAATTAACTAATTAGTAAAGTTGTTTTGTCGCGAAAAAAAAAATATTAATATCATATTATATTTGGTTTACAAAAAAAGTAACCACTGAAAAAACAAACGGACAAAAAAAAACCATAAAAAAGCGTCTTCCTAGTAAGGGATTTCTAAATCCCCAAACTGTTAATGGCGGCCTGAGTATATTATGTTTATTTATCACGGTCGGGCGGATTGTTCGAAAGCTTAGTAGTAATCTGTAAAGAAAAAAAAAATAAAAAGTATAAAAAAATAAAAAATTAATTAATTATAACGTCTGGCATTAATAACGGGTAAAGCTCCTGAGAACAGACGTCCCAAGGTCATAAGCGAATTTATAAGTACGTGTACACAACGCGGCGTGGCGAATATTATTTCACGGATAATATTACAATATTATTATCGTGGCAGGTGAACGAATAGCGAGTGTAGAGGTTTTTTATTTTTATCATTTTTTTTTTCCATTCGATTTTATTAAAATCCGATTTATTATTATTATTATTATTATTATTATTATTATTATTTAATTTACGATGACTTAACGAGTGCGTTTCACCACGCCCCGCCCCGGACGCGGTCGTGGAGGTCGGACGAGATTTGTTTTTAATTATATCACTATCGACGCGATCGGTGTAGTGACCGAAATCGGTTTCACGGCAATCGAACAACCACGGCGTAAAAGCCCGAACGAAACCCGCGGAAAGCTGTCTCGATTGAAATATCATAACGATAATAATTATTAATATCACTACGTTCGAACCGCTTTGCAGGACGACGCGTCTGCCGTCGTCTTCGGATAATCTCGCACGTCGCGTTCGCACGGAAATCCAATAACGAATAATCCTACGTGAATATTATTATTATTACTAGTACACCCGTTGCGAAAATTCTCCATAGACAATTAATTTATACAATACAAAGTATACGTGCAATCGATTCAATACATAAACACATTTTAACAAATCGATAAATGAGTATAATATCGATAATTGGAAGACATATCGAAATAACAGAAAGTTTTTAATATGCATTAGGATAGACTATGTATGAGAGAGGGTGTAATTTATTATAACTAAAGCAAGGACTTTCATGCACTAAAAAATCATCAAATATGCATTTTAAAATATGCACTTATGCATCAAAAAATTAAAAATATGCGGTTAAATATGCCCTTAAAAAAATTAATTTTATTATTATTCTATATAAGTTTTAACTAGATTTATTTTATCGAATTGATTAGGAATCTTTTTTGAATGTTGGATCCCATTCTTCTTAATTATTATTTTTCGTCTAATAAAACAAAAGAGGTATTTTAAAATAATTGTTGAATTATTCTCAAATATTTACCTTACCTAAACTAGAACTGCCCTGAGTTATTAACATTTATTTGATATTTGCAAATAGCAGAGAACGTACCACATACCTAGTATTCTTTAAATAAAAATACAAAAATAGATATAATAAATACTGACCACTATAATTATTTCAAGATAAAATTTATCTTTATCGTCTTTATAAGTTTATATTGAATTGTTGACTCTGATTCATCAAAAATATTCACCAAAGCGCTTGATTTTCGACAAACCATCAAAATATGCACTAAAAGCTTAAAATATGCTCTTATAATCAAAAATATGCCCCTTAAACCAAAAAATGTCCAAATATGCAAAAATATGCACTAAAAACTTTGAATATTTCATCATAAACGTTATGAAATGTATTTTGTACTTAACAAGCATACGATAAAGTTTACCAGAAAAAATATGCAAATGCATGAAAGTCCTTGCTCTAATTATAACATAAAATCATTTTACAGTACTTCCTCCCAGACAATATTAGCTGTGCGTCGGCCCTTAGGTTTAATTTTATCCTTTTCATTTCTGAATGTTCTTTCTCGAGATAAAGCAACATACAATCTGAGAGCCAATCAGAATACAGTATTGTTTTTTGTTATATCACTGGGTAAGAGCCAATGAGAATGCAGTGTTTTTTGAAAAAATTGAATGTAAAGTCAATTGTGCACGCATAACTTTCCTCAAACTCAACGAATTTAAGCAGTTAATAGCTAAAAAAAAACAGCTTGATCCACTGAGTGTTCTGAGAGTGAAACGATCAAGATCCATTGATTAGAAGAGGAGTTATGAAAATTCGAAAAATCGTTTGAGTGAATGTTTTCCGTAAGAAATGTACAGGGAAGAATCGCGTTTGAGTATAACTTGAGTAAGGTGGGAGTTGATAAAATTTCAATGATTGATGACAAATCTGTGTCTAAATACCTTTCGTTTAAAAAAAAAATGAAAGGAAAATGGGCCAGATAGAACCGAAATCGGCCAGACGGACTGATTTAAGTTTTCATATTTGTTTTTAATATATAAGATTATTATTATTATTATTATTATTATTATTAAACGGACGCCGGCGTATCGATCATTTTCAATCATTAATTTCGCTCGTTCACCGTTCGCCTACGTGACGCGTGTGGTAAATCGTTTTTTTCCCCCCGTCCGTCCGTCCGTACGCGTCGTGGCGGGCACATCACGGTCGTAGTAACGTATTCATGACGATACAATATTTTATTCGCTTGCTTTCCAACAAAACGTACATACGACACACTCGTGATATCGGAAAATTATCCGATCGTAACGTTTACGTTCGACACGGCCGACGACGTTACGTTATCATTTCGTTTTTCGTGTATTTTTCCCTCGTCGTACGTAAAACTTGAAGAGGTTTTTATTTTCTTTAATTTCACCGTAACAACATAAAACGTGACGGTGTACGTGAAAGAAGAAAATACACCGAACGACCGCACGCGTCGCATCAACCGTATTACTGCAGACACGACGACGACGACGGAGGAGGAATAACACTGGTAGACGCGATTCTTCTCGGGGGCTAGTTTCGCGAACAATTTAAATCCGAGCCAAAGTTTTATCAAACGTTACGTTGAAATATAATAAATCCTCGAAACAATTCGTACTCGGTGTACAGCGCCTGTACTGTGTAAACATTTTTTTAATTTTTAAACTATTTCTTAATAACGTTTTCTTTTTTTTTTTTGTTTACTTTCTCCATTATTTTCATTTGAAGTCCGAAACATTCTACCGATATTACATCGGCCGTTCGAGTGTATTTTGTTTTTTTTAAAAACTACATTTTCATAATTATTATTTTTTTCGACATCAAAAGGATCAGTGTTTTTTTTCTTCTTCTCATAAACAACGTACAAAGTAATGTTTAAAGAGAAATTTCCACCAGGAAGATGAAAATTATGAAACCATGCCGGGGCCTGCCGCTCAAAACGGAATATCAAAATAGCGAAATTTATTTTATTCATTTATTATTATTTAATTTTTATCAATTCCGAATACGGGCTGATAGCCTGCACAGACGCAAACAATTACGTTTATAAAGAATGGCAATACAACTCGATGACGAATAGTCATATTAATATCGAATCGCGTATAAAATCGTAATAAAGTACAAAAAAAAAAAAATAATAAATAAAAACAAAAACGTTTAAAAAATAGCGTAAAAGAGTAGTGTTATAATAAAGTGTGTAATAATTTATCTCGTTAATAATTATATACAGAGCAGTACGGAAAAGCAACAAGAGCGCGTCAAGAGGAGAAAGTCGCGGGTTTCGTATCGGGAATACGAGTGATCTATGGCGAGGGGCACGTATCGCGGGCAGCGTGTCCCGATTAGGTCATTATATTATATTTTAGCTAGTGGTGCGCGTTGAGAACAAAAAAACAAAAACAATGGCGGTCGCTGTACGCGAAGGGGAAAGAGTAGGAGCTGAAAAAATGGACGGGACGAAGGAGACACGGCCGGAAGGTCTGCGTTTTGTCGGAGGGCGACTCGGAAAAACTACGTACTATATTAACTCGGGCCGGCTCTTTTGTGGGCCGCCGTGAGGACACGGAGGAGTGTAAGGACTGGACAACGACCGTGTCTGTTCGCAATGAACACGCGATGAAACACTAAGATTTGCACTGCTCTAAGTGACGGCTGTGACTGGCGGTTGAGTACCTACGTTTAGCACGTTACGGACGCGTGTTCTGACAGTAAAACCGAGCGTACACGGGTGTGTCGCGAAGACTTTATCGACGCGACGTATTCACCCCGAGTTCGATAACGATACGTCTGAAACATAGGCGTGACTAGACTTCATCCGCAGTGGCAGCCTAGCTAATGACCGGCGCCATCACAAATTTTATTTGCGGTGTGAGGGGGGGGGGGTGTAGCTTTCTTATGAAATATTTGTAAAACTTAAAAAAAAAGTCCCATATACCGCTCTAGTTTACACCGCCTATAGAAACACAATATTAATCTAGATACCATCATTATAAATAATTATAATTCAATGATGTAACATTTTTTTTACATTAAACAAAAGTATGGTACAGTGAGTTAGGCAATAAAAAGAAATACATGATGTGTACGTGTATTCTTTATACAAAATAACCTAATTCTTTAAATAGTACATAACATAATAATAATAAATAAAAACAAGTATTAACACCAACACACAATATTTAAAATATACGATATATTTTAAAGGGCAAGTCTTCTTTTTGTTGGAACATTTTTAAAATCATCAACAACTTTTTCAACATTCATACCACCACTCCGTGCCATCTCTATGACGGACCTTAGGCTGACTACAAAATAATAAATCAATGCCATCAATAGTTTTAAAAATAGTGTCTACACAAACAAATAACAAATTATACCAGCTGAGACAATTGAGTTGAGAGTTACCCACGTACATGGTACATGATATTTTTTTTTTTTTTTGTGATAAGGATCATGTATGGACATCTATAGTATGTTATTACTTATTACTTATTAGCAAATAAAGATACTTGATTTAAAATTAAATTTGGAACCCATCTGACTTAAACTCGGCTGACCGGCGCCTTTGGAAAATTGCAGGGGCAGCCTAGGCACCCTAGGCTGCCACCGTAGACACGCCTATGGTCTGAAACGAGTTCACGTGGCTTCTAAACGCGAGTAGAACGTTCATCGTTCCGTGACGAAATCCTCGCCCGAGTCGTATGTTGCGGTCGCTGTGCGTTTGCGTTTAGATTCGATTAGATTCCGTTTTGAACGGTCCGATTCGGCCGCGAGACGAGATCTGCTGTTATAGAACGACTCGGCACCGGATTTCTGTACGTCGAGAGATAATCCCGCCGCGGCCGGAGCCCGACGAACAATCGCGGTAAGATCGTCGTTCGACCGCTCGAAATCGTCAATAGAACCGGTTCTTGAAAAAAAAATTCAAGTCATCGGCCGACAACAGAAAATATATGCTCGTCTCTAAACCGTGATTTACGCTGTTTACGAATGTTGAAAAAGCACGGTTAGGATAGGTGGTCTTTTTGTGGAAGGGACGACGACCGAAGGCTTTGAAAATCATCTATTACGTCACGCCACACGTTGATGTCGAACGTATGGGACGGAAGTAAATTATCGCTGTTCGTCACGTATGGTGATGTCGTCGACTAGTGGTGCGGTGAAGTGTACAAAACGATTGACTCCAAAATCTTACGAAAAACGATTAGGAACAGATTTTGAACAAAACCCGGATTAAGAATTTCGGGATAAACGCCTTCGTCCAAAGACTACCGTAAAAGCAACTATTATACACAATAAAATGACAGTTCTCACAGTGTTTAAGTTACCAGAGAAGCCGTCGGGATCAGTGGACTTAATATTTCATAACGGTAACAGACCTTTTTCGACGTCGATAATATTATCAAAGTTGCAGTTTCAACTCGAACTTGTAAATTAATAATTCTACTTGTAGTCTGGACGCGAAAAGTATAACGGTTACCGAGTCAATTAATCGTAATCAAAATTCACACGCCACAATTAGAGAAACCGCATTTGTTATGCGCGAACACAACACGGTGCACAGCGCGAAGTACATAATACGTCGGGTTCAAACCACGTCTAAACCTATAATTACCTCGTATGTAAATTCCGTACGACAAACACAAATTTTTACTTAAAACATCCAGTGAATTTCCTCACGACGAAACATCAGACGATCGTTATTTAGCATATAATTAAAAACATAAACATCGGGACAATGTAAAGCTTTTAAGAACGTGTTGTATTTTCAGTTTAAAAGAGAAGTACAATGATGTTATGTAACTTTAAGTGACCAGCCGCATTTTGGTACCGCACACAATAACCTTTTGTGACTACAGACGATTCCGTTTTTCTCGAAACCACTCGATTTCTTCATCGACACACGACGAATCCGCCATTATTGTACCTTAACGTTTTTTACATAATGTATTAAAATATGGGTCTATTGACCGTCCCGAAATTTTATCCAAAACAAACTTTAAAGTACTAACTTTTAATTCAAGACTGAACCCACCATTTATGATAACCTAAACTCTCATTTAATAATTTTTTTTTTTTTTTTTTTTTTTTTTTATTTAGAACTTTCAGCTACAGCTATTATAGTTCGACAATTACAGTTAGTTCGATAATTATTACGATAATAGTCCGATTTGTCGCCTCTTACGTTCGCGTAACTTAATTAAAAATTTCGATTTATTTTTTCATTCTGTCGATGAATTCAAATCAGTTGTATTTAATAATATGTAATGAATAGTGTTAAGCATGTATTTTCTATGTATGTATTATGTAATGTTTAAGCCTCATTTTATAATCGATTGTTAGAACACATATACGTATTGTGACGAAAAGCATGCACACTTACCCTTTGGGGTGTAATTTCATAATAAATAAAAATAAAATAAAACAACGACGTATTGTTTAATTTGGGATCCGGACATTGGGCCGACAAACATTCGGCCGACAGGACAGGGACGCCGACTGGTCAAAAGGCCGACAATATATTTTTATAGCATCTATACGTATTAAGCCAAATCATTACTATTGTTTATTTAATATTTTATATTTATAAAGTTAACACTTACGATAAAATTATTATTACATCAGTCAGCCTACAGTTCCAATTGTATGACATTAGGGATTCTCCAAATCTATATATGATCTCAGTTCAACAGTTCAGTCGTAGACTACGACTCGTATTATTGCTCTAGTGATTATATAGTGCGTAACGCGTAACGCGTTCATATATTTAAACTATTCTAGCTAATTTATTTATTTATTTTTTTTTTTTTTTGAAAACTAGATTAAAAATGGTGTTTGATTTGAGTGTTGAGGACAATAATTTGAAAATCGTTTTTATTGGGAATGTGGAAAGAGATGCCATAAAACACCCGAAGACAAAAACAAATGTATTTTATTATTTTTAAAAACTATATTTTTATTTTTTTTAAAAAAACATATTATTAACAAATATAAATATCTTATTGTATTATTATTATTATTATTATAAATATTGAAAAACGCATAGTATACAAGATAAACACAGACATTATTTGTTTGGCTAAATGCGTGAAAAGGTTTTAAAAATACGAGTATATCGTCAGCCTTTTGACCAGTCGGCCCTCTGACTTGTCGGCTTTACGTCCTTTCGGCCCGTTGGTCGTCGGCCCAATGACCCATTCCTGTTTCATTCCCGTCTAATAGCGACGCGAAACGCACACCTCGCGTCTGCCTCCGCACGGTCGTCGTGTTATCGAAAACGTATTGTGTTCGCCTAAAGGATATACGACGGGCTATGAATCGGTACTTTTTTTTCCGTGCGAAAGTCTCTCCGCGTATACACACAATATTATATCGGTCCTCTAAAGCGATTACTGTCCACATAATATCACGCGTAAAATACCTGCCGGAGAGTCCGGCAATAGAACTCGGTAAAAATCGATTCCCGCGCATAATAGTCAGTCCAGACTTACGTGCCTGCAGTACGCGTAAAACACATATCGTATTTATATTTTTAGATTCTGAGTGAAGCGAAGGATCTTATGGTTTTTTTATATTATATTTTACACACACACACACACAAAGCTATAACCGTGAAACGCAAATACTGTACGGATTACGGACTATTCAATATTTCGAGCTGGGATTTAACCGCGTGCTCTACGCCGCCGCATAAATATACCAATAAACCGGAACGACGCGACGACCTCTACTTGTTGCTCGCTGAATCGTACCTACTCCGTCATAATAATAATAATAGTGATAATAAAGTAAGACTGACGATAGTCTACATATTTAAAACACAACGTATAATATCACACGTGGTCGGGCCGAACTGAGGGGCTAAGGAGAAATCGACTGTCGGACAGATTTTTACTGCATGTTCGAGATACTCGACGCTCGACTTTTTTTCTCAGCCGCTTATTAAACAAAACATTATCTCCGACGGTGTGTATACGTACAAGACGGTCGGGCGCATTATGCCGTGAACTTTATACGTACATACGAGAGTTGCGGACGAAGAATAAATAAATAAAAGAAAAAAAGAAAAATGTACAAGACCAGACATGATGAACGCAAAAAAATAATGTCCTTGGCGATGTGCATGCATGTAATTATTATAATATGATAAAAATCAGAAATGTACGTACACGTGCATACGCATGATGCACGGTGTACGAAAAAAAAAATCATCCGATACCTGCCATTATAACCGAACACTGCGCGTTGGACGAATTATTTAAAATTGTGCATAATGTTCTGCGTATGTATTTTATTCGCGCACGTAGTTGTGCGCTGCGGCCGACGACCACGTGCATTAAAATATTCCGACGTTTCAATATTACAGTAATTACAATGAATCCACGTGGTCCGCACCCGGGGTGGATTCAGACGTTTTCTACGGGGGTGGCGCATAGTCAGACGGTGGGTGATTCCGTGAAATTTGATGTCGCCAGTATGTTTGTTTATCGGTAAATCTGGCGCATCCTAAACCCCACCGCTCTGCCGGAGCATTAAAAGCAATTTACTTCGAGAACTGGATTTCAGCGAACTCATCAACGATTTTTCGGCGAAAAAAGCTCTGAAGGTTCATTAAGGTTAATTATTAAGGGAAGCAAAAAAAATGTTTAGCGAAAATATCGTTTTAAGTTCAATGTATTGGTATAGAATAGATAGATAACTTTGGTTAGTTAATAAATATATGAAAAACAAATATAACAGATATATTATTATTATTAAAATACTCCATTATGAGTTTAAGTCCTATATATTTTTTATGTTTATTAATGTAATTGTTACTGTTTATTTAATAAATGAAATTGAACGAATCCGGCGCTGCTTTTGACGAGCGTACAAATCAGATCGTATTGCATCGGAATAACACGTAGTTTACATAATTAATTTCATGAATTTTTTCGTGGGGGGTAAACATTTTTCTGGGGGGGTATTACTCCCTCCCGGTCACCCTCCAACCCCCCGTAAATAAACACTGCGTGGAAAATGTTGTATTTTTCTTCTACCCCGCGGCTGTCGCGTCAAAACCGCGTCGAGCTCCTACTCGTTCCCTGCGCCTATCGCATACATACACACATATACTCGTATATATATATCGTATAACACACCCACGTTAGTGTACAAACGGTTCCCGGGACGTGTATATATGTACATATAAACACACAGATACGCTTGGTCCGCTGGCGGTATCTCCGGCGCAACGCTATTTGGTTTGTAATATCGTACAGTGTAAACAGGACGTCGCATGTACGCGCAGCGTGCGTACGGCAATACGCGTATAAACGTAGTCGTGTTTGTTTTGTTCGTATCGGTTTCGACGAGGGTTGACGTTGGCATCGTCATCGTCGTCCCTTCGACCCGACACCGTACCGACGAGCAGCGCAAACCCTTTACATCGCCACTCACGCACACGGAATTATTACTATTGCTTCGCGAGCGTGTGTGTGTGAGTGTGTGTTATTTGAGAGCGTGTGCGAGCCTAGTACGTTTATCCATTAACGTCTGCACCGGGTAAGTCAGACCGGAGTGTATGTCGAGATGGTTCCCCCCCCCCAAACCACCCGGTCGCAGTAAGTCGCGGCCACTGACGTTTGTGTTTAATCGTTCTTCGACACTGTACACTCGTAATATTTCCGTGTGTACTGACGACGGCCGTATCGTTCCGACGTTATTAAACTCCAACCACCCCGGTGCTGCGCACACCGCGCCGTCGAGTACAAACAGTGCGGTCGGCAAGAGCCTTTTCTCGCGCGGAGAAAATACCGAGTATAGTTTCCGCAATCGTACGGCGACCGGCGAAACGAACGACACTGCAGTGCGTTTAAAAATCAGTCGAGTGTCGACGACGCGTACGATCCCCTCGGAAAACGTCGTCGACGTGATTGATATTGGGAATACGATCGTCGAGTTCTCGTTGAGAAAAACACGAAAAGCTCATCAGAGGAAAGTCGGATTCGAACCGTTTGCGCGTGCGTCAGACGTCCGTCGCAGAGCGCGGAGACGTGACAAAAAACAAAAAACAAAACACGACAATATTTATAAAAACTATATTTTTCAACGCGGTTGGAGAGACCGACTCGATATATCTGACGTGCGGTGTTTTCGTACCGCCGCCGTTATCGCAGCAGCGTCTGTACACACCGAAATACACGCCGTCGTCGCCGGGAAACCTATCGGACGCGGTGACGTCGGGCCCAACGACCAGAAATCGAAGCACGTCCTGCCAACCAGATGGGTGGGTCGACTGTCGAGGGTACGATTTCGGCAATAAGGGTGCGTCTCGGGGGCGTTTCGAGACAACGTCGAAACGCACGGTTAGGTTTATCGCCGTCCGCCGAAGGCCTCAGGTCGTGCGTCGTGACGACGCGCGTGACACGGACGATACGATCGGCCGGTCGATCGGTGGTCGTCGTGGTCAGGCCCGTCGTAAGATATCGTCCGCCCTAAAGCGAAAATTTGAATGCTGCTCTTAAATACTAAATTAAATAGGTATACATGAATAATATTGAAATTAACAAATTTGTGTCAATGTGTTGGTTCATAAATTTGACTTTGAAAAAACCATAAATAAATGTACAACTTAAAAAAAAATTAGAATAAAACACGAGTGTACATCATACACATAGGTACTATTTGTTTGAATAAAAATCAAAATGAGAAAAATATTTATAATAATTATAATAGCTTTTCGAAATTGTAGTGCGGCATTATAAATTAATTTTCTTTTGCCTTTTTTGTTACTAAATCTCGTACTAAATTTTTCAAGTTTGTGCCGAATTTGCTTCAATGGATAAAATTTAATGATTTTTCGTGAGTTTCAGTTTAGAGAAACTTCGTCCGCAGACGCTACAGTCACTGGAGTCATAAGAACGATTCTTAAACTGGTCGCAATATTAAGATAGATTTTCTAAAGTTGATAACTGTAAATATACTCGAGATTTTTTTACCTTGAGAAGTATTTTTTGAACGTTCAATAATTTAATTTTGCCGCCTCAATTTCCTTAAAATATGTTGCCGCCCTAAAGCAACGCATGGCTAGCTTGTACCCTAGCGACGGGCCTGGTCGTGGTCGTAGTCACCGCCTCGCGGACCATGTGGGTCTCGTTCGCGGCACAGGACCCGACGACGACGACGACGACGACGACGACGACGACGACGACAACGACGACGACGACGATTTTACCGGCACGCGCGTGTGCAAAACGCGAGTACGCGACGCACGACGGAACCGAAAGTCGGCAGTTTCGCAACCGCAAACGATACACGGCGAGAGGAAACCTCGGGAGAGGGCGGCGGCGCAGAGAAATATCGCTCTCGGCCTACTCGTTTTCTTTGGTTTTTTACTTTTATTATTTTTATTTTATATTTTTCCCATATACATTTATATACGTATATTATATCGTTCTGGTTTCGCGACCCGGTGACACGGTAAACGCCGCACAATAAACCGTAATGTAACTCGTACGCACACTAGCGTCACCGTCTTACTGGTTTTTTTATTATGCGCGCTGCCATTCGGACGGGGAGAAAGTGCGCGCGTGGGCGCTCGCGTGCGCACCTTTTGACCCGGCGACATTTCAGATTCGCCGTCGTCGTCGTCGGTTTTGTTTTATTTTATTTCATTTTTTTTTTTTTTTCGTCTTGCTTTCCTCGCGTCGTTATGCCACCGACGGGCGCGTGATCTACTTTGTACGCCGTAACGAGACTGCAACAGAGTAAAATCCGCACCACACCGTATAATTTCATACGCCGCCGTTGTGTATCGTTCCGGCGTCGTGTACACTCCCGCGCGACAGACAAATATCGAGTTTTGTCGATTAACGTTCCTACGCCTCTGCACACCCGTGACGGACGAATGTGAATCTGAAACGTCGCTACGTCCGGACGCCCATATAGATATGTCACTCAGGGGGAGGAAGGCGAAAAAATCGTGATTCGTGGAGTACAGCTATTAATTGGACGAGTAGGTACATGATAATATTTTACTCGTAATTTAATGATACAATAATAATTGTCGGAAAGTCACAGAGTGTGACCCCTGGTCGTGTGAGACCGACTTCATGTGAAAAAACCTCCAATTTTGTAACCGACACAAAAAATATCAGGAAAGGGGGGGGGAGGCAATGGCTCTCACTGCCCCCCTTCCGGGCGTCCCTGGGCCAGTCCAACGTGTCGGAACTGAAAACGAACCTCCTCACTCGACAATCGGTATCGATCGAAAGCGCAAAAAGCAATCACGACGACTCGTGAGTCAAATCAAACCGACATTCCGTGTGCGTGATACAACAATGACTACGTAACTACGTAAGTGCATTAAGTCATGAGTATGTTAATCACTTCTGGTTCGCGCTAATCGTACGAGTACACAGAATTCGTAACGAAAATACAAAATTTTACGCAAAATAAGAGAGGGACTGAGAGAGAGAGAGAGAGAGAGAGTGTGTGTGTGTGTGTGGGGCTACCCACTTACGATCAGGCTCGGTACGTGTATTGCGTGTATGTTTTCACACAAACTCGCACACAGTTGTTTTTCGTACGCTACCGTTCGCCGCTGTGACCGGCCGCGTTACGAAATCAACCCGATTCATACCGGTCCCACGACGGTTAGGTTAGCTCATGCCAGGAGCGTATTTAGACATTTTTTTTTGAGGGGACTATGGTATTTTCTCCAACTGAAATCCCCCAATCCAGCCTATTAAACCGAACTCAAAGGTATAATCGTTACGATCAAAATCGTCAGACACATTACACGCATAACTTGTTCGTTGTTACTGATAATACTTTATACAATTATTATATTGAACTTTTACGATTTACATCTAACAGGACATAATACGCAGACTTCATAAACAGTTCATCGATTTCGGCAGGGGGGCTGAAACCCACTCAATCCTCCCCCCCCATAAATATGCCCCTGGCTCACGCTGTGACTTAACACGATAGTTATTATCGGTTTCCGATCGTACTCTATTCGCTGTACCAATACGTATGTACCTTATTACTTGGCCACCACCTCGTTATGTATATAATACAATATGTATATAAAATAGTGCGCCCCAAAGTCGGACCGGACAGTTTCCGATCGGTTAATCCGAATACGTCTCTCGGCCGGACCGACGTACGAGTTTTTCGATACGTATATCCGTATATCGGGGGCTGCGTTTGGGCGTTGGTCGTAGGCCGTGCACGCGCGCAGAGCCGACTCGGCCGGATCATTACGATCATAAGTTATTATGATTCATAACCTAACCTAACGCCGCGCCGGTAGGCAATGCTGTTTACGAACCGGACGGCGCTGCGGCGTAATAGGCGCGTTATAACACTTATAACATACCGGTCGCATCCCGAAACGAACACGAAGGCACCGGCATGCCGTCATTACCATAAATAAAATAGTCGAACACGTGCACCGGAGTCGCCACCCACGGTCAGAGCATAAGCTATGAATTACGATTCGTCTCTCTCTCTCTCTCTCTCTCTCTCTCTCTCTCTCTCCCTTTCTCTCTTTCTTGAAAATTTCTATTATACTTGGACGAGTCGAACAATCGTAATGTGGTTCATAAACTTTGTTTTTAACGCGCGTGCGTGTGTGTGTGTGTTTTTTTTCCAAAAGATAAAAAATGTGCTACGTACTCGGGTCGATAAAACATACGCGTCACGTATAACACGCGCCGAGCGAATGTTCTGCTGGTGTAACGAATGACGAAAATGTAACCGAGATCGTTTACTACGGGTTCTTCTTCGAACAATTCATTTATTATGTACGATATACATTATTATTATGTATTACGTACAAATAATTGTAATAAATGCGTCGTCTGCCGTTCCGTGTGGCGCGACCATAGTCGGACGACGTTCACTCGTGAAAATTCCCGGATTGGCGACCAGTGCTCGAGCTATCGGAAAAGAGAAACGAACATTATTTCAATTGTTCTGCTGACGAGTGCTGGACCGTTCAGAAACGTATCCGCGGCCGTCGAGAAGTTTCCGTTGCAGCGTTAGATACTAACCGTTACATACTGTTACAGCGTAAAACCTATATGACTCTGTTCGTATACCCACTCATATAATATATATAGTCAGCTGTATTTCAAAACACCTAAAATCGAATTCTAGATTCTCAACGTTTTTAGATCGCATAGCTCTTTTGGTTTAAGATCGAATCGGATCGACGAAACCGCTTTTGTTCGAAACGACGACGCACGCGTTTAAAACATTTGATTCTAATGCCGACAATAATCGAGTGGCGTTTATTAAACACTTTAGATAGGCACTTTTTTATTTAGATGTTTTGATAGAATTAATTCGATATATTACCAATTATTATTTGCACTTCTAAATCGTGTGTTGTGTTTACCGATCGAATGGCGGTTTGTAAATCGTTAGTACTAGATCACTATTTTTGAGTAATGATTCACACGAAGTGAAATGACTAGTACTAGGTCATATAGTAACTACGTTCAAAATGAAACAATATCGAAAATACGTACATACAAGATGTGATTTTTGTAAAGAATAATACAATTGTCAAACGTATTTTCCACCTACGTTTTCATAAATTGTACGCAGTTACTCGTAAATCACAATATTACATTAAACACACCCAATTTAATATTACTATTTCTATAAATTGTTTTTTATTTTTTATTTTTTTATTTACACAACCTGTTACATAATGATTGGACAATGAGCGTAAGCGAGTAAAGATTTTTTGACATTTCCATACGCGTGTACGAATGATCATGAGCACACGGTTTAAACTCGTATTTTGTGTTCTCGAATTTACTGTTTACGTGATTTCGAAAACGTCTCGAAACTCTCGGGTTGTATAACAGACCGACATTATTCGTTTTTCTTTGACGTATCGACTAATCACGACACACAGCTATCGGTCGGCGGCAGTTGTGCATCGTGTATACTCGCATTAAATTGAAAAAAATAAATATTAATTGGCGCTTGTTTGTTAAATAATGAAAAAAATAATTTGCTAAATAAGTAGGTCAATTGTTCTTCAAGCAATCATTATTATGCGAATTCTTCTTCGCGTAATGATATAATACGTATACCACTCGCAGATAAGTCACTTTTATTATTATTTTTAAATATATATACGATAATATAATGTGCGCGACACATTTACACTATCGAGTGACATTGTGCATACATAATATTATTATGTATGTATTTGAGTGTTGGTCAACGATATATTTTTAACAATCGATATCGTATTCATTTTTCCGATAAAATACCGATGTCGATATCGATTTATATTTTTACAAAATTACAACAAGTTAAATTTTATATGATTTAGTTTATTAAAAGCATATTAAAAGTATAGAATGCATATTATGAGTGTAAATTAATTATCAATTAGAAATTATTTTGTACTAGCTGAAAAGTATTCATTGAGTATTTATTTATTTATTTGTAAAGAATTTATTCAATCAAAATATTTGTTGTTCGAGCAGTTTTCCATCAATGTTTCAGAACTTGTTTCGATTTGAAATATGAATTCAAAAATAACACATTTTACAAAAAACTTGATTTTCATTTCATATAATCCCCTTATCATTAACATTAAAACCAAAATGTTGCCATATATTTACTCCTAGCACCAGACAACGGTACTAATTTAAAGTTTTCACTCATTTTGTTCAATACAAATATGATATTATTAATTAATAACGAAATAAAATAATGATTACGAGGTCTCGCCACGAGTTAACAACCGGCACTGAATTTAGATTAAACTATTTAGCGTGGTGAACTATTTTTTTGAAATATATCGCAATACGCTATAATTTATTATCTACTAGATAAAAGTAATAAAAGTGAATATCCGCCAACTCTATTGTTCCGAGCCGATGACGCGATATTTCCGATAATTATTTTTAGGTATCGATATTTAAATTATTCGGAAAATACCCACAATATCGATATCGTATCGAATAATCGATATCGTTGGCCAACACTAATGTATTTACAATAATATGCACACCGTCGTACGTGTACACGACGCGAAAACAATAAAAACGTACATTATCGTATAAATCATATATTTATGTATGTATATGTATTAGGGATGAGTCGAACATTAATTTTTTCGAACTCGAACTACCATTTTTTTTCGAACTGTTCGAACTCGAGCTCGAACTCGAATCTGAATTTTATTCGAACTTTCGAACTTTCCGAACTTTAAAATATTAAAACATTTGAACTTATAACAATAATAGTCGTATTATTATACAATAAAAATCTGATTTCAAAAAGTTGCTGGTCCAACCTTTTGGACAAGTAATTACTATGCGAAAATGTATGCAGAAAATATAATATACAGTTATGAATGTTTGACTTAGTTACTACTAACAAGTACTTTAGGACTCATTAACTTTAACTTGATAAAAATCTTAAAAAAACGATAAATTTTTATAAAAAAATTCGCTGATTAAACTGTTCGAAAATTCGAACATACTAAACTCGAACTATTCGAGATGTTCGAATTCGAATTCGAACTTACTTTTTCTCGAACATCGAACTGTTCGAATTTTTTAAAGGTTCGAGGTGTTCAAGAGTTCGAGAACCCATCCCTAATATGTATAAATAAAATATTATGTATTCTCCGTTTCTATATTATTATTATCATTATTATTATTATTACGTTTGCATAATATATACGATGGTGGTGTTCGCAATGCAATAAGACGGCATACGAAACCGATATGGTGACGAAACGGAAATAATCATTGTAGCCCGGAGGCATTATCTTAGTGTCGAGTGAGCGCGAGTCCGATCGAAGGGTTCGATAAAGGGAAATACGTGCAGCGACAAAGGAGGAGGCATTTTTATTTCTGAAATAATAACCCGCTTCGCGGTTCGGAGAAAATGAACGAAAAAACAGAAGCGAAACGTCCGACGTTAGAAAGTTTTGCGGGCTATATCAGATGTTATGGAAGTACGGACAATAAAAGCGCTCGTAAAACAACGTTTTTATAAAACGGCCTTCGCTTTTTAAAATGCGTATCGATTTGAATAATTTATGTTTCGATTATGCACGTGCGGGGTGCACTATATACGGCCATAAATTAAATGTCGAACGAAATGCGATATTATCATTATTTTAATATTTTAACGCGCCCGAATCAATTTGTTGCGTGTACCTTGTATATATACCCGTCTCGGCGCACGCTTTACGGGACGAAAATCAATGAAACACTTCTTTTCTTTTTTTTCTTTTTTCTTTTCTGCTAACACGGTGGCACGACACGAATCGACGCCTATGGTGATCCGCACGAGGAATAACATCGCGGTAACGAAAATATCCTAGTGTGATATTACGTGTTTGCGACCGCGGGCCAATGTGGACGTACACGCACACACACACGACGTTATACGCAGAGATTAAAATCAAAACGAAAAATCGGTATATCACTCGTCGTTTTTTCCGTCTACGGATTATTCGAAACAGACCGTTACGAGAGCAATGATTAAAACACACTATATGATATATAAATAAATTTATGCAGTAGAAACCGCTTATTAGAAACACGGATAATTGATACAATCGCGTTATTGGAACAAAATTTCCCGGGACGGATCGACCGTAGGTATATTAGAACATCGAAAATAAATCGGATTATTTTATCATCACATCGGTTATTTGAAACAAATCTAGGCACATTTTTGAAGCTTTTAGGCAATTGTAGAAGCTCTAGATGTCCTCAGAAGAGCCGTCCAGCGTCGTGCGGATGAAATAGGTAATGAACAGCGTTACTCGTATGAAAATACGGTGATGGAGTTACTCGAAGCGAAAAAACAAACTAAGATAGATCAATATTTTAAATAATATAGTAAAATATATACGTTTGAACGTACTTTTTAAAATTATACAATATACATACATAGATAAATATAAATATACATATATTGTTAAATATCTATAAATACATATATATTTTTCGGGTATGTTTCATTTGTTTTCCCATAGTACAAAATTTGTGTACGTAATATAAATTTGATATCAATCAAACCAATCGCTTATTAGAAACAATCGGTTAACTTGAACATTTCACCTTGGTCCCTTAGTGTTTCTAATAAGTGGCTTCTACTGTATATATATATTAAAAGGGTAGCCCTTAAAAGGGCTTTTTTCGCCGATATAGCCAAGAGGTCCTAGAACGTCTGGGCTGTCGAGTTGGTGCTGTGGAGTTCGTACTTCTTTCATTTAACACGAGTGTTCACGTCGATCATTTGACTGTAGACTGTAGAGGCACTTCTTACAGGGGGAACTTCGGGAAGGTACAGCGTCTCCTCGCCCATACGTCTCCTATGCAAATGGGACCAATTCTCTCTTGTGTGTTCGTGCGGAGCAGAACAAACCATACAACATAATATAATTGAAGAGTGTCCTAATAATACTAAGTTCAACGGGGGTATAGCAAGACTACACAAAGCTGAAGAGGATGCAGTAACATGGATAAATAACCCGGAGATACGTTTGTGAAGACGCTCATGTATAATAACCTGAGTAATATTTCATATGGAAATCGTCATTCTTTTAAACATTATACATAACTATAGTTATACCTATTGTTACGTTGTTATTTTATTTTGTTACTTATTTATTTGTTGTTTACATACTTATACTTATTCACATGTATATGTATACCTATTTATTCATTTATTTACATATCTATTCAAATTTGCAATTTTTTATTATTACCTATTATTAATTTTATTTTATTTTCTTCTGTCGCTTTATAGTGTAAGTTAGGATATTATAGCCGAGTCATACGCAAAATAAATAATTAAATAAATAAATAAATATTCACACTATATACGTGTGTGTATAAACATAAAACACACCCTTTAATTCGTCGAGTTATAATAAGCGTACGATCGACGGTGGCGCATAAGAAAACCCGCGATCCGAACTACGTATCGCTACGAGCTGGTGCTCGGAGTAAAACAAAAAGTGCTCCCGCGTCGAATTGGGTCAACTGCCTACCCATTAAATCGTATACGATATCATTTCTAACTGATATGCATATAACTACGTAGTACGCACGAAATACATAATATGCGTACGTCCGATATAAGAAACTGGTTTTCTACTTTTTTTTTTTTTATTTTATTTTTTTTTTTTCGTTTCGTTTACGACTAGTTTTATCCTTCGCGATCGTACGTACCGATTAACGTCGTCCGTACGTTACTCACTTACGCGTGTACATGATAAACACTCGCGTTATTCGTTCGGATCTCTTTTAATTATTATTATCGTTTTTGTTTGTTTGTTTTTCCTGTACACGTATAACGTAATCAATCGATTGCATATTTTAATACGCGATTCGCGCCGACACAAGGAGTACACACTGCGATCGCGCCGCGCGATGAGAGCGCTGTCGAATAGAACAATATTCGTGAAAATCCGTGTACCCGAACACGGTTGACAAACAATCAGGGCCGTATTAACCATTAAGCGCTGTAGGCACTGTGCCTAGGGCCCACGACCTACGAAAGATGGATAAATATTAAAAAAATAAACATTATAAAAACAAAATCTTTTGCGCCACTCAAAATCTAAATACAGTCTAAAATATATAATCAAATTGTTTACATGAGCGCTATATATTTAGACGACGATCGTTGCAATGATCATGCGATAAGGAAATTATTATCAGAGCATATTACATTATTACAGTATATTGCACCTGAGTTTGAAACAAATGTACGTGATAAATTTAAAATACAAACATTTTTTGTTATGATGGATTCTTTAATTATTGTGGAAATCAAAAAACCAAAATTAAATGAAAAGTTAAGTTTTTAACTGACGACAAATTAACCAAAAGTGAAATCGAAATAAAAGCGACTAATTTAGTTCAAATGTATCCATTAGATCTGGAAAATGATTTTGTAGCATAATTTCTGATTTTTGTAAATTTTCGTGGACCAGGCATGACTGTAGCAGTGACATGCTTCAAAAACAAATTGAAAAAAATTAATAACGAGTTTTCCAAATGTCGATATTGCTATGAGAATTTATTTAGCGATGTTTGGATCTTCTTGCGAAGGTGAACGGTCATTTTCTGCGTTGAAAAGAATTAAAAATTGGTATCATATTATCTAGCACTGTTGTCATTAGAGTCAGAACTATTGAGAGAAATTAGAAAAGATGATATCATTGATGAACTCGCCAACGCCAAATGCTGAAAAAAAAATGATATCTAGATATGTTAGTGCTCGTTAATTGTATTCATTGTAAAAAATTAAATATTCGATAATCCGACTGAAAACATACGACGCTGTATTGATTTAAAATAATATAAAATAATAATATACCCTGCAAACAATGTCTCACGTGCGAATCTCGCGCGAGCGGTCGAATCGGTGACGTTCACCGGAAACGGCGTGTAGAGGACCGCACGGAGATCGATCCGTCAAAAGAGAGAATACCCGGCGTCAGCACGCGATAACGACGTCGGTAGACCTACGATACAATACGCGTAGTCGGAAAAAAAAACAAAACGAAAAAGTCACTCCAAAACCGAAATCGTATAACGACGCCTGAGTGGTGTAGTCGAAACAAAAACTCGTTTGTACTCCGTCGTACTCGTTGATATATATAATATATTGTCGGCACGGTCTTCGTCCGTACCGTAACCGCGTATTAGGAGGTGGAAATCAAAAAATACGATTTGGATTTTTATAAGCGGCTCCCCTTATCTTCGAATCCACGTCACCGCGCTCTTCGTTTTCTCTTGGTCGGCGGCACTCGGTGTAAATTATAATCGTAATAATAATATTAATAATATATAGGTTAGACAATCGTATAATAATATATTATGCTCTTGTGGAATGTTTTTTTTTTCCGATTCAAATTTCCAAACACTACCCTCGAGGATGTTCTCCATAATGAGTGTTACATGGTACGAGTTTAAATATTAAAAAAAAAAAAAAAAAAAAAAAAACAATTATCTTTAATATTCCGATAAAAAGTACACCTATATTTACGACGCGTCATCTTTTAACTTTATGGAACTCTGTTGTGTTATTTGTTCATGAGCTGATGGATTTTAAGTCGTTCTTTACATCCCGTAGTTATACGCATACACACACACACGTGCATACACGTTTTTTACCAATGCGTGGAACCGGTCCGTTGGTGGGTAGTTTTTTCTCTCTCTCTCTCTCTCTCTCTCTCTCTCTCTCTCTCTCTCTCTCTCTCTCTCTCTCTCTCTCTCTCTCTCTCTCTCTCTCTCTCTCTCTCTCTCTCTATCTACCTATGCATCTACCTATCTCACTACAGTCTCTATTATAACTAAACTGTAATAACCATCACATTTAATAATGAACTATTAAATAATAAAACGAGGTGTACACCGAAGGGGAAAACAATTATAAATGTCCGATCGTCGACGTCTGGTCTTGGCCTCGGGGCCCTCTCGGAGAGTTACACATATTATGTATGTGTGCATGTATACTTTATAATATTATATATTACGTATATTATATACATATACGTACATTTTTTTTTATGATGATTTTTTTAACAGCCAAACGTGTTCTTTTATTGAAGTCCAAAAACGTGTAATAATAATAATAATATTATTATAATGAGTAAAGATATTCTTCGTCTCTCTTTAATTTTCGTAGGTGGGCCGTAGTCGATGGAATTACCGATACAGACATGTATATACATCACATACGTAAAGTTTTTAATGTTCTAGAGACGTTTAATGATCAGGTGTGTGTGTGTGTGTGTGTGTGTGTGTGTGTGTGTGTGTGTGTGTGTTCACCTCAAGAACAATAAAATAATAAATTCGTCGCATACTATCTGTGTATGGATGTTTTGACGTTATGACGCTAAAGACCACCAAAGTTAAGCGTCCGTCGCGTTCGTTTACTTTATGTATTATGTATCCTTTGTTGGAATTCGAGATTACATTCTTTAATAACAAAATATTGTACCAATTACAACGAGTCTTATTTATTTGATTTTTCGGCGTTCAAACAAAACACCAGCGTGATGATAAATTCCAGACTTTTCTCCGTGACTTTTATCCGTTTTTGGTAATGGACAAACGAAAAAAATGTAGTTTTATTTTGTTTATTTGTTCGGACAACACGTCATATCATTACGCTGGCAGGGGTAATAACACTGATCGAGAATATTTTTTGCAGTCACACTCCATTTTTGAAAATATTATCTTAGACTAATAACTGTAACACACGAGCGCGATAGCAGATAAAACAACTTTTGAGTTATTGTATTAACTGATTATGTTTAAGTTTCATTCGCGTTTCACTCGACAATGGATTTACCGAGAATAAACACAAACCGTCGGCGGAATTACATCGTATCATATTATTATATTCTGTACCGCACAATATACGGGTACCTGTTCGTATAGCCGGTGGCAGGCAGTATCCTTACAAAAGTACAGAAGCCGGTAATTAATTAAGAACATTGTTAACAATAATTGTAATAATCATTATTTCCATCGCGAAGAAATAATAAATACGATTCTTTGTGTTTCTCGTCGCTCTGCGCTCTCGTGCGCGTTTTTATTATTATTTTTATTTTTTTTTTTTTTACACGCAATGCGATCGTGTATTACGTTCGTTTTTTTTATTCTACGACTAAAATATATCGCACGCATACGTTCGACTTCATTGATTTGGGATTTGCTAAACGTTTCATAATTAATATTGAGAATTTTAGATATACGTCGGTGATGGCGATGTGACGTTTTTAGATATTTTTAATTTTTTTTTTAATCTCGTAAATAAAATAATCGTTTCGTGTACGATTTAATAGCGTTTTTGAGATAAGAAAAAAAAACAAAGACCAACACGTCGTTTAAAGTTTGAAACATTCGAGTCATTATAGTTATACGAATCGAACCCCGTGGTGCAGCGTCATAATTAATAGCACTTCATTAGAGATAATTTTATTTGAATTCGATTGTTCGTTCGGTAACAAACACACAAACTCGTATACGTACAACACGCCGCCGCGAACACGTTAACGATATAACACGGATCGAGATAATATCAGTCTATCGTCCGAAGTTATAATATTATCATGTAACGCGGTACTTTTCGCCCGTGCATTGTTCGAAATCCGAAAAGAAAGCTTAACGTCGACTTTATCTCCAAACTTGTCGCGTTATTGTTTCGTATCGTTTTCGGCGCGATACACCGAAAACGTACTCGAGTCGCTTAGAAAATACGTTTTTTTATATTTCGTTTTTGAAAATCAAATATAAATTATAATACACTCGGGTGTATAACAATGCGCTCGCGTCTCGATTTGTATTTCAATATTTTTATACGTGTGCGCTTTGTAAATAAAAAAAAATATACTATCCGTGGTCAAACGACCCACAGTTGCAGTGTATTGTTTTTACACAATAAACCGAACGGTCGTGCCGGACCCGGCACGAGATGACGACTCGTCCAAACGGGCTAAATATAATATAATGACGTAGAAATTTTAAAAAATCATAATTATTATCGTACCACGACCGCGATACCGATCGGTCGGATCCGTTCCGCGGCCGTTCCGGTGAGATTTATACGCGGCCGTATACATTATAATATTAGGGCTGAGGAGTTTTAGTTTTTTCATATTTTTTTTTAGAATCATGTAAGTGATCAACAAATATGTTTCAAACACCAGGAAGTCATATTTGAAATTTTAATTTGCATATTTGAGTTTCTCAGAAAAGTCAAGATCATATTTGGTAATTTTTTGAAATTAAATTGAAACAAAATAAAAAACACGAATTGGTAAATTTTCTGTTTAAAAATAATTATCGTTTAGATATAATTTACTTTCTATCGGATAAAATCGAAACTCGTATAGGAAGTAAACTTCATTTGCTCGTCATATATTTTATCGCATACTCGTGTTTTATTAGATCGTATATTATTTCATCTTTTTGAAATTTCTCTTGTCGAAAGCGTTACATTTTTCAAGTATTTGTAATAATCAACTAATCGAAATAATGCTTTTTACATTTTTTTTTTTTTTCCATGTCAATATATAATTAGACGAATTAATACAATAAAATACATTTTAAGAGTATATTTCAAGTGTATATTTCTTGTTTTTTTTTTTTTAGTACATGCATATTTTATAATAATTCTAATAATATAAATATTTCTCCACAATAACATCACAGTAATATTACATGGGGAGGGGGGTACTCTCTCTCCCTCTCTCTCTACGACCGATCGGTTTTCGAGCCGTCGGAAAATCGACGTCGAGCCGTTTTTCACTCCGCGCCGAGACCGGGAATCGTGATTCTGTACAGGGTGGTCTCGGCGTTTTCGTTTTCACATTTTCGTGTGCGGCCCATAAATCTACGGCAGACCATCTCGCAACGCCGCAATATTATACGATACGTACCTGCGTACATGTACACGTTAGCCGCCGTCGTCGTTGCGTTATAGACGTCGTTCCCTCGAGATCCGACGTCGTGAAGTTTCGTACACGTCGGTGAGCGTATAAACATATTATTATATTCTACACGGTATCGAGTCATGTCTCTGTGATTTAACGACAACACGACGTTCGTTTATTTACGCGTTAATTATCTGCACGGACCAAAGGCTCGTGTCGACTGCGTACTGCGCCCGATCGGTATTTGTCGATCTATACACGCGGGGTGTTTCACCGAGATCTGACGTTACATTGTGTGAAATCACTCTTGTCGAATTCATTAGTGTGAACATTTTTTTTTTTTTTTTTAATTAATAGGTTCTTATGTTCCTACGACACAATACTACAATAAAAACGTGTTGGATGATTTTTATTATTTTCAAAATTTAAAGCTTAAAATTTGTATTTTTCTCTAAAGTTTAAAATGAAATCGAAACAGTCGTCTTGTTAATCAGATTTTTGGTAAAAAAAATTATAGTAAAATTCCTTATTAAAGGGACGCGATTTATCAATTATGGGTTTTCAAACTTTTTCAAAATTACATATTGTATTTAATAAAATTGTATTTGTTTTGCCATGAAATATTATACTAGATAATAATGGCTATTTTGACATTTCTATAAAAATATTGAATAAAACTAATTTCAATATTCAATTTCCAGGTACAAAATGTTAAGTAATATTTAAAGCTGTATATTTATAGGCTTATAGCACAGTAATGCAGTATACATTATTTAGTTAAAAAAAAAAATTAAAAATTTTGAACTGAATTCATGAAACTAATGTTATTCTATTTATCATAATATCTTTGTGATCATCCACGCACGCGCGATCATAATGTATTTGTTTGAAAAATCACTTAGTACTGCATGTGATCCACAGTATTATATTATGATCTTTATATACTATAATCTCGATATTATATGTGATGTGATCCATTATTTAAGCGACGGTTATTTCAGTTATTGTCGATAATAACGTGGTCAACGTGAAAATAATTGTCCGGACGATGATAATATTTTGTCGACAGATCATAATATTGTGAATCAATAAGACAAATAGTTAAATACAACCGAAAAAAATTAAACTTATTGTTTACACGCGACATTTACTAAAGTTAAATCAGTTTCTGAGATGCCGGACGCTACGCGAGAACGCACGCGTAGCGTTTTCGAAAAATAATAAAACAAATACACACACTCACGGCACAGCCATTTATACGATTTTAGTATAATAAACGGACGAAAATCAGTGAAAAAAAAAAAATCGAAAATCGAATAAACGTTCGTAACCACACCATTAATATGCACGGATTCCTTGAATTTTCACTCGTGACGCACGTTTGATGCACGAAAACGTCGCACGAACCGCAGCCGAATTCCATCCCATTGTTGTCGAATGGATTTTACCGTTTTTGACGTCGTATAATGGTACTCGACGTTACCGTGAAAGCAGACGTGGCGCGCAGAGCGTGATTTCAGGCCGTATATACATAAATATTCGTGTACCTATATAGAATACGTTCGCGTCGCACGACGGTGCCGTCAAGTTTCGTTAAGCAGATTTTTTTTAATCTTAAAACAACACGTTTTCGACAAGATTCTTGACGCTCCTTCCAATCAAATCAGTATTCGTTCAAAAATATCGATCAGCTACGCGAGCAACGGTCTGATCGTTTTTAAATAGGCGGATGCCATCAAGTATATAAGATTATAGTCTGTATATATAGTACAGCGAGCCTGTATATAACAATAGTACACGAGTACGATATTGCGTGCGTCAGATGAAAATAAACTATGTGACATTTTATACATAAAACTAGTAGAGAGAGAGAGAGAGAGAGAGAGAGAGAGAGAGAGAGAAAGCGAGCAAAACTTAAATTAAAATATGTTTTTATGTACATTATATTGCAAAGGCGTATTTTATAATTAGTTTTTAATAATTATTATGACTTTTTCGTGCAACGATAAAAAATCTTGCGAGTTTTATACAAGTATACAGGGGTAGATGACAAAATACACAGTAAACTTGTGACGTGCGTATATAATGAATTCGGCTCGATTCAAAGAAAAATATTTTATGGTAATTTTTCGGGCACTACAGTAGAACATAAAAGTAAATAACGACAATTACATTAAGTTTCCCCAAAGTACCCCCGATTTACAATCGTTTAATACATGATATACGCTTGTCTTACAACTTTTAAAACGATACTTATTTACAATCGGCCAAAACTATTTACCTAACAGACGTTATTACAAGACGTATATCGATTGAATTGATATAGTATTCACGGTGTTATTAAAAAAAAAAAAAAAAAAAAAACTAAAATGAATTGTTTTCTTGAACGAGACCGACTCGGATGATTTAGAGAAAAACTAGATTATTTACACGTACGCCGTTTCGCCGAACAATACAGACGATTTAGCCGGTCGTCGCGTTGCCCGGAACAAAGGAGGACTTTTGTAGAGGACATTTCGCAAAGATAATCACAACACCGCATAATGTTATTGACTATTGCGCGCGTTCAAAACATAACTTTGCGCCAACTATTTTACCGAACGCGCACGAGAACGGATATATATGCATATAAACATTATATCTTTTCGAAACTTGTTCTCGAACTTTGGAGCATAATAAAAACTAACGGCACCGCCGCGCGCGATCTAACGACGCGGCGGTGTGCGCCCAAATGATTTGCCGCACTCGGCGGACGTTTTCAGCATCGCCGAGCGACGACACGCGGTGAAACGTTTTCCGTCCGTTCCGGGCGTGATGACGACGTCTCGCGAATACTTGCGCGCGTTCGACGTGGAACGTCGGAAAACCGTATTGAAAAACACTGGCGAAAACGTTTTTGTTTTTGTTTTTTTTTTCACGCGAAAAATCTTATCTTTCTTTCATCTTCCGCATACATCGCGCAAATGTACACAGGGTGTACTGCGAACGTCTCACTCGGGTACCTACGATACGATTTGCGTTTCATTCGCTATCAGGAGGGTGGAGGCAGGGCCGGATTTTGAAGAGTGGAGGCCCTGGAGCATCAAAGGAATGAGGGAGCGAGGGCCCCCCTGGCCCCAGATTATTTTCCAAATAAAACGAACAATTATTTTCAAAGTAGATTCTTTTTTCTTTTATTAGTATTTAACGAACATATAATATACGTAATTATAATCGGAAACAAGAAATTAAATTTAAATGTTAACAAACGGAACCTTCCGAGCTTTTTTCGCCGAAAAGTCGTTGATAAGATCGCTGAAATCCAGTTCCCGAAGTAAATCGCTTTCAATGCTCAGGAGAGAAAGTTTTGATAGACGGTTTTGTCCCATCGTGGTTCGAAGCCTATTTTTTATAATCTTCATTTTTGAAAACGAGCGTTCTCCAGTGCAATACGAGTATGATACTATCAAAACCAAATACATTTTCAATGCGATAATTTCAAGGTTTGGGAATGTAGCTTTGGCGGTAGCGGTGGGGTTTAGGACGCGCCGGATTTACTGATAAACAAACATGCTGGCGACATCAAATTTCACGGAATTACCCATTGGCAATCGGTGTAAATTATTTATTTTTTTATTCTATTGGCCACTTTCGACGGGACGGCGCGGCGAGGTGACGGGGCATTTGTAATTTGAAAGATTTTTTTTCCGAAGTCACTATTGTGGAGGCCCCTCTTTTGTGGATTCCCCTGAGTCGTCACCCCGATAGCCCTTCCCTAAATCCGGTCCTTGGGGGGGAGGGGGCAAAACGTATTCAATCTTTGCGCGAGATATTCCGCACACACGGCCGAGTCAAACGTTTCCCCGGAACCGCGGTGGTATGCTTTCGGAAGAGAGTGTAACGTCTCAATTTGTTTTCGGATTTTTTTTTGCCCATATTTCGTCTTCATGGAAAACACTTCAGAAGTACACATTTGCGTTTTCAATAATATTCATCCCGTGTTCGATCGCAGACGACGACGACGACGACGACGACGACAAAACGCGTGATAAAGTTTATGTACTCGCCGGCACCGCGGGCAGATTTCCCGGGAGATACGTATTATAACGTCACGTAGAACGCTACGACCGTGGCCACGATAACGTGCACAAACAGTCGAAAAGAGACCGAATAAGCGTACACGTGTAAAGCGTAAACACCGAGTTATGTGTTTGCCAAAACTGGTGGCGGCGCGCGAAGATAGCGTTTACGCGAATTATTACTGCACGAAGCTGTGAACGCGCGGGAGAAAACTTTAGAGGTAGTAATTTAGACATGACTACTACAACAGGTTAGGACCTAATGGGTAACCCGCGATGAAACTATACTCGTTAAAAACGACTTCTTAATTTTCGTCTCGGTATCCCGCGAACAGTCTACGATTTCGGTCAGCGCGTTACTTCTGTCGTCGTCGTTTCAGACGTGACTGTTTCACTGCGGATAAACGTCGAGTCGGCCAAAATGTCAAAGAGAAAATTCGCAATTCCCCTTCAATCGAATCACGTTTATATTTAATGTTATGAACACAACGCAGGGTCATACGCGCGCAAAAAAACATACAAACGGAAACTACTGCAGTCTACGATAACGTATAGTGATTGAAATTTATGTATTTATTTATTTATTTATTTATTTAATAAATTTCGGGCATGGCCCAGATATACATAGGTTGCTTAAGATAATGGTAATACATGATGATAAAAACATAAGAATATAAATTTATACACAGAAATACAGTACATATCTATATGAGAATACAAAAACGAAGAGTGTACAACGTTTTGATATTAAAGAGTGTATGATGGGTCCTCGTTGGCATGGCGCATTAGTCGAATAAGGGAAGAGTTTTGGAGGTTGTAATTTGAAGGCATAAATGGAACATAAATATGGACGGAATTTCTTGTTTGGCTGTTTGGGATTCTGAAATTTATATTGGCTAACAACGAGAGAGAGAGTCAATTGAGCCGGGAAGAAGGCCAGATATGAACCTCGTGTTAGCTATATGTCTACGATCCGCAGGGCTGAGTAGATTTAATACACGCTGAAATGTAAAAGTAACTATAAATCCGTGTGTTTGCCGACGATTCGAGCGGTGGCGTACCCGAGGGGTGGATTTTAGGCTACCGTCATCCCTCTCGAAATGCCTGGTCCTCTTTTTCCACACTACACACCCAATCGAACGGACGGTTTCGCGTAATTTTTACCGTGTGATTTGTTCCGTTCGAGAAAAGCGTAAGTACACGAGTCCCGGTATAGAGGGGGGAGGGGGGGGCGAGCAAGTTTTACTGTACGCGCGTTCGGTTCGGCGACAGTTTGTAACGTCGTGTAACGCGAATGATCATCGCCATCATCGCCGGCCCTGGAAATGTTCCTCGGCGAAATCGTCGATCGTGCAGTCGCGTCGGACCGATCTGGCGGGGTCTGTCGTCTGAGCGGTAGAGTGCGGCGGCCACGGGATGAAACTCGTAGAAACAGGAGTCGCGGACGCATGCGCGTGCTCTTTATCAGTGCCCGATCGATCGGGCGAGTTACCGAGTAAATTCTGGTGGGCCACGACGATTTCGGGCGGTTCGAGTCACGAGGGGCTGCTGACCGAAACTGCGTTTAGAGTTAAAAGTCAAAGACACGGAGACTAAAAATATTGGACTTGCGTGTAAATAAAAACACGGTCGTAGGTTGTTGATATAACGACGACTGCACGTTGTAAATACGGCTCGTTCCTATCACAATAGATCTTAACCCTGTCCACGTACACGTACTATAATACAACACTGCACAGTACGACGTAAATACGTATAATAATATTGTAAAATAACAAATATATAAATAACCTTGCCTTGATAAGCAGGTGAAATGGGTTACGGAGGGTACAAGTGCTTTCGATCGCCGTCGTCGGTTTGGAACTTTCAACGATAATATTTACGAAATACCATCGTTAATATCAATATTGTAAGTAAGCAAATATGTACGTATCAATTTACCGATTGAAAAAAATTTGGATCACGGGCCGCCAGTTGGTGAGTGGCCCGGTTAAGTACGGGAAATTCCCTTGGAAATTCAGTGGGCCGAATTTCGCCGATCCGGCCCTGCTCTTTGTTACCAATCGGTGCCCGCGGGGACACCGGGTCGGAAAACGCGAGAGATAGAAAAAACGAAACAAAAACAAAAAAAAAATATATGTTTATATATATATATTTTTTTTTATGGCAAAACATGCGCGCGCGCGCAACGGTCGTTATTTATAACGCGTTTCTCCGCCACCGACCCCCGTGGTAATAATAATAATAATAATTGTAACAGTAATAATAAAACCCATTTTTTCGGGTTGTAAAATAAATGGGGGGGAAAAAAAACACGGTATCCAACTCGTACGCCGCAGTCTTCTAGGCGGCCGATAATGTGTGCGCAGCTGTTTACGCGTATATAGTAGTACGTATTACACGTCGTCCGGACCGGGTTTCGACTGAGGGTTTTTGAGGCCCTTGCCTCGGGTCCGCAAATCGTGGGAGGCACCTACGAATTGTGAAAGCAATCAAGTTTTTATTAGGAAACAAAAACACGATTAAAAAGATAATGAAGCTATTACGATTCGCGTCAGCGTTCGACTGTTAATAACAATATTATGATATCATTACTTTGTTATTTACCACAATAATAACAAATTATTTCATTCGAAACGTTTTCGATACGAACAAACTCAAAGAGCATGCAAAAATACAATCGTAGGTATATCATTTTTACTCGAAAAACTCGATTTTTTTTTTTACGCTATCGGACGAATTGATGGAAACCAAGTGTGTTTTGCGAGACGGATAAAATTATGTCCGACGCACAGAATAATAATTTTTTTTTTTTTTATTTCGTATGTTCTTGGTCCTAGAAAAAATTTCAGTATGCGAGTCTCTAAAATATATATACGATATACGTATACGGTACTGCACCTGTTAATGATGTTATGCAGGCTCGGATAAGGTCATACTGGCGTGTTACCGAGTTTTATTCGATGGACCGTACAACATTTTGATTGATATTGGCCATTCTGGTCCATTTCGGTTGATTTTAGGTCGGTTACAGTTCTAAAACTCACCTATGGAACCAACGGGCGAAAACTTATACCACAACCGGAATATAAAATGTGAGTTGTGAAAAATTCTCCGCTGGATCGATCTAAATATTGAATTCATTGACTGTAAAACGGATCACGCCGGGACTATTGTAGGCACTCGTGTCGGATGTCATCGGATACCGATGATCGGAAGACGTCGGATCGGATCGCATCGGGAGAAATACGGATCAAACGTAGGTGCAGCATAAAACCGCCGGGTAGACACGTGAAACGTACACTATCGTCACACGCTTACAGGGGCGTCATTTCAGCTTTTTAACTGGGGTAGCAAGACCTACTGAGTGGTAAGGAATACTCACTGGTAAAATGGGGTCCGGTTGTCCTTCCCCGCCACCCTCCACGAATAGTTTTCAAAAACTGACTTTAAATTTGTTAGTTTTTGAAACTCTCAGATTAATTTCTGGAGGGGGTACTCCACTCGGAATCGTTTTATTGAAGAAATGATTTATTACGGCCCCTAAATAACTTAATACGGCTCTGTGTATGTATTATAATTTGAGTATGTTGTAAATAAAAGAATTTAAATATTTGTACAGTGTATAATACAAAAATTAATTATATCATAGTTACTAGTTATATACACAGAGTATTATACAAAGTAAATAAAATACTGTATTTTTACATCACTAGTTAAACATATTAAGAAATAATTAAAACTAACTTACCATGTCTCACGCTGTTTCAGTTCATACAATGTATAAAATATTTGCATACTATACACATCAATACTGACGTCTGACAAAAAATCAAACTGTACCAGCAACGAACTTTGATCTAAAATAATATAGTAAAAATAGCAGTTTACCACTCGAGGTAAAAACTAAAAATTTCTGATATCTCTCAAGGAAACTAGTACCGACTGTGGTATCGTTGTTGCCATGCTAATAATGACTATTATTTTGTATAAACATTTTGTATATTATACATGTATATCTTGTCAAGGTAGATAAAATTATTTCAAAAATATGTTCTATATAATATAATATTTTATTATCAACAAGAATCTTGCTGTATTTCATATACAGAGTATTTTTTAATTTGGTGCCTATTCGTCAATTATTGAGACTTTTACTTCAAATTTCTGGGGTGGTAAAATACTGGGTTTGAGAATTCTAGGGTAGCCACTGCCACCCCTTGCCACCCCTAAATTACGCCTATGCACGCTTACGAACCGTACGGTGCAAAACAAAGTCCTCGGAATAATTGCAAATGCCCCTAGGTTTATCAAAAATACAAATCTCCATAAAGATTTTCAAATCCAAATAATCGAAGATCATATTAAAAATCATTAGTAAACTATTCCTACTGCACTCTTCCAAACTTATTAGGTGCAATCCACTATACACTATAACCTATTCTCACTCACCCAACTCATCGTCGTTCAAAACGAGGTCGTCCCCACGACCTGACCTCCTACAATAAGCCACTTCTCAACATCCAAATCTTCACTCTACACGTGTGCTTCTTCCAGATCACTCAATGACCTCTCTGTTACTCATAGTCATTGAATTATTGTAAATATGTAAATATTAGTAAATTATCGTAATCGTATTGTTACTTCTGTGTATCTCAAACTATCAATTGTTAATTATCCTTAGCACTTGAAAATATTTTTAATTATCAAGTTAATACCTTTCAAAACTAATTTAGTATATTGTCAAATATCCCTAGATATAGATAGCCTTAGGCTAGGAATGTCTTAGTTAAAAAAAAAAAAAACAAAACGTACGGATGTACGCTAGCGGAGCAGCGGTTTCGTGTCGTATCACTAAGGTACGGTTAGGTGTACCCTCGGTTGTGTACGACACACACACACACACACACACACACACACACACACACACACACACACACGACGGCCCGTACGAAAGTGTCCGTTTCGAAACGACAAAAATTCGTGCGACTCGCCGTGGCCACGATCACGCGCGACGGTGAACACGAATTTTCGCCACTGCCCTCGTGAATGTTTTGACGAACTCACGTGCGCGATTAACGCGTTCCGACGAAATGAACCGTGAGTGATGGTTTTTGTGTTTTTTTCTTCATTAATTTTCGAAAACATCGACTGGATGCGGCGCGGCGGGCAAAAATCGTTCTGCGCGTTCGGCACCGAAGGACGTCGGTCGGTGGTGCGTCCGGTCGTCGGGAGAGTACCCTCGTAAACGGTCATTTCACAACAAGTAACGTCGTCGTCGTCGTCATCCAATTCGACATTTTGATATTCTTTGATATTGTACCGATTTAGTAACGAAATTATTGTTGTATTGCGACGTCAATCCGTATTTATAGATTGCGACGCGTGGAAAATACTTCACGCGCCGTGCCCGTATCAAAATAATCGTAGGCCGTTGTTTTTTTTTTTTTACTCGTTAATTTTTTTTTTATTCTGTACGCAGACCGATCGGGCTCTTCTGCAGACAGGTGTGCAGTGTCGTATCAACTCTGCAGTGAGCGATTAATCATCCGAGTAATATTCAAGAACGGCACTCATTTGCCGATGATGATTGATGAGGCCGAAATCTGGCCGAGTTCGAAACGTCACGAGATTACGAAACGAAAATCGATTAACGACTTTACCGGGATTTCCGCGGGGCGAAAATATCGTACCGAACGATTCGGATAAAATCGGACCACGTATCGTCGCGTTCGACGAGAGACACCCGTTTTGGCGAGAATCGTCCTCGCTGCGCTGTATAGGAGCACGTAGAAAGTTTCGGACGAATCCGGCGTTTTCCGTACGCTAGCCGTACGCTTTGCCTTTGCGTTCCCCAAAGTCGAAACCCTTCGTTTAACGTCATCACGTTCGACCGTCGTCGACGTTACGAGCCGGGCGTATAACCGTTTCGCGCCCGGCGATTTACCCACGATTCGAGCACGACTCAGGGCGCCGCCGCCGATAAACTTTGGCGTATTTCTATTGTCATTTCATGCCGGCTGTGACGAGCCCTTCGAAACACGTCCCGTATCGGTCGGTCGAGTGTGTGCACGCAGTCGTATAACTGTACGCCGCAGTGGTCACCGGTTAATATTCTTGAAGGGCCACATTAGGAATCAGAAAATGTTTCGCGGGCCATTAAATTTCCAAGTACATATTATGTTCAACATATATAACAGGACAATAAGTATTATTTTAAAATTGGACGTAATGAGAACATCATTTTTTTTTTTTATTTATAATTTGCTATTGTTTTTACATATTAAGAACATAAATTAATATTACAAACATTTGAAAAATGACGTTTTACATTGAAAACTTTCGTCACATACACTGTATTGGTGGCAAATCAAACAAACTGGCCAGGCCCCTGCTCGATCCGGTAAAATAAAAAAATATTGATACGTCCACTCGGGGCAAAAATCGTCTGTTTTCAGTTTCAACTTTTCTTCTCTATTTATCCGTGTTCAAATGAAAATAGCAGAACTCAGCAACTAATTAACCGTGTAATTAATCGAAAAAATAAATCGATGCAATATTAACACGAAAAAAAATCGCGATCTAATACAACGGCGGTAATCGACGACGGACTGACTACGTAGACGTAAAATCAACTAGCAGTCACCCAATGACCCAGTTAAAGTTTAGATTAAAGGTTAAAGTTTAGTTTAAAGTTTAGATAATATATTATGCGCGTTGTGACCAACTTATCAACAGTTGTCGGTGAAAACCAATAATATCTAACACGAATAATAACGCAATAGAATGTTGTGTTTTTATTTTTGGTTCGCGGGTAGTATGCGGCCCGTGGGCTGCCATTTGGTGACCAATGCTGTACGGATATCAGGCGACGACGATTCGATATGATAATTCATGTGAAACAACGGGTTCGCGAATGCCGACGACTAAGTCTTGTTCGTCGGACAATATTGTTACCTACCGTGAGTCGCCGCCACGGAAAAACACTGTTCGCGGAATCGTCTTCACAGCGCAATTCCACTATATTAATCGTTGACGTTTTGCGTTAAAGTTCCGGTATAATACGGACTCGTTCACCACGGCCGAGACTCGACGGCTACCGTGGTCCATCGCCACTCGTTCCGCAAGTGTGTGTACACATACATGGCGGTATGTTAAATTTGTAGGCGAGCCGTTCCAGCCGGGATAAACTTCTTCGGTCGGTCGCAACAGCGGCCAAACTCGGTCGGCGTAATCAATACCGTCGGGTATACCGATAAGTCAAAGCATGGGTGTCCGACCTTTTGTGAAGATTAGGGCACGTCATGCGATTAGAAGTTGTTGCGGGCCACATGCGTTTTTATTATAATACATTTTATTTATAATTTTACCGAAACAATTAGAGAGTAGAAATATTTTTACGAGCTATTACATTTTATTTATAATTACAATGTGATTACATTAAGCGGCGACCACTGTATTTCAAAGCATATTTATAGGCATGCCTTCGACGCAAGTGCCCACTCACCTACCCACAATATAGGTTGAACAACTGTTCCTCATTTTTTTTCCTCCCATCGATGCAAAATTTTAATAACTACAAATTTAATAAGAATTGAATTTATAGGTTGCCAACAGGACCGTGTTAAGGGGGTACAATAGTTCTTACGACGTTATTGCAATAGAGTAAAACTGACTATAAGCCTATAATATTACTCAATGGTTTAGCGAATAGCTTTATCATGATAATTCATAATATCGGACATTATAAATAATGTATAACTTTCATTCGTTAAAATTATTTTAGCTAGTGTGTTTCGCAGCCTTACCACGATTTCTTCATATCGAAAATTCAGTATTAGCTATGCCTATTAATTTCTAATTGTTAGATGTTATAAAAAACGTTAAAGTTTTGTACCAGATCTGTAAGATCAGATATCAAATGTCATGAAACGAGTAAAATGTCGAACAAGACGATAATATTAACTTATCGAAAAAACCCGAATGCGGTGAAATAAAGAGACGTTCGCCTCACAGAATTACTCAGAACTGATCTCACTACGTATACACCGGACTTCAAAATCCTTAAAAAATAAAAATCAATAAACAAAAATTACGTTCAAATCAAAACAATCTTTTCAGTATTAAATTGAGGTATAGTTAATTAAAAATTGAAAAATACTGTATTTTTATCAATTTCACGCACTCAAATTTGTATTTAATTATGATCACATGATTTTTAAATACAAATTTTTATGTTAGCACTAAACATTTTGAAATGTACACCAACAAAAACGTCTTTCGTCGTATAGAAAAAGTCACGAAGCGTATGAGTCTATGACGCGAGCCACGATTTGGCCACCGTTGATGAATAAAATAACATATTATATAACTGCGTGAATATCGTATCAAGTCGTTGTATTATCACGCAGTCAACACCGTGCGTCGACGCCCCTCGTCGGCGAGTCCTTCGTCCCGTGACGACGTAAAAGCGGACGAGACGACGGCGTGTATGTGTGTGTGTGTGTGTGTAATACGAACTCGCGCTCGCGGCCGACACGGGGTGTTCGGTGGGTCGCGGCCTGCGAGACAAATATCCGCGCGCGCGCGCCACACCGCTTATATATTATCAAACGCTTCCGCGGCAGAGACATTAATAATTACGAGACGGGGTCGTATATACATATATATTTTGATATAACGTCATTTCGTCAGCACTCTGCGGAGTCAAACTCTAAACCGGTCGACGATCGCTCGTACACACACACACACACACACACACACACACACACACACACACACACACACACACACACACACACACACACACACACACACACACACACACACAACTCCGTGCGGCGTATACTAATTCGTATACGCCGTAAGAAGGAACATAATTAATTTACTGTGTACACAGCACACACACACTCTGTGGTAATAGTTCGTCGCTCAATCAACGACACACGACGAAACGACGACGGCCGTGCGCAAACGGTTTTGGCGCCGCCGCCACAAATGTTATATTATTAATAATTATTACTCGTCGGCATCGGTGCCGCGGAGGTGTGTCTTGTACGGGCCCGCCGTCGCGGTGATCCGAGTGCGGTATTGATAATTATTCCAAGCCGACACGTCTGTTCGGCGGAGCGTCTGACTGTTTATACTGTACCTACGCATAGCGGTTCCCCGTGCGTTTACGAGTTCGTGCGTCTGGCCCACCCCGCGAAAGACTCTCTCGACACGCCCGAAACGCGAATCGTATTCAACGTGCAAAACATTTTAAAACACACGCTCTAAGTCGGTGATGAAATCGAGAGGTAACGAGGAGGCGGGTATTTCTTGGAGCCTTCTTCTCTCTGAGCTAAGTGTGAAATGGTTCGACGACAATACGAGTAATTATCGTCTGATCCAGTAGAAAGGTTCGTACGGAATTCGCGGTAGGAATCATTAAAAAATCGAGCATTTTACCTATACTCGATACGTGATCGGATTATTTTTCAAAGTTATCGTTACTTTTATCTAAACTTCGTGTGAAAACCGGCGAAAGTTCGAGTGAGTCTGGAAAAATATATCATATTATCTCAACGAAATATTCATGGAGAAAAAAAAATATTGTTTATGCGGGAAACCGATAATTAAGCAAAGAGACCTTGAAAATTAAAGTTTTTTTTTTGGTTTGAGTTTTTTTCAATTCACACTTCATTCGGAATTAAAATACGTATAATACAATTTTTCGGCCAACTCAAGTTGAACATAAAAGTTAGATGCGTTGTGGACTTTGGAGACATTTCTATCGGCTTATTGTATCTGTCTAATACCTTATCTCCTTAATTGCAGTCTTCGCGAAACCATAAATATCTAAACTGTTGTTATTAAATATTCTGTGATTATGTTATTTTAATCTTAATTGGATACGATATCATTTTCTACCGTCTATCATTATTTGTATTAATCAGATTTATTATTATCATGTTTAATATTATTAATTTAATTGTATACTTGTAATTGTCGAACTATAATAGCTGTAGCTGAAAGTTCTAAATAAAAAAAAAAAAAAAAAAAAAAAAAAAAAAAAAAATGTCGACGAAACTCTTCACGCCTGCATGTATGAAAATAGTTTTCGTCACTTCCCAGAAAAAACTTCAAAATATGACACTACTCATATGTTGGAATCGAATTCGCTTATTTTCATACAGAAAAATGACAAAAATACGAGGTAACTGTAGAAAGAGAAAATCGTGGAATGCAAACGCACAACTTTGCGTTCCGTGAACGACGCCCTTGTGACCAATCGAAACTTTTTCGTGTATTTTCGTATCGTCGTCGATATGAAAGTATTTCGACGACCGAAACGTTCCGATCACCAGGAGTGAGAATATCAGCTGGTCACGCCCGCTCCGGCAGTAGTCCCGACGATCAGCGCAAGTCAAAAACGATTTAAAATTCCGGTCAGTCGAATGTGTTATAGTTTTTATGATGTATAATCAATTTTGTACAACACTGGAGTCGGTCTCTCGGTGCAGTCGCGTCCCACGAGTTTTTCGATTTATTATTAATATCGTCCGTTCAGAAAAATTGTCCGGAACGTCCCGTCCACTCGTCGTCCGGGCCTACGGTGGTAGACGTTGTTTTTTCACCCCGCGTGTGTTTACCTAGCCGACTGTATACGCTCACGCGGGTTTACCTCACTCCGTCCCCGCCACCCCGTCGAGTCAACAAACTGAAAATTCCTGCGTTTCACCTTTGTCCGGTTCTGTCATCTCTATTATAAATACGACGTACCGTTTAGTTTTTCAATTCATACGCGTAACAATGAAAAATAACTAGATCGAATCTAAACACCGTATACACCCCGTGTACCGCGGTACGGTCAATCGTGACGCTGTGCAACTGAGTCGGATTATATAGTGACGTTCGAAATACGAATATCCAAAGTTTCAAAACCGACACACCTATGTCGATATTTTCAAAACGAATGTCTCATGAATAAAACATGGGTAAATAATGACGTAGAGTTCTTTTTTTTTTTTTGCACGGAATAAAAAAAAAAATTAGTATATTTTATAAGCTAAAAAGTTTTAGCTTTTAATATTTATTTTGATATCAAAAGTTTTACTGTTTTGTACTCAATACTTGGGGAATAAAATGGGTTTTTATTTTCATTTTAATTGATAATTCAAATAAAGTTTTAAACTAACATTATTGAAGTACTGCACCGTAAAAAATTAAACAAAAGTTGGTCGTAGTTAAAAAACAATCGTTAAACTATTTAAACGGAAACCCGATACAGTTTTAATCGTTTACGAGTGAATTATGAATGTCTTTCGTACGTACCGTCTTTTATACGCGACGTTTCACAAGCGGTACGGTCGCGTTAGCATCGTCGTCAGTGTTTATACGCCGCACTCGATTGCTTTTTCCGTTTTTTTTTTTTTTTAATAATAAACCGTTTTCCAGACGTCGTGAATTCGAAACTCATCACTCGTGCGATCCGCGTGATTCGTGTTGTACACTCGTGTGTAACCGGCGCATTTCATTTCCATTTGAATCGACTAAAGCCGCGCCACACACTAGACCCGAACCGACCGAACCGAAAAAAATCATAACGCCGATTCTATGTGCGAGTGCGTACACTTGTGCCGAAATTAACCGAAATTCGGGTCCGTTCGGATTTCAACCGTTCAAACATGTTTGGATTTTTCGGCCGAAAATTAGCGGTACTATTCTATGTAAAGGTAGATGCTCTTGATTTGAGACGCTGATCAATAAATGCAATTATTGTGTTTAATTTGTAATATAATAAAATAAAATATAATATAATAAAATGTATAATTTTAAATTTGGATGGGTAATTTTTTAAAACAATGCACACATTTTAAAATTCATCTCGTTGTTGCCAAAGTTTATGCACCCAATATTTTTCCCGCGATTCAAAGATGGGGTTCTCTGATAAAAATGAATCCCATTCGTCATCTGAAGAACTATTATACTCCATATTTTTTTTATTTTTATAAAATATTACTAGTAAAAATAGTAAATACAACTGCACACCAAATGCACTGCATTCGTCCACTGTCGAAAAATGATTGTAGAAAATACAATACGTGGTTTACTGTAGTTATTATCACGAGTCGCGACATAATATACGATTATTTAATCATCTATTTATAGCTATTAACTTATTTTATTTCGGAACGAAAATTCGGGGACACTCAATGCAGCTATACTCGAAAAAAATTCGGACCGAATAATTTTCGGTCCGGTCGGTTCGTGTCTAGCGTGTGCGCGGCTTAAGCGGTCGACGACGGCGGCCGACGGAATGGCGGCGGTCGTGTGTCGAAAAATTACGACACGGGCCTGACCGTACGCCGAGTCCGTACCCGTGCGATAAAAACATGTAAATAAAATTACAGCGAAACCTCCCTCGACGGACACGCCTCTAAATCAGCGGACACCTCCGATCAGCGGACGTTTTGTCACGGGGACGGAGAGACATTTTACCCGTTTTATTTTTCCCTCTGAATAGCGGACACCTCTGAATAACGGACGAAATTTCGGTGACCCAGAGTGTGCGGTTTTCAGAGGTGTACAAAAAAATTGTATACCTTAGCGATCGGAAACCAAACGAGTAGTAGCCGTCACAACGAGGCCGAGCGATTTTATTACGAACCCACGCCGTGGCCCCGGACGTGTGCGAATTTGTTCCGCGACGAACGAACGCGTTCGTCTAACTACTCTACGACTCCGTACGTCGTAAAACGCCACAAACCGCGTATACCACGGTTTCCGCCGCGTCGACTGTTGAGCAAACAAGTGTGATGAGTAGCTCTCCGATTCGTCGGAAAACATCACGGCAAGAATCGATAACATAATATCTCGCGTCTCCGAGATGACGTACCGTCGAACGGCAAATGTCATTATGTCGTTCCGACCGAAATCCGAAAAACTCGTCCTTGGAAATCCGAATCGATAAAAATCAGTGGCGCCGTACGAACTAGACCGCGCCCGCCGCCGCCTCGGCACTGATGAATAATATACGAGCGAGGCGTCCGGTGTAGGGAATACGACGCATTCGGATCGAGTAAAACTTTATTACTATTATTATTATTATTATTATTATTATTATTATTTTAATGCCGAAAACCGTTGGCCGAAGTCCTAATGTACGGTTTTTCGAAGGCAATAAATTAAAACGACACAAAGAGTGTTATTAAGAATGAAAATAATGAAAAAAAAAAAAGTAATAATAATAATAATAATAATAATAATAGAAACGACGAGATGAATATAATAATATACGAATCGTCATTAGAGCCGACGACAACGGGTAATTATTGTTGTTTCCACGCGGTGTTGCCCACAGTCGCGACGCACAGATAAACGCGGCTTAATATCCAAACGAATTAAAGATCCTTTCGTCCGTAGTACACCGTGTGTTATTATAATTGAAATTTATTATTATAATATCGTGCGATGAACGGCGGACTCTGTGACCCGTTGACGAAAATAATAATGAAAAATGTTCGTAAAAAAAAAAAAAACCCAAACACCGAAACGAATCGCACACGGTGACGATGATCGTCGACGTCCAAAATCGTATGGCGCGCGCGTTTATCCGTGTTCGGTTTATTTGAGTTTTTCGCACGCCGTGTCCACGAGGTACCTCTCGGGGGAACGGGGGGTGGGGGGGCATGGACGAAAAGTCCGCGGACACGACGAAGGACGTGTCGTAATCGTGAAATAAAATTATGCACGGCATTGGATTTTGCGGCCGGAAAACCGATAAGACACGACGACAGGGGGAGGGGGAAGGGGTCAGACCTCCAAATAGATCTCTCGTTAATGATTTTTCCGCGATTTCCTTACGCGTCACAAACCAAACGTTTGGGCCCGCCACCCCCTCGGTCTTCGCCTCTCCCTCCCATCACACACACACACACACACACACACACACACACACACGCACACCCCGTGTTGGCACGTCATGCTGCTCGCGTGCGCGTACACGCCGCGCCGCGGCCTCGGGCGGTTTTACACGCCACCGCGCCTCTCCGAAACGATTGCGCCCGCACCGAGAGCGAATCGATTAAAAAATCGCGGGCGCACGGCTATCCGTCTCCCGCGACTATTACGTCGACTGTCCGCGGTCGCGTTTCTAGCGCGTCGTTTTTTTAGACTTTCTTGTGTGACATTCACACCGTTCTGTACAAACTCAGCTGTAAACGTCATATTATTTCGACTCGTGTGTTACGACGAGAACGCGCGAAAAGTATACTTATCGATATTCAACATTTCGAATCATTTAAACCCGATTAATCTTTATTTTTATAAGGGATTCTGCTTTAAAAATAACCATTATTGTCAATTAAAGAAAACGATATGGCATAGGTACGGGAAATAATAACTACGACAACGTATACGGGTACGCGACTGGCGAGCAGTATAATAGGCAATATTGTAACAGAAGCGATGACTGGAAGCGTTATTGGGTATAGGCAATATCATTACTTATTTGTGAGGCGACAGCGGACGTTGCCTCTTCATATTATGCATGTGTGTATACAAATTACACACACACACACACACACACACACACAATGGCGTTTTTAGGATTTTTCCAAGGAGGGCAGGATCAAAATAAAATATTTAATAAAGACCCATTAATTAGTATTAAGCTTTAATGACTACTGGACAAATGTATGATTGATATACTGGGTTAGTATAAATTTGAGGACTTTGCTCCATGACACAACGACAAAATTACAAAAGAGTTACAAAATACATGGAAGTACGAGAAAACGTATTTAAATGAGATAAAATACAAATAAACCCCGTAAAATTTTGATTATTTTTTAATCTAATTTTGCATTTAAATTTTAAATAATTAAATATCAAACTACAGTAGATATGTTTTGAAAAACTTAATATAATTTATATTTAATAGTTAACAGATATTAAAAAGCAACAATGTATTTTAATCTGAATTATATTTTATTTTTATTTTATATAACAAAATTTAGTTTCCTAGATTTTTTAGATAATTCGTCCACAACTTGCTAGTAAAAAAATCAAAATATTACACAAATTACTATTTAACAGTGTCAAAGAGGCATAGAGCTAAAATAAATTTAGATTTAAATAAAAAAAGTGTGTATATGGGGGGATGAAACCCAATGATCCCCCCGTAAATACGCTACTGCACACACACACACACACACACACACACACACACACACACACACACACACACACACCGACGTAAAATAATTTTGAGCGCGCATGCGCAATTATCATTTAGAGGCCACGATTTGTATCGCCTCAGGAACTAAAAATAGATTCTGTCATATGAGCGGCAGCGATTACGTGTTCGAAATTCAAATAAACAACCAACATAAATCCAATAGTTACTGTCCATTAGCGAAATATAGATGATGTAGTTGTGAGAAGGTGTATTCGATAAGAATTTCGAAAGAAAACCGTTGGCTTTCCGAAATGGAAATTTGAATACAGACTATTTCATACACATTTAGGTCACCTCACCAAAAATATGGAGACAGAACCGCCATTGGTGTTATCTGGATTACGATCGACGTTTTTCTCTTTCGCACCGGTCGAACCGTTCGTTGGCGGCGATTCGATCGCCCCCAGTCTTGGAGAGAAATTTTAAAACAAACCGTTGTGGACACACACGAGTGACACGATGGACTCGCCACGCGTCCGCGTCCGTGTGCCGATCACGCGCGATGGTCGTTTTGATATCGCTTACATACGTAACAACAGAACGGATCGCTCTTTCTACCGTGTGTTGTTGGCTATATATGTGAGCTGGCGGAGAATACTAAAGACTGACCGCGCAGACCGATTTGGAACAGAAACGAATGAAATAGTTTCGAGAGCTTTCGTGGAGGAATCGAAAAAATCGCCGAAAAGTAAACGATCAATGTGTGATCATACAAACGGTTTATTTTCGGTTTATTTTTTTCACTTCGGATCGGCTATACGTAATGTCGTCTGTTTCGCTCTGCACGCCACGCCGCCCGACAAATTATTTCGATGCGTTTCGTTCAACGAAGCACAATATTATATTGAAACCCGATGCAGTGTGCGTCGGCGGCGTCGGAATGTCACACTTTAAACGAAAACAAAATTGTCACCCCACGAACACGGTAATATGTTTTTTCTGAGATTTTTTTTTCCGTCATCCTTTCTAACCGAACGCCGTGTGTCTATTGGTTCTCCGCGCCGAGACTCGAGACCACATATCGCGCATGAGGCAGACGATGACGCGGAGTAAATAAAATACACACACACACACACACACACACACACACACACACACACACACACACCTACCTGAAGTGATACGACGGCATCACGTAACGAATTCACCATTAATAACGTCATACGAACATCTCCTCGCTGTATACACACACACACACACACACACACACACACACACACACACACACACACACACACACACACACACACAGATGTACACGCGTCGATCTCCCGTCGCGAGTTTTTATTAAAAGAGACGGAGGAAGAAGGCCTATAATATGCGATGTGTACGCATAGACAACGCACACAACACCGGTCCATAACACGATAGGCCTATTTTGTGTCTCTAGACGGTGCAGAGGACTCGAGAAGGAAAAACTTTCAAGAGCGCGTATATGTATTTAATAAGTTTTGACCGATTGACTCGGAGCATTTTCACCACACCTCGCGAAATGCGCGCGAGACGTCGACGAAACCGCGAGATCGTTTCGAACGTACAAATATAAAACGTCGCTCGAAAAGGGTTGCCAGTGCACAGAGCGACGTCGATCGTGTAGTCACGAATATACGAGGTATCTATATCAAAAAGATCTGATACATATGGAATAACTTTGGTTCTATTCGATATTTTTAACTTATAATACTTCACTACGGTAAAACCGGGTAATAATATTTTTTAACATTCAGAAAGCAATAATTTTGAAAATTTGATTTTTTATTCTGCAGTTTAAAAAAAATAAACTAAAATAACCGTTTTGTTGACTAGGTTTTTTATGTTTTGTGATCAAATATCTATTATTAAATCCACGTGATTTGCTTACTATGATTTTACAAACTGTTTGAAAACATGTATTCAATAATATGATATGTTCAATAATTACGATATTTTATACGATAGTTTCACAAAAATAGTGATATTGATTTAGTTTTCATTAAAGAATTAGATGAGAAAACATCAATATTATTAGTATTAATATATTATTCGTACAGCTAAATATTATTGATATTATTAACTTTAATTTATCCTACAACGTTAACGGTAAGAAATCTGGTTTATAAAATGGATATTTTTATTTTTATTATAATCTAGAATTAATTTTTGATTTATTTTTTCTTTTAATGGGTTCCGAAAATTAAAAAATCTTTTAAGCGTTATATCGTAACTCAAAACTGTAGTATTAATTTATCAAAAAAAAAAAATAATAATAATAATAATAATAATTATGAAAAATATCGAATAGAACAAAAGTTATCTCGTGTGTCAGATCTTCACGATTCACCTCGTACAGACCTCTGACTCGTAGACCTTGTGAATTCAAGTCGGGTCCGAGATAAATGGCGCCGCCGGTCATATTGTGATGAGCGGCGGCGCGTCGTCATAGAAATACCATTGTGCGATAATCGGCTATCGGTCACTCGATCACTTACTGGCGCCTTCTATCTCGGATCGCACAACGCTTGACGTTCGAACACATAAACAATAAACGTATGGTCTACGAGTGTAAGCGCGGTGCGTTTCAATGCGGTGTTCCGTGATGACATAAGAGAGCGGAAACCGAAATCGAGAAAACACTGTGTCGATCCGTCGCCTTCGGACTTCTTCGCGACCTTACCGACACGGTTTACCGATTCTTCACTATAGATTGAAGTTTTCGATGAAAAACAAAAAAAAAAAAAAGAAACCGAACGAGTTGACGTATCGCCCGAAATAAAAACCATCGCGCCGGAATAGACTATAGGTAACGTCGCCGTCGTCGGCCGTCGCAACAACAAATCTCTCAATCGTCGACGGCGAACAGCGGGTTCTGTTGGGTTTTTTTTTCCGAAACGGCCGCCGCCAGTTATCGATCGTTCGCCACGCGTTTAGTCAACAGCTTCGGCTAAAAGCTTTAATGTATCACTTAAAACGTCAAATCGTTTACACGACGCGCGCGCGTATAAATATAGTATAAATATAGTATATAAATCTCAATCAACGTACGGTAATACATCTGAAATATCATATATTATATTGAAAATGCAGCCTCGTCGAACGGAATCGATTTAATAAAAAACCGTTTGATCTTTAGACCTCGTGGTTCAATTTCCAGTTCGCAGTCTGCGGATAACCTCTCGCCTCTCGCGTGGATCACAGTGTTGTGTATTAACGTTTTATTAAATACGAAAATAAATGATGAACGCACGTCATTGATGTTTTTACGCTCTGAACTGCAGACTTCTGTTTCTTTTCAAACGTTTACTGCAGAGCAAACAAGTAATATTCTCAGTCATGCATTGTTGAATAACTACAATGTGTTTACATAAAAAAAAAAAAAATTATTTAAAATAAACGTGATTATCGAGTACGGCCCAAAAAAAGTTATTTCTACGTTTTTTTTTTATACTCCGGACCACTTAATATTCCGGTGCACTGTACGACCTTATTGCTTTATACGACGACGGTACGAAAACAAATTATCCTTATTTATTGACGATTTAACGTTTTTAATTAAATTAAGTGTACAAAATAAGTCTACTTGTCCACATTTACAGGTGGTGTTTTTAACGATTCCATTCGTTTTAACGGAATAAAATACAATGCAGTTAAACAAAAATACATAATTTGTGATAATTATAATTTTCTCAAAAAAAAAAAATAATAATAATAATTACAAATAATGATAAAACTTCATCGTACGATATTTTTGTTGAAAATATTTGTTGATAGATAAAACCAGATATATTCGAATAGTGCTATAGCGATCAAAAAGTTTATTCTCATCGATGATATATATTATATAATTGAATTCTATACGTCGAAACGATAACAAATTATACGACTATAATAATCAATGTCATGTATGAAAATATGAACATAAAAATAATTCAAAATATATATCATACGATTTACTAAGTTAATACTAAACATTGAACTTAGAACACGATGATAATCATGCAATAGATATTCAAGTTTGAAATGTGGTTTTTGCCTCTGGGATTTAAATAAACATAAATTCTAAACATTTCGTTAGATTGTAACACGCCAAAACGAACGCACACCGTACTGTGTAAACGTTACAGGGAAACTTACGACCAACTTAATATCATATTTACAAACTAAGTAGCAAACACGTTACATTAGCATAACAAATGAAACATGCCGGGGTTTTTATTTTTTATTTTTTTTTTTTTTTAGTGGCTTAACTCGTGCGTAAATCAGTGGCGTTTTTGGCATCTCTAATGAAAATTAAAAAAAAAAAAAGTACACTTTTTAAAAACCGAAATTCGGGTTTTTTTAATCGACCGGACACGTCACGTCGTTAAAAGCAAAACTTTTTGGCAAAACGTCGATCCGAAAATAAGGCGTGTAAAACGCAGTATACGCGGAAATACTTTTGGTTTGCCAAAAAGTTCGACAGCTCGAAAACGCGAAACCTCACGAAGCTACGCTCGCACACGACATTACGCACGACGCACACGCGTCTTCTCGCGCGTAACGTATTCGACGGTGAGTGCGTGCGATTTCGGTACGCGCGCGCGGCGGAGAAGTCGAAAAAAAAAATAAATATAATTATTAAATTAAAAATTCTCTTTGAACGTTACGCACACCGCAAAATCAGTGTAAAAATAAAATCGTTCTCCGTACGGCAGAGCGGACCGGAATTTCGTAACAAGGACGACGATAATAACAACGACAATAATAACAACGACAATAATAATAACAACAACAACGATGACAATAATAAGAATAACAGTAATAATAATGATAGTGATACGTAATACACCGCGACGGCACCCGAAAAAAAAAAGAAAAGAAAAAAGACGCTCGCATAGCGGTCAACGCACATAAATAGTTACAATATTCTTACGTGTGTGGCACAAACATCGACCGCCTGTGTTCACGCACGTATCGTAATACGTATCGTTATACCTACTACACGAACGTTGTGTGCGATACGAATTTTCGGCGTGGGCAAACCGTGTCATTAGAAAGTTCACCGGCGGATGACACAAACGGTCGACCGACGAAGGGACGGGCCGACGTTTATACTATACACACATACATATACCTATTCGTATCACAAACGTACGTAAAAACGCGCGCGCGTTTTGCCTATATAATTATTGGCCTGGCGTATACGATTTCGACGGTGTGTCAAGGCGTGCCCGAAAACGGATACAATGAAAACGAAAATATATAAAAATAACAATAATGACGACGGCGACAATGATAAAGCCCCGACTCCGCCCCGACGAGAAATTCGTGACAGACCGACTATTCGGATGTGCTGTGCGTGCGCGCGTAAAACGAAACGCGTGTAGGAAGAAACGCCGTCCGTGAGATCGACGGCGCAGGCAGTGGCGGCCTGGCCCGTTCGGCGAGATGGATTTTTTTTTCTCTAAAAATTCGACTTGTATAGTAAATGTATATATCATGTGTCGTGCAATTATCGTATACAAATAGAACTTTCGTGAAGCTGCGTTCACTGATCTGTATTTAGCGTATTGTGAATTTAGGTATATCGACTCTTTCGTGCACACGAGTACATCGTGAAAGATCGCGTTCTCCGAGCGAAAAACAATAAGAACGAGATTATAATATCATCGACAATTATAGTCAACAACTATCGTGACCTTTATCACTTGTCATCGTTAAAAGTGACACGATTCCTAATTCAGATGAAATAATAAATTGTTGTCGTGCGCGTTAATCGACAGAATTGAAAAAAAAATTGCTTTTACATCCATTACCGATATTTCTTATTTTTCGTGTAATTGAATTAATTTTTTTATTTAAATTTCATAGATGTTCTTTGATTATTTATTTTATTACTAACCGAGAACGCGGTATTTTATAATACGTTTATTTTAAAAAAAAAAATTGTTCAAGGCCTTACGTTTTTCTAATTCTACCTAAACGAAGGGCCCTTTTTTTTATCCGGCCCGCCGAGTAATGTGTGCCCACGCCGCCACTGGCCTCCCGGTTCACCCCGCGGTTCCCGACATAATATTAAATTCTGACGGATTCACACGTCCGCGCGACCGATTCGAATTTCGACACGCACACGTCTCGTCCGTCGCATAGTTTTCACGCCGGATCCCCTCCAACTGCCCTCCCGCTGCTCGAGAGATGTGACCGCACGGCCTTTTTGAAATCGGACCTTTAAACGGCTACGGGCCGTGCGAGTACGGCAGGGTAATGTAATATCGTTTTCGAGAGCACTACACTGCGCCCCGTAGCCCGTTTCGTTTTTCGAGTCGATTGAAAAGCGAAAACGTTTGAAAACGTAAGCGTTTCCAACCTTTACGGTTTGTTTTTCAGACGACGACGTGTCGCGAAAAAAACCCGCGACGCGCTCCCTCGAATTGAACGCGCACTTACTCTCTGCGAAACCGTTTTTAAATTGACGTGTCTATTTTCCAATAAACGCTGTGATCCAAAAGCCTACGCGGCGACGCGATTCGACTATTTCGACCGTCAGACGTGGAGGTGATGATAAATTCGATCGACACGAAAAATCTAAACGTAATATCGATTTTGGAATGTCTTAAGATTTTCGAAACGAATATAACCCGATATACATAATACATTGAACAATTTTTTTTTTTAAAACGTAAAAGTTTCAATTTTTATTTATTATTATTATTATTTTTTTTTTTACTATTTTATAAACTAATTGATATAAGTACGAGACTTGTTCGATTCGGGGAAAAATAACTCGTATCGTATCTACAAGCTAGAGTACAAGCCAGGAAATGGATTATATCGTCGACAATAGAATTTTATGTCCACGTAATACCATTATATTATTATCAAACTTATTAAGTAACAATTTTAACGCGCAGTGTCTTACTTTTTTAGCTCACTTTAAACCCACCAATATTAAGATTAATGATTCTAAAATTTTGTAGACAATGTGACTTTTTTATGATCGCGTTTTATGTTTTAAGATAATGTAATTCTGATATTATGTACAATGTAATTTCAATGTTCCTTCATAAATGACGTTATTCATTTTTTTTATGTAATTATAATATTAAGACTTGAATGCGAAAAAGGCAATTCCACTTGATTAATTTACTATTTTGTTAATTTTCATAAAATTACATTAAAACACAAAAAAATCTTGAAAACGCTTTATTGTCAAACCAATATATAAACCAATATTTCACGCAATATCCAAGTTTAAATTCGTCGTGAAAACCTAATTAAAACGAACGTGCCTCATTTATTTATTTTTTTTCTTAAATATTCATTAAATTCATTTCACATCGGTGTCATTAACTGGGCAGCGATATGAAAATCTATTTTAATATCACTAGGCAATGAGTCGAGGTGTAACGCGGAACGAAGTAGTAATGGTAGTTGAGAAAGGTTAACGACACACAGAAAATATTTTACGAGTCTAATCGTGTTACACATAATACGTTTAAATGACCGACCGTTATCAAAGTCAATCGTACAATACGTGTACGGTATTACTGTTTTTTTTCACAATCAATACGCTTTATGTATTAAAAGTGCCCAATTATTTAAACGTCTAATCATTTTTTTTCTGAGATTCTACGATTTATCTATTTCTACGTCTTATTTATATGTTTTGTTCAAATGTTAGACATTTGTAGATAATATGTGTGCTGCTCTTGCGCTTCTCATTTGTGAAAACACAAATTAAGACGATTGAATATTTGAAAGTCCAACTGCGAGAGCTGTTCGATACGAAAACCCAGACGTGTGAGACCGTTAACTGTTGTATTATTTTGATAAACAATATTTTATACCTACTAGTAAGAGAAAAAAAATGCTAAAAACGTCAAGTTTCATTTTCCACTATTTCGGCATTGTGAGCACCACGAACGTCATCCAGTCAATAAATTTCCAGAGTCGTTGAATATTTGAACAGGAATATTCCGAAGAAACGCTATACATGTATCCATTTGAAATATTACAAAAGTTAAATTTAAAATAATATTTCCAATGTCGGGCACGTATAAAATTTATATAAACCCACGATGGCAGTGCGTTGGTACGTACTACGTATGAGTTTCGATAAAAACTTCAGCGGGAAAAGTACACTCTCCGAACAGTTTGCCGGCCGAGTCGCTGAAAATTTCTACGCGCGCCGTTTCACACGAACAAAACGGAACACGACTGATAATCAGCGTGTTATTAACGTTATCTATTCGAATCTGATTAATTCGAACAGACGTTATTATAGCGATAAACAACAGGTGATTACACGGCGAGCCGCTGTGTTTAATTAATTTAATGTCAATTAAAAACAAATCGAACGATAATTAATACGCACGTACGTTAACGAGAACAACGGGCCCGAGACGACACGATGATAAAACATGTTATAACATTAGGCTTGACGATGGAAATGATAATGATTATATATATATGTATAATATTTTGCAACAGGTGCGCACGCGCGACCACTGTGGCAATTACACTAAACATACATTTTAATGTCATTGGCCATTGCAATAAAATATTTATAGTAAATCACTACGTGTGTACACCAGTCGTTTCCCGAACATTTTCCCACAACGTCGTTTTTAGATTTGCAAAAATCTCACACTGCCCCTAACCAGATCATTTTTTTTTTTTTTTTAATATTAATGTAGTTTAAATAATCAACCAATTGATTGAAGAAAAAAAAATTAATTTAATCACATAAAAACATTTGATTTAAAACAAAAATATCTACTAGAAACAACAATTATTATTAAATTAATATAAATTAAGCTGGTCGAAATCGAAAAAAGAAGATTAAAGCTTTAATGTTGATTAATGTAATGTTTCAGTGTTGGTGTAGCGTCGTGTTGTATTCAAATGTAATACCTACATAATTCTGTACGGTAAATTTGGTATTTGAAATTGTTTTTTTTTTTTTTTTTACTGTGCACAGTGTAACACATTTCATCGTAAGAAGTCATAATCAATAAAATCGAAATCACAGAAGAATCGTACCCCACTAGTACCCCCTCAGGCGAAACGACTCCTAAAATTAAAAATTCCCTCGATGGTCGGTATCGCCTACGTTGAGAATCACTGACGAACACCGCGTCGGTCAGTGTGCCGCTGTCGTTTTTCGCTCGGTCGCGTTATTGTCGTAATATCGCGCGTAGGACATTTACGCCGACACGTCATTATAACCGATATGATCTTACAAACACCACAACTGCTGGCGGACTCTCCGTCGACTGGACGCATATTCGCGCATAACGAACAAAACGCACGCGGATCTCGGGTCGTTGACGCGCGTACCATGCAGTCCACACTCGGCCCATTAGACGCAATACGTAAGTGACCGTACGAGTACGCGTTTTTTTTTCCGCGTCGTCGTCCGTGGGACAGTCGATATGAAATTCAAGAATTATTCGCCGCCACGCCACCGCCGCCGCCGTCTGATCCATATCGTATTCAAATTGCGAGGTCTCCGTATTACGGATCGCAGTGTGTGTGTGTGAGAGAGAGAGAATAAATACATAGTCTGATTTTAAAGTCGCTTGTAGTTGAAATAAGCCGGAGCCGCGTACATAATATTCACAGACCTCTGCATAATATTGCAATAATACCAATACGTACAAGTGTGCGACACAATACGTGCGGTATAGAGCTATTCTCGGATACGTCGCGTTGCGTAACTTCCGTGGTTTTTAAAAGCTGCGCTAAGAGTTGAAATCAATTCGTTTTCGATTTAATTACGTATATGAGAAGTATAAAAAGACCCTTACAATTACAAAAAAAAAAAAGGTTTTTGACCGCCTTTTTACGTTTCAAGAGTTACCGTCGAGTGGTCGTGCCGTGGTTTGTATTGAAATCTCTTTCACGGTCGTATAATAACATATGAAACAGTATTCTCTGGGCGGCTTCGGAAGATCGCGTTTTCCGCGAGGTCGACCCGCGTGGAGGTGAATGTGGACATGTCAAGATCTAGACGAAAAATACGACGCACGCCGATCGCGGAGCACTTGCTTTTATTTCGTAACAACACTGACAGACGAAGAGTACACGAGGACGGAAAATCACGTCTTCGTTCTCGCGCGTCAAGGCGATTTTCAGCGAATTCGTCTACGTGTTTCCGCCGACTCCGAAACGCAGCGTGTTCCACGGATTTCCGTAAACGATATTGTAACTGATTCCACGCGGTCATAAGAGTGTGAAGTACGCGGCATACGACGTGATAAAATCACAAATTTCGAATAGGTACGTGAATCTACCAAAAATTTATCTTTTAATTTAACATTTTTGAAATAAACGCGTTAAATGTTTTCTCGTATACCTAACAAAATCACTTACGTTATGATTTCGTATCAGATTATGTCGAACGTTTGCCGTAACCATTGCCGTACGCCACACGATGGCGTTCTGCACACTACGTCACAAACGACCGAACACGGTATTGCAAAGCCTCGGAAGGGCCCTGACGCGACACGATATGACATCTCAACACATCGACACGGCGGTTTCTAGAAAATTCCAGATCTTTTCTTTTCCCTCCCAACAAACGCGCGCTTTCACGAGTCAAAATACATCATATATCTAATTACTACTATAAAGTGTAAACGACGGGACTCCGAGGCGTGGCCCTTCGAGATCATCGTGCGCGACAGTCCGGGCCGTGAGTCGGCGAATACGATATACAAACGTACTATCCGGCCAGGCCCGGACGAATCACGCTGGATTAGAGATTGGAATTTTACAGTAAAAAAAATTGTCGTTATTAAATTTACGCAAATTTACGTACATTGTTTAATAAAGTATATTTTTTTTTACGAACTTATTATGAACTCAGTAACGTGTTTATAACACAACCAGTGTTGGGAATAGATAACCAATAATTTATCTAGATAAAGATAAAGATGATTATAAACATTTTTATCTAGATACAGATAAAGGCAATTATAATACATTTTATCTAGATAATGATAAAAATTAGTACTTTTTTATCTAGATAAATTTGAGATAATTTCATGTTTAATTAAAAAAAAAAAACACGAGTTTTTCTCGGTAATCTTTTCAATTAATTAAAAAAAAAAAAAAATTATAAAATAATATATTTTAAATTTCCTTTTTTTTCAGGCCATTTAAATAAATTACCTATCTATATAGGTACTCATAGATAACTAAAATTTTATCTAGATAAAGATAAAGATAACTGAAAATAAATTTATCTAGATAAGATAAAATATAAATAATTGTTATCTAGATAACTTATCTAGATAAATTTATCTAGATATTTCCCAACACTGAACACAACTTACTTTTACCACCACACTTGTCCACACTTAACCTCAAGTATTATAGTTAAATACATGTATGAGTAAGAATAGTATGATCGATAAACTACGCAAATTTGAAATAATTGAATTAATGAAAAGAAAAATTACAAAAATTAACTTATTATAAAATATGTATTATAGTGTACTACGTCGAATTTGGGGAGCGGTGATAATTTGAACTGTTTTTACCACATTCTCGTTATACATTGACGTACAGACAACCGCATGGAAATGTCTCTAAATATGTTAATGTGCACCTGAAAACATTTGAAATAAGTGGTCACTCGGATTTAATAAGAACGGTACAAAATATTTACCGGGTGAAAAAAATGTCGGTAAAACTTACGTAAATTTGCCTTACCGGTAAAATTTACCGGGTAAATTTACCAAGCTCCCATCTCAACGTGGGGTGTCCCGGCCGAATTCCCGATTGCACGTTTACAGTCTGTCGCACACACTCGCCGGTGCACGGACGGGAACGTCACGCGTCCGGACATAACGTGGAAAATCGCCGCGGTCTCTCGAGTCGTCTGCATCACGATACGGACGGCGGGACAATTCGGGAGAGCAAATACAATCTCTCTCTTTCTCTCTCTCTGTGTGCACGCGGTAATAATAACACTATATTATTATACACTGTGTGTGTGTTTTTATCGATCGTTCTATTTTCGTACGTAAACAGGTATATATCACGCGAGCGTGTCGTGTGTCGTTATCGATATGCATATTTTTTTTTTTTTTTTTACATAAAATCTCGGCCGCGGCGGAGCGTTGACACCGCGGCGACACGCGAAGCGACTGGATGCGGCCGCTGTAAAAAATAGTACATACGGTCGCCGAGGAATATCTCACACTTACAACATTGACGCGCGTACGGTGCGTGTCCGACCTTCCTCGGCTCGCGTGTCGAATTTTTCAAAAAAAAAAAAATTCGACGTACCGACGATTTTAGACTATCGTGTATCTTTGAGCACCTTTTTTCCGTGATGCCCGGACAGTATATAATTAATACGAATAGATTTATTTAAAATAATAATAATAATAATTATAAACTACAACGACAGAGTACTTGAGAACAATTTTATATCGTTTTCAATTCAAACGACAAATGAATATCGTGTTCATACCACGAAAATGTCGTTGAACGAAAGATTCAACCAATAAATTATATAAATATTTGAATAGTGTCGACCGCAGTGGCGTGGCGAGGGACCTAGTTTGAGGCACGTGCCTGAATTCAAGGGGTGGTAGGCGTCTGGTGGTCACTGTGATCTACGATCATCATTTATCATTCGTTTTCTTTGTAAAAATTAAATTTAATATAACTATGAATCGTACTTAAAAACTTGAAAATATGATTTTTTTTCAAATCATAATTAATAAATGTTTGTGAACAAGTAACATAGAAGTTATCACTTGAAAACGCCTAATACCGAATTTACTCAATTCCAATTGATTTTTTTAAACTTCAGTCCGACAGCGACGTTATGTCTACATTTTCACTATTGATATTATATTATATCGCATTACGTTTGCCGTAAAACTGCAACAAAACATTATTAAGTTAAATTATACGACGGTATCGCATAAAATACACGGCTGTTTAAGTGTTCAGATTTATACATAATACTACGCAATATTATTCACCTATATAGGTACTTATTTCCCGAGATTATAGCCTCGTATAATTGACCATCAGTTCGCGTTAATTTATAGCGGCTATATTTTATTTGTATTCCAGTACAATAACGTTGTAATAATATAATGATACGCACTTAGTACTCACTACTTGCCTATTTATAGACGTTTAATGGCAAAACGATAAAAATCAAAAAAAAATCACCCGTTTTCTCATTGAACTCGATTTTAATGTGTGTGTGTGTGTGTGTGTGTGTGTGTGTGTGTGTGTGTGTGTGTGTGTGTGTGTGTGTGTGTGTGTGTGTGTGTGTGTGTGTGTGTGTGTGTGTATAATAACTCACACATTAAAAAATATATTACCAATAATTGCTTTCAAGAACATTATTATCAAATCGAAGGATGATGTAACTAACCTTACACTATTATAATATGGTAATTGCTATATAAATGTTTTTTAATGCGAGTACAGTATCCATCCGTAATGTACATTATGTTCGTATTACATGCGTGTGTACGCGAGTGTATAATCTATATTAGTGTTTGCTATGTGGGTACGGTACCAATGCACTTTTTTCCCGATAGACATATTGCAATTAAGCAAAAAAAATCATTTCACCGTTATACACACACACACACACACGCGTGTGTGTGTATGTGTGTGTGTGTGTGTGTATAAACGATCGTAATGTCTTTTTTATCGCTGAAATGTAAATACGAATTAATGTAAATAGTTATTATATACATATATTTTTTTATGGCTATTTCATGAAAATAATATAAATACAAACAAGTGTGTGTGTGTGTGTGTGTGTGTGTGTGTGTGTGTGTGTGTGCGCGCGCGCTCGCGTATAAATGCAAAAACAAACGTACTGATAAAAATATTATAATAATTATGTAACGGGATACACGTGCAGCGTGCGCGCGCGTTACAAAATAATACTTATATCTAGGTTAGAGTTGCACGAGTTGTATGTCAGACACTATGCATAATGAAATAATAACATAACACCGTAATGTGTTATGGTCGCGGACTATATTAATATGTTTAATCAGAAATCGATTGTTTATCACGGCTGCACATCGACACACCACCACTTCGTTCGATACCACGGTCCTCGCCGGGAATAGAGCGCGTGTGTCGTATATATATTATATATATGTATTTAGTAATAATAATAATAATTTTTTTATTCTAGTAAAAGAAATATAAAATATAGTGTACGTATTATAATATGTGAAATATTACTAGAAATTAATATACACTGAGGAAAACCTCGTGTCGTAGAATAAGAGCACTTATTATTAGTTGATACCAAACACAGTGGATTAATAATAATAATAATAAAAAGAGAAAAAAAACATAAATAAAATTATTCCTAAAACAATAATGTTATGTATACAAATATGTATATATACAACGGACTGTTATTTTCAAAAAAAAAAACCACTACACACTCGCGTATAAGCCACGAAGAACAGTCGGACGTTTGCGATCAAAATCAAAACGTTACGAATTTACGATAGTGTGTTGTGTACTGCGACGAACTCTGTGCAGCCCGCGGCAATAAGTTCAGCGCGACAGAATTTTATCCGACCCGAAACGACGTCGTATCGGCCGACCGAATCTCGATAAAATTACACGCGCGACACGAGTACGTATACGATTTCAGCGGTCGACGACGATTTTTCGGCTCTAAATTGAAACCGAACACGAATCTCGTTATTTCCCCGACATCGTCCCAGAGATAATCCATAATTTAATGTCGCCGCGTGCGCGCACTACATTATTATACGAGCGTACGCGGCACACGCTATTATACGTGTATAATCAATTCCGAAGGGGCCGGTTTCGGATGCGGCGCGCGGGACGAGCATCAATTTTGGCAAAATCGCGTCTGTTCGGTTCCGAGGACTCGTGCCGGCGCCGGTTCGGAATTTCAATATCGTGCGCGTGCGCTAGATCGCAAAAAAAAAAAAACTACGCAATAAACAACCACTTTAGTGTTTCTCTTCTGTACGTATCTTTCTCTCTCTCTCTCTCTCATCATGACACGAGAAGCCACGGGATTTTTCGCCGATTCTCTTTTATTACTCCCGTCGAACCACCGCTCGTCTCCGCCGCAAATTGCATCCATCCGACAGCTACGTCGCCGTCGGCCGATCATATATTATAATCGGAAATCGATTTGCCACCGTGGTGTATCGCGCGCGCGTCTCCGTTTCGGCGCAGAGAAAACGTATTCGTATCCATAGAATATATTGGCACGGCGATTTGCATGCGAACGTCATTTCTCAGCACCGGAATTGCCGTCACCGTGCGATGGTAGAGGTTGTGGCGTGTTGGCGGGAAGTGGCTGCTTGAAGAATTTTTTCGGTATTTTGTTTTCCCCCGGACTATACTTACCCGACGATGACGACCGCGGTGACGAGGTTATCGTGTGATTTTTATAAAATTAAAAAGAACGCAGTTTTGTTTTTTTTTTTCTGTACCTCTCTTTCTCGCACTCTCTCTCTCTCTCTCTCTCTCTCTCTCTCTCTCCATTGTTATTTCTGGTCGAGGCCGTCGTCGTCGAAACCCAGATGCCGGTTGACGACACATTTGATGGGCTTAATTTTTACGACCACTTGAGTCAATTAAGCTTGTATGGCTACGGTTATTTTGGCAGAGCTACAGTCGTGTTTTATGTCCTCTGGAATCGAAGGGTCCTCTCGCTTTATGCGTGCACATATTATTCCGTATGCGTGTATACATATTTTAAAAGATCCGACGACAATACGTATAATTATATAGGCATATTCGACATAATAATATATACGTATACGCAATATGCCATAAAACCTAAGTTTTATTTTTTCGTTTTTTAACCAACAAATTTTTATTGTTGCGTATTTATGCATATGTATAGCGTGTGTGTGTGTGTGTGTGTGTGTGTGTGTGTGTGTGTGTGTGTGTGTGTGTGTGTGTGTGTGTGTGTGTACAAGACGACCCTTTCGATTCGCTTTTATGCACACACAAACACACACATACATGTATGTGTATACATACATACACGCAGTTCAAAGCACTAAAAACATAACATCGAAATATTAATTTCGTTTATTTTTTCCGGTACAAATTAGAAAATTATTTTATTTTCTAGTTTTACACCATGGTTGTAAAACGCTTGTATGCATTTATTTTCGACCTAAACTAGTACGTATACTCGTTTCAATTCCACAAGCACGACCACTATATTATAGACGGCGTATAAGTTATTGTCGGTACATTTTTTAGCGTTCTTTACTGATTTTTATTTTGTTTTGCGTTTTTATTTTTCCAGCCATACATAATGTATAGAGGTATATCGGGCCATTGTTATTCGAATCCATAATACGCTCGTAAAAACCCGTACATAAACTCGGCTCGCCTCCACCGATATATTTATTGTAAAATACCCCGTATACCAGTTCCTACATGTATATAATATATATACATACGCTCATAGTCGATTTAAACGCTGCTACACAAATCATTTGCGCAAAACGTGCAGTAAAACATATAAACGTATTTGTAGCTTTTACCTACACTCCTGACGAATACGTACCTATGTGGTTCTACGATCGTTTTGGTGAAATTTCCCTAGCCGAAAACACTACGACGTACGCGACGCGCGGACGTTTAGTGGAGAAAAAAAAACAACACCTTCTCGCGCTCATAAAACGACGTTGTGTTGTATGACGCAATAACGAAATAATATATGCCTACGACGCTTTCACGCGTTCTCTCAAAGTATATTAGCGCAAATGTGCAGGAATAATGTTCGAGTGTACGGTTAACTCAATCCGCTCAGCACGTCGGTGCAAAGAGCACGTGTGTGTGTGTGTGTGTGTTTGTGCGAGTGTGTGTGTGTGTGTGTGTGTGTGTGTGTGTGTGTGTGTGTGTGTGTGTGTGTGTGTGTGTGTGTGTGTGTGTGTGTGTGTGTGTGTGTGTGTGTGTGTGTGTGTGTGTACTGCAGAATAGGATATTTTATCAAAACAGCAATAAAAAAGATAACTCGTACTCGTAAACTACAGGTCGCGGTAAGCCAAATAATAAAATAAAAAACGACGTCGATAATAATATTACGTTATACATATACATACTATATTAGTATGGAAATATTCGCGTATTTATTTTGTTTGCCAGTGCACACACACACACACACACACACACACACACACACACAAATATACGTAGTATTCACGTTGCAATATATCATAGGTACTTATACATATATACATAAATTTATGACCGCACGGTGCACACGTACTCGTATAATACGTTTACGATATTATTATATAGTAAATATTATTATAAGATAATAATATCATTATGTTTATTCGTAATGATTACAAAATAATTATTATTCGCGCGTGGTGTTAAGTGATTTGACGGGTCAAGGACATGACACGACGACAAGTGCTGCTGTGGCTGCGTTACTGTTACTGTTGGCCAGACGTGCGCGCGACAAAGCGAAATGCGTATGAAACGTTTAAAAGAAACTCAGGACCGCGTACGAACAATACACGTCGATCGGTATAATACCCAGTGGCGTATTTAGGGGTTTCCCGCCTGTAGGCACTCGACGATCCACCGTATCTCCCTCCCCAGCCATGCTAAAATTGTTCATAAAACTTATTTGAATCCACATTAGGAAAAATCGAACCCGCGTTGAATGCGTGCATTTTTAGCTACCTACGTGCGTACTGGGTCGTACCGTATTGCGTACGCGTATATAGTATGTAGATAGTTGTTAAATTTCCAGCGATTTTTTACGGTTCAAATAGTGGCTCTTAATCATAAAACGTGCGATTTGTTTAAAAATTTGTCTAGTCAAAATTAAGTCGAAAAATATGTCGAATTTGATTTCGTCAAATGAAAAATACCTCGTTCTTGATTTTATAAAAAAAAATAAATAAAAATTTCCGCCCTCCAAATGTCCCGCTCTATAGGCTCGGGCCTACTAGGTCTGTTCCTAAATACGCCTCTGGATATACCGTGAACGCACACACACACGCACGTACGTGGTTAACGATAAGTATAGAACACAGCGTAGTGTGTAGAATCATTTATCACTCCGATATGCATATACGCATGCCGCGCCCGTCCGTCTATTAAAGCCGTGAGTTTTCAGTCGTTTGTTTCTTTTTTTTCCTTTTTTTTTCATCCTATTGCGTAAAAATAACTAATAGAGTTTTTATTCAAATCCCAAAGGTGCAGTCTGATCGCACGCACAGAAATGCAAAACGAGCCGAAAGATTTAACACGGCGAGGACGACAGTGCACTGCAGTATTCGCGCGCAAAGAGCTTCGACGTAGCCGCGTGCGGACACAAAACTATAATCCTATACGTAAAAAACGGTGTTATTATCGTAGACGCGTGTTTTACCGCGAAATCTTGAGTTGGGTTCCAATATATTTGATCCCTTAAAAAAAAAAACACGAGTTGCGTCCACGGTGTTATTCGATAATACTCGAATTGGGTCCGCGGTAATATTGTATATTATTTTAAATAAGACAATAAGACGTATAACACTATATGTAATCAATGATGGACGATGTCTTATCAGTGCTGAGCATTTGGTAAATGTTTATAGAAACTAAAATACTAGTGTAATTTATGACTTATGAATATTATGACATGAAAAAAAAATTAACTTTTTTTTTACTGAGTTAAGTTAAATAACTTTAATTTTAATTTATTTTAGTAAATTATTTTCATTGACTTGCCCACCTTTTCATAAAATATACCGGGACCCAACTCGTGCTGTTTTTGAAATCTGGGACCCAACTCGAGTTTGTCCGTTTTACCGAGGGCACGTCGAGCTTACTTGTAGCCAGGGCCCGCGAAAGCTATGGGCCAACTGGGCGACCGCCCAGGGTCCCAGCACGGAAGGGGCCAAACTGAAAATGTTTCTATTTTCTTTTCCTTTCAATACGCATTATCAATATACGCAATTTCAATTATCAATCAAGTGGTTTTAATTAAAGATACATCAGCGATTGCCTCATATCGATTCCAGTTACGGTAGCATCAGGTGTGCGAAGTTTTTCTAAATATTTAAATTAATAAAAACTTACGCTCCACGATGACAGATGATAGACTCTCGTCGTTACCAATGTTGTCCATTGAAAATGATTTAGCCCGAAAAGTCGATTATGAAGAAGCAATCAAACAATGTTCTGAAACAAAAGCTAGAAAAGTTAATTTCTAATTTTATAAATATAAATTATAGTTTAAAGTGACGAAAAAAAAATTATTTTATGATCATGTGATAAAGTTTTAGTACAAAATACCTCCAAACTATTTATTTAATTCGATTAAATTTTTTAATTTATCTTTAACAATTTTTTGGGAGGGAGGCGTGTATACAGGGCGCTAAAAAATAGTTTTGCTCAGGGCGCCAATTTTTTAATCACCGGCCCTGCGTATGTGTGGTGCTCTACATCGCTAAGAATCGCACCACACGGAATTTAGAAGAGTGTATAAATAATAAATACTGCAAACAAAAAAATAAAAAATAATCAAGCAACAAAATATCGCTTTAAACGACTCGAAACGAGAGTGAGCGAAAATTATGAGCGATATACGATGCGAAGAAGGCTTTATAAATAATTCAAATCTGTTTTTATGATTGCTTTCGGCTGCGATTCGACTTGCCGATGAAGCAGCTCGCTGAGCGTTGTTTGCTATAAAAAGGCATGTTATTGGTTCTGAAATACACAGAGAGGCGAAGGCCCGTCGAATTATGATAAACAATATCATTTGTTATAATAACTCGTTCGAATATCAAACACGGTGCACGACTGTGTAAACTTAAAAAGTCATTATAGTTTTATCGTCTTCTGGCAGTAAAAAAAAGGTTTCAAACCCGTCTATATGATGATAATTTATTGGAAATTAATCGTTTACATTAGTCCAGATTCTTGATTATTCTTTTTTTTTTCTTATTCTGTCGTTACTTCGGTACAGAACTTCGTTACCATTGGCGTACTCTGTTAAAAACCGAAAATCATTATTTGCGAAACAAGTCGTCGGAAAACAAAAGCACACCTCGTATATGTTAGACACGTGAATCATAAATAATATCAAGTACACGCAGCTGTAGCGCGATATTCAGACACGAATTTCGACGATAGTCCACGTGTAGAGCTGAGTGTGTGTGTGTGTGTGTGTGTGTGTGTGTGTGTGTGTGTGTGTGTGTGTGTGTGTGTGTGTGTGTGTGTGTGTGTGTGAGTTCACAGGGCGACGTGGTCGCGGCCGAAGAGAGCCGAACCATAGTGCAGTTGGCGGGCGGCGGCGGCGTATCGTGTGCGCGCAATAAACCAAACCGAGCGGGTCGCTTGATTTATTCATTATTGCTTTAACGATTCTCCGGGCTCGTGCGTTCGGAGAATATTAAACCCACGAAACAACAAAAAAAAAGAAAATGAAACGCGTATAATCCTTAGCTCTCGTTAAAAATAGGCATGTTAATGGGTCGCGGGTGACCATAAAAATGCAAAATATCGTGCGGCGGCGACCGGAGCTCAAAACTCGTCCGCCCGTACACGTGGTAGTATGCAAGGAGGAATAAAATTAACACGTAAATATCGGTAATGAGCGTCGGAGGTGATGATATCGGCAGCAATAACAATACGACGGGCGATAATCCGACGTTTGGAAACGATCCGTGGCCCACTATAAATCGCGCGTGGGCGGGTGGGCACCAGAGAGAGAGAGAGAGAGAGAGAGAGAGACAGTGGCGGCGCTAGGCGTGGGTGTTGTTGGCCATTACCCACGGCCTTGCACCTCAAAGGGCCTCGTGTTCTAAAGAGCTTTATAATCAACCATAGAGAAATATGAGAGTAGTATCTATACAAAAATTATTGAATCTATGAAATTATTTAATTGTAAAAAAAAAATCATAAACATAATAATTACATATACAGGTGAAACAAAAAGCCGAAAAGTCCATTTCTTGTAAATAAAAAAAAAATATTGAAACTTCTTATAGTATTATTTATTTAAAAACATATGTATTTAATTTTATAATTATGTGTAAATACAAGTATATTAAAACTACATTTGCAAATAAAAGGTTAATAATTAGAGTTTATTGTTTAAAAAAATTCTAAATCTTAATATTTATTAAATAACTATTGTTACTTAAATAATGTTTACTAAACAAATTTAAAAATGGGTCTCTTTAAGTCTACTTCGCCCACGTATAAATTTTATCTCACCACGCCACTGCAGGAGAGAGAGAGAGGTAGATGAGACTCGGCGTGATACCGGCGAATCGGTCCGTACACGAGTGGTACGTCGTGTGTTTTTTTTTCGTTTTTTTTTTTGTTTTATTTATTTATTTTATTATTTTATTATTATTTTTTTTTTTTATCGCACCTAGTCCGGACGACAAAATTACGCAGGAGAACGTCGGCGTTGGACGCGCGCCAGGGACAATTACGACTAGGACGCGTCGCCACGGACGAGGTCAGCAAAAGGGTTAGATTTGAAAAGCGTATTTGATCGCTGACTCCTATCCTCTTCTCCTCCACCGCGCACCGCGTGTGTTACACTCGTGTTCGATCTGGGACACGAAACTCGACGGACGCCGTAGACTGTGTCTCGAGTCCGACGGGGATCACGCGGTCGTCGTAACGGTGTGCGAATCCCGACGAAACGAGAACGTAATAGCGAATAAACGTTTGCAAAAAAAAAAAAAAAAAAAAAAAAAAAACCCGGCCCAACGATATCCCGCGGACGTTGGCGGCGATAAGTGTACAATAAAAGTGCAATTTTATTTCGTTTGATTTTCTCGCCAAAGACTAAAAGAAAAATAATAATAATAATAATAAATCCCTGATTTTGCCGAGTTTTGACTCGCGGGGAAACGTCATAAATTTAAATGTTTTTCTTTAATATCCGTACGCGTGAATTCGTTTTTTTTTTATTATTTATTATAATTTATAATGTTTCAACGCATGTATAATAATGCTATTACAACTGCTTAGTTTTTTTTTTTTTTTTACAATAAATTAATTATAGATTAAAAATTATAAATTCATAGAAGTGATTATAATAGTGTGATAACACGCATGAATAATAAAATAGTTCATGAAGTAAATATATACGTAATATCGGTAAGATTATAAGGTCTAATATATTAATAATGTATTAACTATAATCTTCATTCTCTGATGATTCGTCTTCAATATCTGTTAAGAGGATGTCCTGGGGAAGTCGAGTCCGCAGACGTCTATTGTGTGCGTTTTTTTTAAGTTGTAATGGCGAGCGCTATCCAAAGTTTTTAAGTTTGTTGTGCAAATTTTTAAATTGGTATTTGATCAAAGTGTTTGTCAGGGATATTCCCGTGTCGTAATGGATTTGACGGTTTCTCATAAACCAAGGGGCTTCGAGGCATATCGTTAAAAACTTATTTTGGAGAATTTTGATTTTATTTATTTTGGTGGAAGAGGCAGCGGCCCAGACGGGACAGGCATAGGATATCAGTGGTCTGATTATTTCGGTGTAGAGAAGCAGATATGATTTCGTTTGAAGGGTACACGTTTGTAGTTGACTAAGGGGTGAATAATTCTCGTCCTGGCATATTCCTGCGTGAATTCGTGTGCGGGCATACTCGGATTGGCGGTTTTCCTCACCACAATCAAAACGTCGACCGTGACAACACGTCGTCGTCACATCGTTGTTTTTCAGTCGCGCGCGTCCGTTATACAATATCGCACGATATCGTTCTCGCCATACTTCGCTCGACGCGTCGTTCACGCGGCGGCGGTCGCGCGCGGGCAGGTATTGTAAATAATCGTCCTGCTCTACGTACTACTGTTTGCGTGATAATTCGTTGCTACGAAACAACGTACACATATCATGTATAATATACGTGTTACGCACAAATTATAATACACGGAATAGTTAATATTGTTTTGGGGAGGGAATTTAGATTTCTGAGACGAACGGCTCGACTTTGTGTACACACCGCAAATGACCACCACCACCAACACCAACACCAACACCACCATCACCACACCTGCCGTCCCGCACGTTTTAGCCACCCTTTTCCATGACTTTATAACAAGGTCCTGTCTTTTGCTAGAGGGTTGAAAATTCTCCGGGGCTCGAGTATAATAATATACGAATATACTTCGCATTTATAGGGGTGTAGTGTTCAAGGTCTATCCGTCTCTCTCTTTCTCTCTCTCTCTCTCTCTCTCTCTCTCTCTCTCTCTCTCTTTCGTTCTCCATAAATAACATTAGCATAATAATCTTTTGTGAAAAAACATCAGTATACCTATAGGTACACATTCCTACCACCGCTTAATTACAACCTAGGGCTTAAAATACGATTTCGCATCCCTTTCGGGTGCATACGGTCGAGAAACCGAAGTACTTCTTTTACGATTTATTAAGACATTTACATCACGTATTGCGCGACTGAAAAAGAAACTTCCACTCCAAGGCTGCCATGTAAAATTTATCAAATCCAAGTGAACGCCGAGTGCGACTCAAATTGTTTTTGAACGTACGTGCGCTCGTTCTACCCGGATTTCATTTTTTTTTTTTTTTTTTTTTTATCACACATTAAAGTTTGATTCACCAGTGAATTCTTCGACGGCAGGCTTTCGTGGACATTTTCCCTGATTAATGTTTTTCATCGTAACTTTCCAACGGTAAATTTACACGTTTTAATATAAAATAAATATAAGTAAAGTGTCGCTCTACTAGACATTCTGAAAATAAATTATACTTAATATACTTTTTAATGTATAGGTACATAATGTTTTCGACTCATAACCGTCCAACAGGTGAGATTGAACTCTGTACAGCACATCAGTTTGAATTTTTCGTCGAGTTCAATTCAAACACAAATACATAATTCTACATTTTCATGAGGTAAGCAAAAAAAAAGGTTTTTATTATTTTTATCTGAGTACGTTTTATGTATTTTTTAGAATGGGAACCAATACGTATAGAATAATCAACATAAAAATATATATAATATGTTTATCTTAGAAAATTTCGATATTTACATTTTATTATTGAACCAAATCATCTTAGTGGTATTTTCAAAATTTAGATTACGAATTTGTGATAGCACATTTTTTCAAGGTTCCTTCTCTTGGTTTTCAACTACATTACTTCAAGCTTTAAAGTTTTAAACAATATTGGTCTAACCAATAAAGTTTAGATACTAGATTTTTTAAAACTTAAATTCCATCTCGTTGTATCAAGTTATCTCATAAGTAAGGATACAAAATATGCGTGAAAGTAAACGACTTGAAAACGAACAATTATTAACAATAATAAGTGAAAATAACGTTTTCGTTAGAACGTCATTCTATAAGTGAGCAAAACACTGTGTACTCATATGAAAATTAGTTCAAAGGTTTGCGTCACACCTAATCAAATTACAAACGTTAGATTATTGTGAGACACTCTGTACATATATATTTATATATATATATATATATATATATATATATATAATATACGAACATAACTTATGCCGGCACACAAATAAATGTTTATATTTCACTTGATAATAACCAAAGCGTACTGTGGTGGTAAGCTATAGCTATCGAAAATAGCGTAGCGTACGTATACGACGGATTTTGTTTTTATTCGAAAAGTAAACTAAACCGCGTTATCGTCTGGCTATTATTTACGTTCGAAAACGTTGTGTTTTGTGATTTATTTCCATAATTGTTTTCCGGCGTCCTTTTAGAGACACCTTATTATGGCTTTAAAAACATAAAAATCAAAAATCAAAAACAAATAACAGTTGATCGCCGTTATATTGTAATAACAGTTTTACGCAGAATTCACAAAACTATTCTCTTAAAAATATACGTATAGCGTGTGCTCCGAATTATTATCGCGGATAATATACGCAAGTACGTGATCACAGAGAATTTTAGATTCTGAGTGAAGCGAAGGATCTTATGGTTTTACAATGATGTTTATTTTTTTTTTTTTTCTGTAAACACTTTTTCGTATAGAAATCCTTGTCCAAAAGTTTCGTCTAGCAACTTTTTAGATTCGAAATTGAACTGAGATGGTACTTTAAAGAGGTCATTTTTCCAAAATCTCCATAATTTTTCCAGTAATCAAGAATAACGATCGAAAAAGGTGAGTATATGAGTGAAGTCTTACTGAATTTTCAAGCCATAAAATCAAAAGTAAAAACTGTATTGAAAATAACCTTTTAAAAAAACAAGGACTTTTTCGTAGATTTATTTTAGCCTAAAAGTGGTAAATTTTTTTTAAACATTCGGTATCTATTTGTCCCTGATATATGGAGAAATTAAAAATATCTATTTATATATTGTACGTTTATAATATTATTTTTGGTTTTATGATTAAATAACTAAAATCAATTTAATGAGTTTCTTTTACAGCCAATTTTACCATTCTCACTCGATTTTTCAGGAGTTTTTTCTCAAGCTTGGAAAAACAATTGAGAAAAGAGAAAAGTAAACCCTTAAAGTACCATATAATTTTATTTTTGATCTATTGAGTTGCTATACGGGGCTTTTGGATGGCATTTTTCTGTTCTGAAAAGTGTCTACAGAAAAAAAAAGTATATATAGGTATACTAGTACATAAAAAATTTATATGTCATCGTAAAATCAATCGATCTTTCACTTCATTGATAATCTAAAACACCTCAATGTGCCAATTTGTACATTTCTTAAAATAATTCTGAAAACAATATTTAATAATTTTTTACTAAACATTCATATATTATGTAATACAATATACATATTAACTTTTTACATACATAATAAAAGATAAATCAACTTTTTTGTGTTATAAATTCATCATTTTAAAACTCATAAGTTAATATAATTTAATATAAACATTGTATTTTTTAGTAATGTCAAGAATTTTATTTTAAAAACAAATGAGTCTACATGATTGTAGATTCAAATTAATAAATTTAAATACTTACGTCGACATTTTTCTTCAAGTCTCCATAGTTCTATACTGTATTCATAAAATGACAAATTGACTTTACTTAATTAAATTACCTATTCATATTTAAAACATTTTCATTATTACATGACATTTTTATCTAAAATATATTAATTATTAAAATCTATTGACGAGTTAAAACTGCACTTATAGATCTAGAACTATTATTAAAAATTATTAAAGTTAATGTTTTGAAACGTGAATTAACTTGAGAATTAACACAATATATCTATTATACATCAAATTACCATTTACAATACATAATTTAAAAACATATATAAGTATCTTGAATTCAGATCGAAAAACTAATATTTTTACTTTTTAGATGCAAAGATAACAATCTTAAGCTGTATATTTATTCACTCAAGATTATGTACATCTGAAAAATGAATATTTAAAAAAAATCTGAATCTTAACCTTATTTTTTAAGAGACTTCATCAAATAAAGTGGTTCTATCAAATGTTAACTAATATAGTTTTTTTTTTTTTTTCTAATATTATTTTATGTTCTTTTAAGAAAATAAAGGAACCATTATAAAATTACGAAAGTGGAACTCTTAATTTGTAAAGCCAAAACTGAATATATTACATAAAAACTCATGTTAAATATTCATTTATAAAAAGCCGATAAGATAATGGTGGTGGAAGTTCGTCCTTCGTCGCTTCGCTCCTCGGACAAGATAATGGTGAGGAGTGTATAGCACTTTCTATCATGGGATCACCTAACCTAACCTCGGACAAGATATTGGTGATGAATGTATTAAGTTTTAAAGAAATGATGACTCATTTCTTTAGTATAAAACGATTCTGAGCGAAGCTTCAGTGTAATATAATATATTATTATTTAAATACTGTTTACGTATTTTACGGTTATTTGTATAATTTTTGGTGAGTTTTTTTGTAATTAAACCCTCATAAAATATTCAATTAGATATAACTCATTTAAACTTCAATTGTTATACCAATTATAATTCATTAGAAATAAACTTAAAAGAAATCAGACAATATCGAAAAAAATCGTATAATAATTTATTAAAGTGTGTATAAAAAAAAATCCTGACTAACGATTTTTGAACTTTTGTTAGGATAATTAGGTAGGTATATGAGTAAGGTCATATTAAATTTTCAGAACTTTTTGTCAAATATTTAAAATTATATTACATAAAAACTTTCAAACAATTTGGTAAATTAAAAGTTCTATATTTAAGTCAAAAGTGCTTTAATTGTTCTGAAAATTTTGTCCAATATAAAAAAGTATGTTTTTGATATTGGATCAAATTTTCAAGTTTCTAGCTTCAATACTTTTTGATTTATGACTAAATACCTAAAATCTACACAGTGAAAATCTCGTTTACGGCGGATTTTTAACGATTTTACCGTTTTTACTCAGTTTTTCGATCGTTATTCTTGATTACTGGAAAAACTATGGAGATTTTGGAAAAATGACCTCTCTAAAGTACCATCTCAGTTCAATTTCGAATCTAAAGAGTTGCTGGACGAAACTTTTGGACAAGGATTTCTATACGAAAAAGTGTTTACAGAAAAAAAAAAAAGAAAAAAAAAAAAAAAAGAAAAAAAAAAAAAAAGAAAAAAAAAAAAAAAAAAAATAAACATCATTGTAAAACCATAAGATCCTTCGCTTCACTCAGAATCTAAAACTAATAGGTGTACCAAAAATATACAAATATTTTTTGTTAACAATGATTTCATTAATTTGATTATTGTGAAAGTAAAATACGAAGATAAAATCAAAATTTAATTGCCGAATCAACACTTTTTACTGTTTATATAACGTATTATACATTTAGTAATTATTGATAAAAATTAGGGATCACATAGAAACGAAATATAAACCTGTGAAAGTGTGAAACTAGGATTAAACCCAATTCATTAAAATGTAAATTTTAGGTGATAGAATTAGAATTAGAATTAAAAAAATTATCAAAAATATTGTAGTATGTATAAACTCATCAGTCAGATAAACACTTCGAATTGGATACTCGATAATACTTCTCAAATATACGGGGGTCGTAATGAATAGTTGCGATTTTATTAGACTTTTAATGCAACAATCAACTATCCTAACGAAACGCTTTACAGCTTAGTCCACGAAATGAAATGAGAACCAACGCTTAAACAACAGCGAGTGTAGTTGAGAGGACTTTGATACACGAGACATGAGAATATTCCATGGACGCAGAGGCGAAAACTAACGCAAACTTTTTTTTCGTAGTTGGAATTATGGGGGGACAAAATAAAAGTATCAATTCAGAACAATTATAGCACTTTTGACTTAAATATAGAACTTTTAATTTACCAAATTGTTTGAAAGTTTTTATGTAATACAATTTTAAATATTTGACAAAAAGTTCTGAAAATTTAATATGACCTTACTCATATACCTACCTAATTATCCTAACAAAAATTCAAAAATCGTGACTCAGGATTTTTTTTTATACACACTTTAATAAATTATTATACGATTTTTTACGATATTGTCTGATTTCTTTTAAGTTTATTTCTAATGAAATATTGAGTATTTGTTAGAAAGTTCTGAAATTTTAAAACAAGTTTACTCTTATACTAAACTATCAATACCGAAAAAATATCAATAATCGTGACTCAAGATTTTTTTTCCAAGCATTTAAAAAATTATACAAATAACCGTAAAATACGTGAATAGTATTTAAATAACAATATATTATATTACACTGAAGCTTTGCTCAGAATCGTTTTATACTAAAGAAATGAGTGATCATTTCTTTAAAACTTAATACATTCATCACCAATATCTTGTCCGAGGACCGAAGGGACGAAGGACGAACTTGTACCACCATCATCTCACTTACTAGCTTTTTTTCACTCTTGCCTAGGCAATAATTAGTACCCATTTCATTGCGGTTTCAGAGTATTTTCTCGCGAAAGCTTTTAATATTATTTTAATCCATTAACTCTAACGGGTATAAAGAACTCATTAATTCACTGGGACTTTTGAAAACAAGCCAATTATCATTTTCTAGATTTAAATTAATAAGTTATTCTCAAAAAAAAAAAAAAAAATCCGAAAATATAATTTTAAAATTACGGAAGTACTGACGATTAATAAAAAAAATTACAAAAATAATAATAATCATAAGATAAAGTAGTCTCATCTCTCTGCTCGGGCGGTAATTAGGGAACATATCATATTAACAGTGGTAATAACTCCATTTGGCTGCTCGTCATACGGTCTTCTTCGACTAATGATTTCCCAGACTGAAAAAAATGTTTAAGGCACGTTAGTTATACACTGGGGAGGCAAAGACGTATAAATAAAAAATAATAATAATAATAATAATTATAACGAGCGTTATTTATTATAATTACCTACATTATTTCACAATCTTTGTGACCAGGCTACCAGCACAAATGCGATGGGTATAATTATTCGGAGTTTGAAATATTATTCAGTGCACTAAAATAAAAGTTTCAAATAAACAGTATAATATATACGAGTTTGAGACGCCTGTATAGCACCTGCGCGGTGTAGAAAATAGAATAAATTCTATTAGATTCTAAAAATGAAAATCACATTAAGTTGTCTGTACGACCAAGTTTAAATAATTTCTTATACATTTAGAACCAACTCTTTTTTTTTTTTCATTTCTATCTAGAATGTAACCTAGGCTATTTCACTCTCGATTCTAACCTTCTCCTCAACTCTCGTTCCACTCCTGCCGTCCATTATCTTATTAATTACATCCACTCCGTTTCTTAATTTAAAAGTCCTTTTAATGTGCATTGATCATATCTAATTGTAATTTGTAACCACCCTCGTCTGTAATGTCTCCGATGAAAACAAGCGTAAAAAATATGTAGGACTAAAAAGTTTTGAATTGTTATTTTGACGTTTGAAAATAGTCTGATCCAACTGCCGAACACCATAGGCATTATTGTCACATTGAAATGCAAATACACCTAAAACGGAAAGGAGAAACACCGAGGGGTGCATTCTTCACAGATATTTTCAAACGTCACTGCTTATTAAATTGTACTACATGCAAGTATATTTTTATCACTGAGCTTTTCTTTTTAACCGATTATCTCTTTTTTTTTTTTTTTTTTAATAATAATATTCTAGATGTTTGATATATCGTTAAGGCGTATGGAATCGAAATTCCAAACGGCCGTCCTGAAATCGACGGTTCGGCGGTCATTGGCTGTTTGGTTTTGAGTCGAAAATAAAATTGAAATCTCTATTCACGCCATGATATACTAACTCGGATGATGGGTACACGAAAATCAGTCTACGAATTCGCCGACTGGTGCGAGGGTCAAACGCGATATGAAGTCTTGCGCTGTCAACGTAATAAAACCGCACTTACAGCGCGTTATTAGGCCTATTCACGAACCCGGCAATAACAATAAACATTATTTTATACCCTCGTCGGCGCTGCAGTACGCGCGTGCGTGCGTACGCGGGCGTGAGTGTTCGTGCGAGTGGGCGAGTGTGCGTGCCGGTACGCGAGTGTGAGTACACGACGAGTGCAGTAAGTAGCGTTTGGCGTGTTTTATAACTTTCCTGACCCCGCAACAACTTTGCGCCGGTCTTAATGATCACCGGCCGATAGTGCTCTCGTCCGTCGTGACCCGACGACGTCGCTCGCCGCTATATTATACAACGGGCCGGACGACAACGTCTGTGCACGGCGATACACCGCCGGTTTACCTATCCTCTATATAATACGACGTACACGCCGCAGTATACATACACGCGGTGTTATATCATGTCGTATGTATACAACACCTATTATGCGTTGTATATATACGACGTGTACGCGCGGACCGAAAACTGGCACACGAGTCCGTGCCCCCGCAGCCCGCCCGAAGACGCATTACGGTCAGGCCGCCGGGACTATAATATTATTACTATTACTGCGGTTATCGTTATTATACGCGACGGGGTATTTATTAACGATTTACGCGCGCGTTGTGCACAGTCCAGTGTACCGCCGCACACCGAAATCGCTAAGACCGGCCGCCACGTGTGTCGGTAGACGATGCGCCGCCGCCGCCGCCGTTACGGTAAATTTTATGTGCAAACTCTTCCACGCGAAGATTTTCTCCGTTCGCAAACTTTTAGAGGTGCCCGCTAGTTTAATAATTTTACTCGCCTTGCCAACGGGACGATTATGATTTACAGCCTTGTCGTCGTCGTCGTCGTCGTCGTCGTCGCCATCGTTGGCCTTATATTTACACACACACACGCACACGCAGACCGTGGCTCCTTAATTGGCTTAATTAATGACAACGCGCCGTAGCAATGCGCGCACCGCCGCCGATGTTCACTGCTTAGACCAAAAGTGTTCGCACATAATATGATATGAATATAATATGAATGTTATGATAATTTTATGACCAACAGTCGACGATTTCGACGTCCTGTACACATCAAACGTATCGTGAACGTTGAGCGAACTTACGGATTCTAAAACGAGAAAAAGAAAAAACGACGTAGAAATATAAGTATTGATTTTTCGCTCGTCTCGCGTCCCTCCTCACGTCGGACGATCAATTTTAATACGGTACCAAGTCTCTGCGGACCGCGGGAAAGACGACACTTGTACGACAGATCTTATTTTTTCGCGGTAATGCGACCGCCCTGTAACCGTGTAAACCGCGGAGTGCCTGCACGGTATATACCTGTCGCGGATACGAGTTTACCGCGTTCCGACTAATTATGCAATTATGCACTATACGTACTAATGGCAAATGCAATTTTCGTATACGGTTAAAACACATTTTGTCGGTATAGGACGTATTAATATGATACGCGTGCACGTGTTATAATTTATGCAACGAATGACGAGTGTACAACAATGATAATTATAATGGTAAACACAACGGTTGAGTCGCCAATCGATACACGTAGTCGCGAAATCGCATGTCGTCGAAATGATGGCCAAGCGACGTGTGTTTTGCGCGCCTGAGGAGTGGTGACACTCACGTCTCAGAAGACGACTGCATTTTCAAAGCTGAATAGTCGGAGGTGATCGGCGAGTCAAATTCAGTAAGAGACGGGACGGAAATCGGGAAAAATGTGTCTTAAACTCGGTATGAAATCGGAATTTAATTATCGTCCATATCACTTTCACACTCCGCAGAGTTGTTCGTCGAAAACAATAAAAAAACATTCGAAAAATAAATAATTTCTCTGCTAGTACCAGACCACGAAAGCGTAATTATTGTTACTAATTATTGTTAAAACGGCAAGTACGACTGACTAACCTTCCGATTAATTGAAAAAAAAAACGAAACATGACACGGATAAAGAAAAGCAAACGAAAAACAGTAGTGAAAACAGAAATCGCAAAAAAAAAAATTCGTTCGCATATCATATTTAGGCCCACCGACCGCCGGTAGTCCTGTCGCCGGTCATATGGGCTCGGCCACGCGGACGGGGTCTGGTTTTGCGGACTCACGAGACAAGAACCCGACGAGAACGTGACGTTCAAAAAAAAAAAATGCCGAACATACTTCACGTCGTGGGCGTTCTTATAGTTCCTCGATCGAAACACCATTCGAGATCTCCATTGAGATGGGTATATTGAATTTTAAAGCAACGATAAAATCATTTCTTTAGTCGAGCAGTTAAGCTTCAGCGTAAACACAAACCGTTTAAAAAAAAAATGTCCGAACAAACCAGACATTATTTTACAAGAATATTCAAAACGTGTTTTTCAATCTACAACCCGAGTTCTAAAACAATAATTGACTGGACCAATTCATTTTAGTAAACATTTAAATGTTTAAAATGAATTTGAAATCAATTAATTCTGTAAAAATCGTGTAAGAATTTACTCGAATGCTACTAAAAAAAAAAAAAAAAATTCTGAGTTATGATTTTTGAGATTTTTTCTGTATCGTTAATGTGAATAATTTCGTATAAAATGTTCACAACTTTTTATCAAATACTACCACGGAATGAGATGACCAATAACGAAAATAAATCTGACACGGCTGCAATGCAGTCTGTCGACGAACGAAGCTGCAGCGTAGATTCTTTTTTATGTCATACGTTATTATTATCTCGAATTTTCGTTATCTCAAAGTACACTGAAATGCCCTTGAAACTCCCATTATACTCAATAGCGTTTTCCTCTCGATAGCTCGTCATAAAACTATTCGTTGTTCCGTTATCTAAAGTACACACAAGTAACATTTTCATCACGACAAGAAACCGAAAACCGCTAAAAAAGCATTTACAAGTGGTGTTGTTTACGTAGACACTATAGGTGTACCTATAACTGCAAATGATGGTAAGTTTTCTAAATCATTGAAATGGGAAAACATCGTAAATAACGATTTATAACGCAGATAATATGCATTTGAATACATTGTAGCTTATACGAATTAAAACCTTCTGTATTCGAGAAATTTTCAATTATTAATTATTTTTTTCAAATATTAATTAATAAATATCGATTTGTTGCAAAAAATAAGAATAAATCATAATCAAAAACAGTGGTTCAAAAGTACGAACCAGTATTTAAGGCATTGAAATCGCGAACCTATTTTATATTATTCGATCCCGTTTCGATTTTAAACAAAATTCAACGTCTCCTTCCGTGTCCCGGTCCGAGATATGATTTATAACGACAATTTTACGCTTTATGCGTGTGCACGGTGCGACGGCACAACGAAACCGCTGCAAACAACGTCTACGATAATATTGCGCACGAATATCACGATAATAATAATTACGTTATTCGTTATTGTTATAATATTACTGCGACCGAGACCGAGACTGAGACCGAGATTGAGACGATGACGACGCGGCTATACCGCGTATAACACGGCCGTAATACGACGACGGTCATTTGACGCTGTGACGGGGACGAGGGGGGAGGGAAGGGGGAGAGAGAAAATAATAACGCGCGGCGATCTCACGCGCGTATATCGTTTTGGTGTTTTTACGATTTCCAACGCCATTAAAAATAAAATAATAATAAAATAATAAAAAAAAAAAAAAAAAAAACACTTGCGGAGGAGATTATACGTTCTCGTGCTTTAAAACCCGACGTCGTGGTTTAACGATTGCGACCGAAACCTATATTTGTAACGACGCTCTGCACAGAGAGACCCACAGCGATCGTGTATTATTATTATAATAATATAATACATTATATATTATATTATATACGGCACACTCGTATAATATAATATAGAACACAATATTATTATCATAGTAGAGCACCGCTCGTTGGCTTATTGATCTTTGGAGATCACCGTGCGTACGTGCTCGCTCGTGTTCGTGCGTGCGTGCCTGCGTGCGGGCGTGCGTGCGTGAGAGAGTGTGTTTGTGTGTGCACGTGTGTGTGTGTGTGTGTGTGTGTGTGTGTGTGTGTGTGTGTGTGTGTGTACATAATTTATACAATGTACATTAAGCACTCGTGCGACACTCTCGCCTTAAGTGGAGTCGACACACTGCACAGTGTACTGGCCGTGTGTGTGTGTGTGTGTGTGTGTGTGTGTGTGTGTGTGTGTGTACTTGCAGCCACGAGCTTGGCACCAGTGACGGCGACGGCACTGTCGTGTGGGCAAAGTGTGTTTTGCATAATACACCAAAGGTAAGCCAAGTATGTACGTGTGTGGAGGCAACGCTACTTTTTCCGCGGCAGCCGTACGATTTATATATTATTACAGCGACGACCGACGACCGGCCACCGGCGTGCCGCCGTGTAGGTACGCTCGCCCGGTACGTGCACCACTTAAGTACCACACGGTATTATAAAGACACGCTACAATTAATAATGTTATTAAAACCATGTAAAACTAATAAAATAAATATAAATCACGCGGGTCGCGCGATAAAAGTTTACTCGCATGCCGGCCATACAGGGTATATACGTAGCAGGTGTGTGTTGATAAAATACGCGCGATGATTTTTATGGTTTGGTATAATTCAATGTGCAGTTTTCGACTTTGTATCTTTCTTTTTTTTTTTTTTGAAACGACCACTATAATGGGTATACCGCAATTTACTCGATTGCGCCACGGTTTTATGAAAACGATAATTTTTCAACCATTTTTTTTAACTTCGTGAAGTTTTTACTTGAATCAAATGGCAACCATTGTTATCTATTTGTGACACTTGAAAAAAACTGATATATATATATATATATATATATATATATATATATATATATATATATATATATATATATTTTTGGAAAATTTCTGTTATTAAATTTTTAGAAGCGTTCTGAGAAGAAAGTGGTGTAAAGGAGAAACAAAGCGAGGCGTATACCCCGCAAAAACGTATTTGCCACCGTCCGCCGTTCGCTAAATGCTCGTGTCTATATACCCAACTATTTGAACTATTGGTTTAATAATAAAAGTTTTGGTGAGTAAATTTTCGAAAGAGATAAATTGTCGTTCTTAATAATATGTTATTATAAATAGTGGTTATGGCTTTGGAAGAGACTAAAAAACTTTGAAACACCGTGGGTAAAATCCAGTGAAAAACTGTTTTGTTTTGTTTTTCATAAAACGTTGACACATTAATGTAGTATACTAGAACGGTAGCGTGTTTTAAAATAGAAGTAAAGTCAAAACATATAATTAGTATATCTGCAACATGAAACGCATGCACGTTAATCGCACTGCTAAATCCGATGTAGTAGATCTGTTACACCCTGCGTACGACGTGCAAAGCGAAGAATAGTGGCAGTGTAAATCAAAATTATGCGTACAACACGAACAGGTGTGAATTTATCGTTTTCCTCGCGAGACCGTGTACGGTTAGCGATATAAGAATCGCTAGACGCTGCAGAGCGGGCATATAATCTGGTGCTCTCATTGGCCGATCGTAGGTGATAGATGATACGTGTACATTATCATTATATTAATACATTGATAAATGTACTGAGTAAATATATTTTTTAATGTATAAATAATAGAATGAGGTTTAAATAAAATATGTAAATTTCATGAAAATAAAGTAATAAAAATGAAAATGCAACGCTATAACCATTGATGTGGTACATGTTTGATATATAATAGAATATAATATCATCATTTATTATATTAACATCAAAATCGGATTTTACAGTGTCGCCACTTTCTATTGATATCATTAGCACTCGAGAAATCTTTTTTTTCACTGATTTATAAGCATAGACCTTATACCTAGTTAGTACCTGGTCTATGGTTATTACATTTTTTATCTGAATACGTTTATTCCGACATTAATTTGACCCAAACGTTAATATTACTAATAAAAAACCAAAGATGTTCTTAATGCGTAAACTATTAATTTGGTTACTACAACTAAAGTAATGGTCAGACTAGACCCGGCATTGGCCGAATATTTTTCGGACAGCTTCTGCCGAATTATTCGGAGAAAAAATTCGGCCGACGAAAATGGTCAGAATTCATCCGGATTTCGGTTGACAGGTATAATGTTAAATAACACTCATTTATTGTCTTGCAGTTCGACACGCAGCACGGACGTCGCCGATAAAATTTTCTTGTTAGAAATCAATCCATTAATAAAATATTTATTACTAATTTAAAAAAAAAGAAAAACAATTTTGGGTTAATGATATTTTTGTAGAGAGAGAAAAATTTGGAGAATTCCACACACTCTTCCCAAAACTTTTAGTTCAACCAGTTAAATTTTTTGAGTACACGCGAATGTCCCCTGATACATTTTATTACCATAAAATACATATATTTTACATAAAATCCAACCATTTTAGGAAAAACAATCGAATTTTAGAAATTGCATTACACCTGCGGAAAAGTTAACTGTTACATTTAGGTTAGTACTAAAGACTAAATAATTTTTTATAACATCAAATACAATAAATAATTTAGATTCTTTTAAAAAATACTTAAAAGTATGGTATTTTTTTATTTTGAAAAATAAATGAAAACTAAAAACTCAGGTATTACTTTTTGTATTTTACAAAATCTTTTTAAAAATATTCCATTGGTCATTAAACTTAATTTGTATTATTTAAATAATTAGAAGTCACTATATCGTGGCAATTTAGAGAATTATACCGAGACCCATATTTGGGTCTCATGGCAGTCGTTGTTAAAATAACATGTGCCACTAACAAATTTAACTTCGATAGCATTCCAATACATAGGTACTATAAACCATTAACACTTTATTTATACTTTTTATTTTGAATACTCGACGAAACCTAGTGCATGTTCATTCAGGAAACAAAAAAAAAAAATAGTTAAAAAATATCATTGAAATTGCATTTTAATTGTATTTTTACATAATCAACACTAACATTTAATATATAATAAGAATAATACATAAATTCGTTTATTTCTGGGTCGTCCATTTTCGTATATTCAAATGGGAAATAACTTGCATAATGAAATCATTTGTGTGAATAATAAAATCAATTTTAAATTTTGAAATAAGCTTCTGATAACAGTTTGTTATGATAATTGATAACAATCGATCGGCCAACTAGAGTACCAGATTATTATGCCCGCTCTGCAGCGTCTAGCGATTCTCATATCGCGTACGGTTACGTCGAACGGCGACAATGTAAGACCAACGGAAGTCTTCCGCGTCGAAAAATCGAAGGAGGTCTTCTCACGGCGGTAATATATTACTTTGCTGTTAAATTAAAAAAAAAAAAAAACTCTGTTAAACCGTCGCCGATTCGTTTCATAACTGAAATTGACAAGAAAACAAGTACTTGACCTACATGACGTTATTTTTTCTTTTTCGCGATAACGTACATAATAAGTTATAATGCCGCGATACTGTATTATAATATACACGTATACAATCATACGATATAATATTATGTATTATGTAATAACTAATAATAATAATAATCTACGCGTTATCGGTTACGTCTGTATAGTAATATTATAACCGTGCACGATTAATAGTATCGAACTGATTAACCGAGTTCACGTTCCGAGAAACAACCGCAGTTGACTAATATTATTTGCATCGATTGGATTAATAATAATAATAATAATAATAGTAGTAACAATTATTATGAAAATAATAATAAAATTATTATTATTATTATTATTGCGGACGAAAAACGAGTGCGTTTAGAACACCGTTGGAAGAAATTCGAACGTACTCACGTTATAAGTTAAATGATATTAAATAGAAAATATGTTTCCGACAAGCGTGCGAACGGGTGGTCGAAACAATTAATTTCTGATAATTTACGCTCGTCGACAAACTTCAACGCGTTCACGACTGATAACAACACATGTATTTTAATATTCGTGCGCGAAAAGACGGCGTTTCGAAAAAACCGCAAGCCAACGAATGACTGGCTCGCTGCTCAAACTTTTTTACTCCTCAATGTGAAGAATGTTGTTTGAATTTGAAATTGAACATTTGTACGCGTTGTATTTCTATATTGTCGGTAAAATATCGTCGAGCTGTTAAACTTTTTTTATTTTTTTGTTCAATTCTATCGAGTTGAAAAAAAAATTGTGTTTATCATTTTCGAAATTGTTATTATTATCATTATTATTATTATGCTTAATCAGGCACATTGTAATTAATGTCTTCAGGTTGAAAATACGACGGCAAATCATGGTTCAATTAACGCATTTTTTTTTTTTTTTTTTGCTATTCTTAGAATAAATGAGCATAAAAAAATTCTAGTAATTATTACTGCCACTGCCGAGCAATATCGCCGACAAACTGCTTTTCAACTGTGTTCTCGGTAATCGCGTTTTTCTGAATAAAAATTATTTGCGATAACAATTATTATACACGCACACACACACACACACATTATCAAATGGTATTTTAGCGTGTGTGTACTGTGTAACGACTGATTTCGTTATAAAACGCAATTAATTAAACCCGCTGTGCAACCATAGAGAAATTAATTATTTTGATTTTTTTTTTTTTTTGGTTCTTTTTTTTTTAGTTATTTATTTTAATTGTTTCAATACACAGGGTATTTTTACAATGTTACAATATTACAATATAATCATTATAATGGATAATATTTACAGCAGTATTTACATTTACTAAGAACTAAATGTTTAAATTGTTGGTTAGTTTATGAATCTAGGTCGGAATCTGAGGTTGAGGTGTTTTCAATAGGTTCGAGTAGGATATCCTGAGGTAGCCGAGGTTTGAGTCTTAGATTGGCGGATCTTCTGCCGATTCTGTAATGGCGTGCTCCATCAACTTTGTGAACATTTTTAAATTGTTGTGTTATCCAGGTAGATAGTTGTGGAAGGCCCGTATCGTTGTGAAGTTGTTTATTTCTCATAAACCAAGGGGCCTTCATCTTCAGGGTTTTTTTGGTTCAAAACTCTGTTATTTAAATAGTACGTTCGCGATTTACGTCTATTCGATTGCCCGTTAATGAGACATTTTTACCGGCAATTAACATTATGTTCCTGAACTTAATCTTATACTTTGAAAGCTGTAATAACCCGCAATATCAAACTATCGTGGTGCACGCGCACTTTGTATTAGGTTTGTTCCAACAAGCGGTCAAACTATCATAGAACTGGTGGGAGCATGCGCAGTATAATTTTTGCGTTCCAACACACCCTATAAACGCAAACTCAAACTATCAGGCGGTTGTTCCAACACTTCATTAGACCAGTTTTAGGATTGGTTGTGGACAATCAAAACAGTCCGCTGATTCCGACTGGGACTAATAGTCAGAGAAACTATATTTATCATTCGTGTTATCAATATTATTCGCGTTTGAATTTTCATGTAACGTTTGTAACGTCTATCAACTATTTTTTTGTTTACCGACGTATGAACTATTTCATGTTTAGTGAAATAATTATTAATTAATTTAATAAAAAAAATAGAGCCGACCCACTGACGTCTTCAAATATTCGCACGCAGACCCGTTTTAATGTGAGTACGGCAAAAAAAAAAAAAAAGCCGGTAAGACAATGGTGGTGGAAGTTCGTCCATCGTCGCTCCGCTCCTCGGACAAGATTATGGTGATGAGTAGAGATACAGGAGTTGGGTGGGATACACGAGATGTATTGATAGATTAGGCATTATAGGATAGATTAGGACATTATTTTATATTATAAAAAAAAAAAAACGATTCTGAACGAAGATGAATTGTCAGTGAATAATATGTTTATAGTAAATCGTAATTTAACGCCTGAATTTTTGTAGAAATTACAGTTTCAGACGCCCGTTAAAATTTTTTAATTGAACCGATCATGATATTTTTATACTTTTTGCAAGAAAAACTTATGAACACCCTTGTATTAAATTTTCATTTCTTAACTAATAATGTAAACTAGATCGTTTGAACACCTTGATCGTTGACCTGCACATGACGTACGTCGTGTTACGGACTTGGGGGTAATACAGTTTCTGATTTTAAAAATGTTCGTGTATGTGTGTGTGTGTGTGTGTGTGTGTGTGTGTGTGTGTGTGTGTGCGTGTGTGTGCGTGCGTGTACAAGTGTGTGTGTAGGTACACGGGTACGCTCGATATGCTCCAATGACTAACGATCGACTCCCCAAGACGTTAAAAGACGAAAGCTTTTTCCAAAAAATCAAATATGAAAAATATGTCACTCGTTGTTTTAATAAGTGATTGGCACGTGTTTTTGGGAGTTCGTATAGTCTTGTACCGCGTCCGGGTTCGGAAGGTTTTTTTCGGCACGCGTTTTCTCCAGTGGCGCCAAAATCAGTTTTCATGAAGGTATTGCAAATCATTATAAGCATACCTTCAAAGCAAGTACCCACCCACTTTGCCCATCTACCCACAAAAGGTTGAGCAACTGCCTCCCGTTTTTTTCCTCCCGTCGATATAATACAGTTTTAATAACTACAGTCTACAAGTAATAAGCAAATGTATAGATTGCCAACAGGGTCGTGTCGAGGGGGGAAATAGTTCTTACGGCGTTATTAATAACTTATTGCCATAAAGTGAAACTAGCAATAAGCCTGTAATTATTACTCGATAGTTTAGCGAACATCTTCTTTATCATAATAATTCATTATGTTAGACATAATAAAATGATTTATAACTTTTGTTATTATATATAATGATGATTGGCGTGAACACGTTGAAGTTATTTTAGCTAGTGTGTTTCACAGCCTTCCCACACCTACCCACCCACCCTTAACAGGTATTGCGACTGCCATACCTAGATATAGGGGTTGACGCCACTGGTCTTCGCTGGGAAAGGGACGTCGCTCGCGACAAGATTACATACAACCGGCTTCAGACGAACACCACGCGAACAGGCGACCGGATTTCGGAACCAAAGTTCTCGGTCGTGTACGAACGGGAAAAAAATCATCTCGCGTTCGCGAACATAAACGTTATCACGCGTTTTTCGACGTCGTCGTCGTTGTCGAACGTAAAAAATCGCTTCCCGTCGACATTTGAACTACTCGTCCGGACCTATGAAGACACTCTGACGCTCCGTAATCGAAACCGTCGCACCTCACGTGACGAGTGGCCTCGCTTGTACGCGCGTAAATTCGGGTTCTCCGTAGTCGACAGAGTTCGCAGTAGCTTTTTTTATGCTCGGATTTTCGTAAACGACAGTGGAACATGTTCGATTACAATAATATTGCAAAACACATCGTGTGAACGGGAAAAACGTACACCACCTGTAAGAAAAAATTAAAAAAAAAAAAACACTCGCACACGCGTGTAGGAGTCAAATTATGTCCACGTCGATCGGAATGTTAACACTCAGAGGGTGTTGCCACGACGTCATCTCGGCAAAAACAGTTTGGCGGCATATCATATAGGTGACGTGATGAGAGGTGAGAATAGGCGGCCGTCCCACGGAAAAGCGAAAGGTATGCGGCGCGGGTTTTCGTGGAAAAACGGCTATGCCCCTCCGCCGCCGCGTACCTTCCCTCTCAAACTCAATCTCTTTACCTCTTTCTCGCTCTCTCTCTCTCTCTCTCTCTCTCTCTCTCTCTCTCTCTCTCTCTCTCTCTCTCTCTTCCCCGAACACTTGATCGATTTTTGAACGCACGATAACAACAATGATAATAATAATAATAATAATTTAATAATTATGATAATAATCACAACCGTTGCGATTCGTTCAGAGTTTATTCCAATTAGTCGCGAATCAACACAGCCTTGCCACGTTTGCGATTAAAGGCCGAAAACGCGATAGCCAAACGGACCTTTTATCGCGGCCGCCCGATAAAATAATATTATTACGATACATCACATGATCATCGTAAATATGTTGACGAAAATAACCATTTTTATTGCGCGTCGACACATCACGTCGACGTAATATTTTCGCATCGGAAATACTGCGCGTGGACGCCGCGCGACTCTGAACAACAACAATAACAACCACGAATTACGGTATGACGCCGCGATACACTCACGCTTACTAACTCCTGACTGGAGGGGGGGGGGGGATAAATCAAATTTCACTGCTCACACGACGTGTTGTTACGGCTTTAGGTGATCGTACGCAGTACGCACTTAATTTTCTAGGACACCGCTCGTCTTTACTATTCAGTACACTTCAGCCGGCCGTTGCGTCTGTGTGCCGGAGAAAATACGAAATGTGCGGGGGTTCCGACCGTCCGGCCAAATTGCCGAACGGTTTAATTTTATTAAAAATCGTTAAAAAAAAAAAAGAAAAATTGTTTCGAAAGAGAGAATTTCAGTGTATTGAAGATTTCATTAATATTTATCGGAGCCAAGATTGTTTGTGGAAAATAAAATCTAAAGCACACCATGATAGAAATTGACTCTTCTGCGACGAAGGGGTGCTGACGTCAGTCCGGCCAATCGATCTCCGGCGGCCTGTGCAGACATAACTGACAGACCGACCGGACCGCGTGTGGGCTACCTTAACGTACGGGCGGCTTGCTGCGTTTGTCAAACAGAATCTACGAAGTCAGAGTAGGCGTACTTGGAAACGCGGCGCGCGAGTGCCGTCCCGAGTCCCGAACGAATAACACCTCTGTTTACGCCGCCGTCGCCTAACCGACGAGATATTGTCTGTCTGCCCCCCCCCCCCCGTTCGTTTCGAGATAAAAATAACGTATTACGCGAACGCTCTGTATACTGAAAACTAAAATAAAAATATATAAACTAAAATAGTTAGTGATATTGGTGATAATGAGTGTATCAAAAAAAAAAAACTATAAAAAGTCAATATGTCTAAACATAATATCGTATTATATATTAATTGTATTATAAGTACATGTGTATGTGTACATATATGTGTAGCTGATGTAAATTTTTGTTTCTAAATTTTTTTATTTTTTTTTTTGTTTGTCATTTAATTATATCATATTTTTTATTGTATAAGTATTTACTTTAAACGAAATGTGATATCGTTAAAATACCAGATACGAGCTATAGCTCAGTTGGTATTCGTATTAGCTTTTATTAATTTATCTTATTGTTATTATTTTATTGAAATTGTTTTGGCTGAATATATAACCAAAAAATCAAAATACACGTCTCTGAACGAGGCGCGCGCGCACGCCTGTTCGAGCCTTGCCGTAGGTTAGGTCGTGCCGGCGGCAGCGGTCGTCGCGGTACGGTTAGAGGTGTACACGTAAAACCCCGTCCACACTAGCGTAACAAAATGACGAACATATTGTGTTCGCGAACAAGATTCGTGAGTAACATATGGGCGAACTTGTAACATTCTATCGAACAAATCGGTGATCCGTCAGTTGTCGGTATTACGGCGTAACATTAAAGCGAACATATTACGACAGATATGGACAGATATGGTTTTAGAGATTTTTGGACCAATCAAATTAATAAGCAAATCAAAGTCACTCGACGACATGCTCATAAAGTTTTGAAACTGTCCATTAATTTCTTGCGTCCTCCGAAACGTTTTGATAACGAATTTCCTCCAAATGTTGATCGACGAGTAAAAAGTTGGGTTTCCCGTCATCGTCTTCGTCTTTTATTTTTTTTTTCTCTAGTGTGAGATTAGTATAAAGATAAGCTGCAGCAGCAATGTGAAGCGACATGACAACCGTCTATACTCAGCGACAGATGGAACTACTATGACTACTGAATAACTACTAGTTATTCGGAAAAGTTATAGTTTATTTATTTCAGTCAGTTTATTGGTCAGCTATACGCGAACATCGCATATATTTTTTAGTTGTTCGGCGAACAGTTTGTCAAATAGTTTGACCAACAGTTCACCGAACAGTTCATCGTTTTGTAACGCTAGTGTGGACGGCGGCATGATGGTAACGTGTGAACATATTATACGGTGTGTGTATCACTGTGAAACGTACGGAAAAACCAGGTCAAACGGTTCGTTGTTTTATTCCGCCGTGTAGTGGTCGGTTTTATGGTACTACGTGATAAAAAAAAAAATTAAAAAAAAAAATATTTATAACACCTCTACACACGACCGTATAGTGCGCACACAATTTCGCGCGTTTACAAGCACGACGCACGCACGCGCACGAAGCGAACGCGAGTGTGTGTGTGTGTGTGTGTGTGTGTGTGTGTGTGTGTGTGTGTGTGTGTGTGTGTGTGTGTGCACGGTCAAAGTATACCTACGTGTGACACTCGACCACGTGCTACGCGGCCGGTCACATACTCGTCGGCTGAGAGAAAAGAGAGAATAAAAATTAATTTCTAAACGAAAACATCTTCGGATGAGCTGCTCTACACGAGGTGTAATATTATAAAGGCTGTCAGTCGTCAAGCGTGTATTTTTTGAAACGTTTTTTCGCGCAGTAAGTTTTTAATAAAAGTCTGAAAAAAAAATCATTTGATTCACATCGACCAGGGGAGGCGTTTTATGTTTACTAAAAAATTAATTTTCAGTTCAAACGAGATCACGTCATGGTTCGTCGATCGCGTATCATCGAGAGTTGCTGACATTTCGTCTATATCAGCGCGCAATATTACGTCACTGTAAAAAAATAGCAACGGCCAATGAATTTTATGTAATATTGAAACGACTCTAAAGTCTAGACTCTGTATTATGCCGTCGGCATTTTTTCTATTTTAAGAATATAAGTTGGTTTTTTTCGGTAGATGAACGCGATCGGTCGATCGGCTTATACAAACATTTATGAAATAATCGTGAAAAATTGAAATATTTTTATTGTCAAATATATCGGGGGTACTGGACACCGGTGTGGCCGGGATTATTTACCGCGTGATATTTTGCCCCTCCGGTAAATTTTCACTAGTGAAATTTTACCTCCCGGTAAACATTTGCTAGTGAAATTATATCTCCCGGTAAGTATTCGCTAGTGAAATTTTACCGGGGTTTATAAATACACTTGGGTAAAATTCCACTAGTGAATTTTTGCTGGGGGTAAAATTTCACTAGTGAAAATTTACCGGGAGGTACAATTTTACAAGTGAAATTTCCCGATGTATATTTTACCGAGAGGGTAAAAATTCTCTATGGTTATTTTTTTATTTTGTTTAAATTGAACCTCCCCCCCCCATAAATTGTCTCAAGTGCAATTTTACCTCCCGGTGAATATTCGCTAGTGAAATTTTAACGGGGTTTATAAATACATTGGGGTAAAATTTCACTAGCGAATATTTACCGGGAGGTAAAATTTCACTAGTAAAAATTAACCGTTGGGGGTAAAATTTCACGGAGGTAAATAATCCCGGTTACACCGGAATGAGTGACGAGCGTTTAGATTCGACGATCGATTTTCGATTTCTACATATCGTGGTCGCATACTTTTGAGCGTTCATATATATGTATATGATATAAATACGATTCTTACTTAATTAATTTAATTAACCCCCTCCCCCCCTCACTCCACCGTTGAAAATCCTTTGAACCCCAACGAATGCTCCCGAGCACACGTCACGTGTACATCAAACGACGCACGTCGTACGCCAATCGCGGTGAGAGTCCCTCGATTCGCGTGCTCGTGACTCTTTGGGTACCTATATATGTATATATACGTATATATAGTTACTCGTACGCACACCCCACTTGAAAGTTATCGGATTCGACGTATCACTAAAGAGCTTAATATTATTGCCGTTCGAGGACGATGCACTGGGTCATTGATTAAATATTGTATGTTTAATCAATGACTGGGTTATTGTTTGCGAGCCGGATGCTTCATACATGATAAAATATATTTTATAATATGTATACTTGTACACAGCAGTAATTGAAACGATATTTACACGATATAGCAGAAAACACCGAACACCGTATCTCGTAAGAATATATCCTAGTAAAGATAGACGAGAGTCTCACTCAGTCACACGGCTAAATCTTGTGCGTAAAAAAAAAAAAAAAAAAAAAAAATAGAGAAGTCAGCGTCTAATGTGATTGAAAAAATAAATGTTAAGACTATATATACAATATACAATATATAATATACATATTATAGTAGTTGACTGTATATAATAACTTTTTTTAAATCGTGTGTAGGTACACACAACGGCGAAATAAATATAAACGGTTTCGTGAGTGACTTTAAAGTATGATTTTAAGTTTATTTACGAAACGAATCGAATTATCGGAAATAGCCTATTTTTTCACATCATACGTACATTTAGAAAACCGACGAAAAAACGCGTGCATAATATACACGCCGGAAGTTTTGTGTACCATTCGTACATGTCTTGACAAATATTACGTGTGCGACGGAAACGTAAGAGCTCTTGTTAACGGCGACGGACAACGGTCCGTTTTCTACAACGGACCGTTAACCGTTGCACAGTGCTGCATAGATTAGTATATTTGTTTGTTGATACACGGGAAAACCATCCGTTAGCTAATAAGAACCGGATCGCCGTACGTTGTCCCTTCGGCACACCGGCCGCCGCGCCGGCACGTTACAGTGAACCACGCTAGTCTATACAAGTGTGTTGACAACGCCGGTATTCGCTCCGTTTTTTTTTCAATTCTCAATTTAAAATCAAACTTAAAAAGCTGGTAAGTGAGGTGATGGTGGTACAAGTCCGTCCTTCGTCCCTTCGGTCCTCGGACAAGATATTGGTGATGAATGTATTAAGTTTTAAAGAAATGATGACTCATTTCTTTAGTATAAAACGATTCTGAGCAAAGCTCCAGTGTAATATAATATATTATTATTTAAATACTGTTTACGTATTTTACGGTTATTTGTATAATTTTTGGTGAGTTATAATAATTTATTAAAGTGTATATAAAAAAAAATCCTGACTTACGATTTTTGAATTTTTGTTAGGATAATTAGGTAGATATATGAGTAAGGTCATATTAAATTTTCAGAACTTTTTGTCAAATATTTAAAATTATATTACATAAAAACTTTCAAACAATTTGGTAAATTAAAAGTTGTATATTTAAGTCAAAAGTGCTATAATTGTTCTGAAAATTTTGTCCAATAGAAAATAGTATGTATTTGATATTGGATAAAATTTTCAAGTTTCTAGCTTCAATACTTTTGATTTATGACTAAATACCTAAAATGTGAACAGTGAAAATCTCGTTTACGGCGGAATCTTACCGATTTTACCGTTTTTACTCAGTTTTTCGATCGTTATTCTTGATTACTAGAAAAACTATGGAGATTTTGGAAAAATGACCTCTTTAAAGTACCATCTCAGTTCAATTTCGAATCTAAGGAGTTGTTGGACGAAATTTTTGGACAAGGATTTCTATACGAAAAAGTTTTTACAGAAAAAAAAAAGAAAAAAAAAAAATAAACACCATTGTAAAACCATAAGATCCTTCGCTTCACTCAGAATCTAAAATGAATATCGATATTGAAATGTTAATTTCCCTGATTGAAAATAGACCTGTGCTTTGGGATAAAACTTCAGAAAGTTACAAAATTAATTAAATTAATTAAACATTTGACTAGACTCTATACTCAGCCGCTTTTCGTTTGGAACTGACTAACTTTAATTACAGATAATCGATAAAATATTACAGAAAACGGAAGAACATATATCCATTATTTTAACGTTTCGTCAACAAAACCATCCGTTTTACACCGGACCGGTATCTGGTAAATAACGGACGTTAACAAGAGCTCAAAAACGTGTAAAAAAACAACGGAACAAACCATTTTGAGGCGTGCACTAGCCATCATTAATCCAGCGCAAATCATATATTGTATTTCATCGAACTATCGAACGGACGTTATATACTATTGCCCGTACATACAATAAAATTATATACAATACACACACTCATACATATATATATATATATATATATATATATATATATATATATATATATATATATATATATATATATATATATATATATATGTAGTATTACACGTGTACCTACCGAGAGAATATTTTCAATCGCCTATCGGCCAGTGTTTTTGACGCTGAAAGGTCAACGTGTTAAAAAAACTAAATGAAAATGTGTGATAATAATTTCATAGTCTGCTAATGTCATATCGATTAAAATATCGAATCGTCACTGTCTAACCGGCAATTTATGTCCGAGTGTATTTAACGTCACGGGTATTCTCCTGCGCGGAACACAATGGGTTCTGCGATTTACGAAAAACACGTTTCGTTCGAAACGTAAAAAATCAAATGCACTCGAACATTTCACAGACCCGACGTTGGCTGTTTCGCAAAAATATACAGTTTTATCGCACGGACACAATACATAATATAGTTATGGCGATGTCGTAAAACATTTTTTTTTTTTTGCGCGATATTCATTTATTCGTTCGCGAATTGCTGTTTATACCTGTCGGCTGTCTACTGAAGTTTATTTACCTGATATTCGGTCAAACGTTTATTACACGACGACGTGGTTATAATATATCGTGAATAACGGTAACGTCTGCAGTATACATAATATAGACACTGACGGAGACTTTTAATCCCGGTTTTAGAGAAAGTTTAACGATGTTCTGGAAGCTCGTCGTTACCCGCACAAACCGAAATTACATTTTACGATGAAATATCTTAGTCGATTTACCATCCTGCACTAAACCGGTATGTGCGGAAAATCGAAATTATTATTCGAGTACATATTATAGCCGAGTATACTTTGAACGGAAGCCCCAAATTGAAAACATTTAGACTGGTCGACTTAAAACAATCGAACATGTAAATATTTTATGATTATTTTATTATTTATTGATACGAGAACCGTATTTGGTTATAACATTTGGTTTTATTATCATTTTTTTGAGATAAAAAGTGAAAATCATCAAAAAACTGTATGTGTACGTGTGTGTGTGTGTGTTTGTTCGTGCATAACAACAGATCGCCTGTACATTATTACGGTAGCGTACGCGTATAGTCAGATATACAGGTATAAACATAACCAGATCGTTTGCGTATAATCGAATTACGGAACGCGAGTACCTGTACCTATATAATATAATTACACGGTTGATCCCCTCATCTAATCGACGCGTTTTCTGTACACGAGAACGAATTCGGATTAGACTGTATACAGGACGATTCGTGGTGTATATTATGTTACAGTGAGTTTATCCCGTTTTAATTTCGACAGTCGATTCCCTGCAAAACCATCCCTCGGAGTGGGGGTAGTGCATTTTTATAAAACGTTTTATATTTTCCCAAGTAAACAAAAAAAAAAAAACTTTCACGACCGATATACCTACTTTTCTCCGTTTTGATTCTTTACGTAATAAAATCGCTGTAGTCTAAATTTTGAATCACTCTGTATATATATATATATATAGTATATAATATAAAATATATAATATACATTATATATACTTATATAGTTATATTATGTATGTATACGTGCGTGGTAAATATGCGGCCAGCACGACGTCGTACCGATCGATGCGATGTAGTCGTGCGTTTCGCCTCGCGGGAATCAACACCACAATATCCGAAAATCATCATAACCAATTTGTTTTTGTTTTGTTTTTTTTTTTTTAAACAAGTTCTGTCCGTCGTCATCCGGACACGATACCTCACGCCGTAACACAAGGGCGTAATTACATAGCCGACACGAAATCGCGGTATCATCGTGCCGCGGTGTGGTTGCAGAGTGCCCGATAATAATTTAACGGCCGGAATCGACGATGATTCTACATAGGATCGTGTTATTTTATAGTACGGACGTTAGAGGACGTCACTGACACAATATCAAGGCGAGTGGGGTGTTTTATTTCGAATAATTTTAATTGCCCACGAGAAACCACAACTGAACGCTATAATTACGATTTCAATAACACCCGGTAGAACTACACGACTGGAAAAATTGTATACACTCTCGGAATAAAATATGGCCCAAACACGCGTATACCTACCTATATATAGGGTGTATCACGATGATCTGGTATATAGAATAATTTTTGTAGTGTTCCCAAATTTTTAACCTTTTTTTTTTTATTATTTTTAAATGAATACCTACTATAATAATTATACGCTATAAAAAAGCTCATTAAAAGATTTTTTTTACTTTCAGAAACCAAATTTGAAAATTCAAAACTAAATTTTACATTAAAACAAAATATAATTAATCAAAACAGAACTTTTGTTAACCAGATTTTTAGAAAATTATCAATATTTAAATTTAAAATAAATGTTCATCCGTTATTTTCTAAGATTTCTTAGAATTTTCAGAAAAATTTAAAAACATATACTGCGTATCAATAATTTCTAATCTAATGTTTAATGGAAAATAATTCGATTGCACTAATTTTCATCTTAATTATTGACTTCATTAAAAACACATTTTCAAAAAGTTTGAAAAACCATAATAAATAAAATGATGTAACTTCATTAAGATATTTTACCACCAATATTTTTCAAAATATTCAATTTGAAAAAATTGCTATTTGGTTTTTTTTATTTAAACTGCAGAATAACATTTAAAGCTTTCAAGTTTGGTTTCGAAAAATAAAAAAAATCTTTTAACTTATTTTTAGTGTGGCGCAGTTCTATAATATCAGTATAAAAAAAATTTGAATAGAACAAAAGTTATTCTATACTATGTCAGATCTTAGTGATACACTCTGTATACTCGCATGTGGTATACATAAATGTATATGGGATGGAAGAAATATTTCACTCTCTACTTGTTGAAGAAGCTAATTAAAATTATTTATTTTACGAACGATAGTAGTTTGTATTAATAAGCATTATTACACCCAAACGAACGCATAGTTCGCAGAGCAATTAGAAAAAATAAAACGCGTTTAAATAGAATTTCAAATATTTCAACGTTAAATACACTGCGTATTACAAGTAACGCACCAGGGTTCGTTAAAACATAACTATATTCATAAAGATTTGAAAATCCCATTTATTCGAGATTTCGTTGAACAACCGGCCATAAACTTCCACGATCGTTATTCGTTACATAAATCCTGTGGCGCAATGCATTTTAAACTAGACACCGGACCCCATTACTGAAAAGATTAAAAAGAGGACGTCCTTACGACCTCTTAATTTAATTGCCCAACTCTTATACTGTAAATTATTATTATATTTCGTTCACGATATATTATGTTATTATATCCTTTTTCGCTCTTATTTTATCCTCGTGTTTTAGTAATAAATTGTACAATTTTTAAATCGGTAACTATATTATGTAGTAATGTTTTAAACTTGCCGTGATAATAGTTTCAGCAATTCAACCAAAGCAAAACAAAAAAATTGTATAAATCAAATTATAATAATTTTGTACGTAGCACTTGAGTCGGAAACACAGTTAATTGCGGTGTTTTTTTTTTCAAATAATAAAACATCATTAAAATTAAAGAATAAAAACATATTCACAATGGATATAACATAATAAATAATAATACCGAAAAAAAAAAGTTTAATAAGGAAACGGAGAGAAGATAATATATATATGTTTTCCAATACACAACCGTTTATTATATGAGTGTATTATAAACGCATTATGTATACGCCTATGCCTGAAATATTAAAAAAAAAAAAAAAAAAAAAAAAAACAATGAAAATCTTATAGAACGGCTACAAGCAGTGATGTTGTTATTGTGTATTACATATACGGTTTCGTTATCCACGATCGTAGGTACTAACCACGCACAACGTGGGATACCTGACCGGGTCGTCGTCGTCGTCTTCGTCGTACGGCCCAACCCCTCGCAGGTCGACGCGTATACACGTACGCAGGTATTATAAGTCGATTTTTACCTGTACAAATACATATATATATATATATATATATATATATATATATATATATATATATAGGTGACGTGGATACACATACACTTTACACGTGTACTTTATACGTGTTCGTCCGACCCGGGGCGACAATCGAAAATAAATTACTCTCGATGTACGAGTTATGATAAGAACGGGCGGCCGAAGCAGAGACCCCTTGATAAATTATAATAACGATAGTCGTTGTTGTCGGATTGCTACATACACGCGGGCCAAGCACACACACACACACACACACACACGCACAAACTCATATGCGCACACGAACATCTGTCCGCCGACGGATGGATGAACGGGTGAGGGAGAGAAGAAAAAAACCACGCAGGGGGTTCAGTTCCTCCTAATGTTTTATCGTCAGCAACCGGTGTGTGTGTGTGTGTGTGTGTGTGTGTGTGTGTGTGTGTGTGTGTGTGTGTGTGTGTGTGCATTCCACCGCCGCCCACCACCCTAATTTGTCCCTTTCCCCGACCTCTCTGTAAAACCTAAAATCCATGTATTCGTGTGTGGGTGTGCGTGAGTGTACGCCTAATAAAGGCACTCACGGTAGCTACTAGGGATGGATCGTATATATATATATATATATCTATATACGTGTATACGAATTTATATTTTATAAACGCGAGGGGAAAAAACTGTGGGAGGAAGGGGGAATTCTCACGTTATTACCACTGCTGCAACCGCAATGTACAGTGTGATAGTGAGAAATAATGACACGTTTTCCGACCCTTATAAGCGGTGCACGATAGCCCGGGTCCCGGCGTGTACATTGTGCAGTGTACTTACTTGCACGAGAGTGCGATAATGATGATTCGTGTGATCCGTCGATTGCGTTGCATGATCTACCGCGAGGAAAACTATAATACGTATTAAAACATCCACGCGCAAAAGTCGATTTTTTTCTCATAAACAATAATAATATGATATGATGTGGAAAATCGTCAAACATTTAAATCCTTCGACGATAATAGGTAAATAACCAAATTAAAATGTCAACAAATATTATGCTTGGAAAAATAAGATAAAAACAAAAAATCATTCGTAACATTGAATAATATTGAAGATAAGAAATTCTTCGAAAAAATTGTGTTCCGTAGGTTAAGTATTAATTAGCGGAAAAATACGTGCGATTTTATTTTGCTTCAGTGTGATTAATAAATGGATTTTTTTTTTTTTTTAATTCTCGTAAAATTGCCGAGAGAATAATATAATCCGTAGTGACTGACTCGTATAATACGAGTCGTATATACACTTCAAAGAGTCCGTGCCAAACGTCGTGCCGCGTACTTATTGTACATGGTAATATTCTAATATATACTCGGTATGTTATGTAACGTATACGGTCATGTGTCATGCTGAATTTTATAGTAATTTTTCGACGTGACACACGTGATTATTTATTCATCGTATATGCATCAAAGTAATTTTTTCCTGACGTTTTTTTCATTTCGTGAAACGTTTTCAAAACTGAATTTATGCCATTTCCCTCCCCCCCCCCCCCTGCGTTTTACTGGATGACTATAGAAAATCCACGCTCTGGCTGTCCGTGCGCCCAGTGCCGCAACTAGATATTTTGAGCCCTAGGACAAAAGATTATTTAGGGGTCACTATCTAGCATCACTCTACGAGGGTTTAAATTAGTGAACAAATTTATTGTAGTCAGTTAGATAAAATTCAACAAACAAATATAATCTTTATTACAAAGTATTTAATACATGTAAAACATACATTTTTGTAAAGAACAACACTTTTTAATATCCATCATATTAATTTATTATAAATAAAAACACATGAAAGAATAAGTTCATTTTAATAGAATAAAGTTATACATTTTATAAAAATAATATGATTTTAATATTTTAAAAAAATTTAACGATTTAATCAAACGATAATAATAAATCAACGCCGGACTATAATTTTCAGTCATCAATATTTTGATAATTACTGAAAACAGTGTAATAGTACAAACATTTATGAAATTAATTTTATCTTACACAGTATACACAGTTGTCACAAATTCTCACAATACAGTAGGTATTGCTGGGTAAATAAAAATTTAAAAATTGTAAAAATTATAAATAGGGGCCACAAAATAGGAATGGAGGCCGTTCCCCGGTGCATTGCCCCGGCTGCCCGGGTGGATGTTGCGGCACTACGTGCGCCGTGATAAAACGAGAAAAAACGCATTTATTTTTGAGACGAAATCGTATCGTTACTTCGCATAATTACGAAATCGATATCGAAACTACCCGTGAAATGATACACGCGCGGGGCGGTGAGGTATCGGTCGTTCGTTACACGTTTAGTCGCAATAACTCGCAAAGGAATCGGACATATACTAGTCGTAGTAATTAATTGATAAGACTCCTTTTTGTTTTTTTTTTTTTTTATATACACACACTAACATTTCCACGCGGTTGACGTCGGGCCGACGTTTTGAACGCGTTTTACATTTTCTCATCTCTACTCCGATCGTTACGTCGTGACGTTATGTGATATTATAATGATAAATAATAATAATAGCAACATTATTATTTGTATTGTGTTATTCTTGTCGACGTGGAAGACGCGGACGGCGGTCGTTCGATCACAAACACGATGTTGACAAAATATTTTCCCGTTCCAGAATCAAAATAAAATATAAATTCGATTTGTGCTGAACAACACGAAACAAACGCGTACCGTTGTGTAAGTCGTCGTTGTGGTTTCGTTCGATTCAGCCATAATTTTTTAATTTCTTTTTTTTTTATATTATATTTTAATACGAAAACAAAAATCAATGTTTACGCGTGTGTTTATCGTGTGTGATAAGCGAAATATAAACTTGTCAGTTATAATATCACGTTGCGTCGTCATGGGTTAACAGAAATTAATTTTTTTCTCCTTCTCTCTCTCTCTCTCTCTCTCTCTCTCTCTCTCTTTCTCTCTCTCTCTTTCTCTCTCTCTCTTTGTCCGTCGCATTCTCTCTCTGTCGTAAGTGTTCCCGACCACCGCCGTCAAACACCGCGTCTGTATAAGCAAATATGCGGGCGCGTAATATCGTGTACACGCCGCAGCACGTTACGTTTTGACGCCGCCACGAGGACGAGATAAATTGTTTCATGATGTGTACACACAGGTTCCACGACTGTACAACGTCGAACGGTCTTTTTTCCCCTTTTTTTTATATAAATATATATATTTTTTTTTTGTCCTGATAAACGCCTTTACACGGCTGTTTCGGGTGAACTGTGTACGCGTTTTTTCCCCTCGTCCCGACCTGCCGCACGGCGTTAGGTATAAAATTGTACGTCACACGATCGTATTACGGCGTCGGGCCAAGCGTACCTATCGTACGGCGAAATACAAATCGAATCGGACGACTACAATACTATACTGTGTATGTATACATAATATATGCACTATATACGCCAGTAGCCGCGCAAGCACACCGATACGTGTTAGGCCACAATCTCAACAAAAGCAACTGATGACGGCAACGCAACCGCGACATGTATTTTTAAATTGACGTGATCTCACAGGTCGCAACAGGACTGGAAAACAACGCAACTGTTTGAAAACTATTTTTGAGCAACACGACGTGTCAGTCTCTTTTGTCTAGTTGCTAGTGTGAATAGTTAGATTTTGTGAATAATTCAATTATTTGATAATTACCTACTCTGGTTTATAATCAATTACATATTTTTAGATTCTGTGTGAAGCGAAGGATCTTATGGTTTTACAATGATGTTTATTTTAGATTCTGAGTGAAGCGAAGGATCTTATGGTTTTACAATGATGTTTTTTTTTTTTTTTTTTTTTCTTTTTTTTTTCTGTAAAAACTTTTTCGTATAGAAATCCTTGTCCAAAAATTTCGTCCAACAACTCCTTAGATTCGAAATTGAACTGAGATGGTACTTTAAAGAGGTCATTTTTCCAAAATCTCCATAGTTTTTCTAGTAATCAAGAATAACGATCGAAAAACTGAGTAAAAACGGTAAAATCGGTAAGATTCCGCCGTAAACGAGATTTTCACTGTTCACATTTTAGGTATTTAGTCATAAATCAAAAGTATTGAAGCTAGAAACTTGAAAATTTTATCCAATATCAAATACATACTATTTTCTATTGGACAAAATTTTCAGAACAATTATAGCACTTTTGACTTAAATATACAACTTTTAATTTACCAAATTGTTTGAAAGTTTTTATGTAATATAATTTTAAATATTTGACAAAAAATTCTGAAAATTTAATATGACCTTACCTCATACCTTACCTAACCTCATATACCTACCTAATTATCCTAACAAAAGTTCAAAAATCGTTAGTCAGGATTTTTTTTTATACACACTTTAATAAATTATTATAAATCACCACTCGAAACTTCATCAGAACATCACTATTATAATATGAACAATTTCACTTAGAATATCGAAATTTGAATTAAACAGACATTGCATTTAAGGTCATTTTTATGTATTTCTGACGAAAAACGATTAAAAATCGCATGTTTTTTAATGACTAGTTATTGTATCATTTTACAGATTTTCACTCGAAACTTCACGAGAACATCATTATAGTCGTATGAACAACTTCAATAAAAATATCGAAATTTGAATTAATTAGACATTGATTTTAAGGTCATTTTTAAGTTTTTCTGACGAAAAAAGTTTAAAAATCGCATGTTTTTTAATGTCTAGTTATTGTATCATTTTACAGATTTTCACTCGAAACTTCATTAGAACATCATTATTATAATATGAACATTTTCACTTAGAATATCGAAATTTGAATTAAACAGACATTGCATTTAAGGTCATTTTTATGTATTTCTGACGAATAACGATTAAAAATCGCATGTTTTTTAATGTCTAGTTATAGTATCATTTCACAGATTTTCACTCCAAACTTCATGAGAACATCATTATATTCGTATGAACAACTTCAATAAAAATATCGAAATTTGATTTATACAGACATTGCATTTAAGGTCATTTTTATGTATTTCTGACGAAAAACGATTAAAAATCGCATGTTTTTTAATGACTAGTTATTGTATCATTTTACAGATTTTCACTCGAAACTTCATTAGAACATCATTATTATAATATGAACATTTTCACTTAGAATATCGAAATTTGAATTAAACAGACATTGCATTTAAGGTCATTTTTATGTATTTCTGACGAAAAACGATTAAAAATCGCATGTTTTTTAATGTCTAGTTATTGTATCATTTTACAGATTTTCACTCGAAACTTCATTAGAACATCATTATTATAATATGAACATTTTCACTTAGAATATCGAAATTTGAATTAAACAGACATTGCATTTAAGGTCATTTTTATGTATTTCTGACGAAAAACGATTAAAAATCGCATGTTTTTTAATGTCTAGTTATTGTATCATTTTACAGATTTTCACTCGAAACTTCATTAGAACATCATTATTATAATATGAACATTTTCACTTAGAATATCGAAATTTGAATTAAACAGACATTGCATTTAAGGTCATTTTTATGTATTTCTGACGAAAAACGATTAAAAATCGCATGTTTTTTAATGTCTAGTTATTGTATCATTTTACAGATTTTCACTCCAAACTTCAGGAGAACATCATTATATTCGTTTGAACATTTTCACTTAGAATATCGAAATTTGAATTAAACAGACATTGCATTTAAGGTCATTTTTATGTATTTCTGACGAAAAACGATTAAAAATCGCATGTTTTTTAATGTCTAGTTATTGTATCATTTTACAGATTTTCACTCCAAACTTCAGGAGAACATCATTATATTCGTTTGAACATTTTCACTTAGAATATCGAAATTTGAATTAAACACACATTGCATTTAAGGTCATTTTTATGTATTTCTGACAAAAATGATTAAAAATCATTTTTTTTTAATGTATAGTTATTGTATCATTTTACAGATTTTCACTCGAAACTTCATTAGAACATCATTATTATAATATGAACATTTTCACTTAGAATATCGAAATTTGAATTAAACAGACATTGCATTTAAGGTCATTTTTAAGTTTTTCTGACGAAAAAAATTTAAAATCGTATGTTTTTTAATGTCTAGTTATTGTATCATTTTACAGATTTTCACTCGAAACTTCACGAGAACATCATTATATTCGTATGAACAACTTCAATAAAAATATCGAAATTTGATTAATACAGACATTGCATTTAAGGTCATTTTTAAGTTTTTCTGACGAAAAAAATTAAAAATCGTATGTTTTTTAATGTCTAGTTATTGTATCATTTTACAGATTTTCACTCGAAACTTCACGAGAACATCATTATATTCGTATGAACAACTTCAATAAAAATATCGAAATATGATGAATACAGACATTGCATTTAAGGTCATTTTTATGTATTTCTGACGAAAAACGATTAAAAATCGCATGTTTTTTAATGACTAGTTATTGTATCATTTTACAGATTTTCACTCGAAACTTCACGAGAACATCATTATAGTCGTATGAACAACTTCAATAAAAATATCGAAATTTGAATTAATTAGACATTGATTTTAAGGTCATTTTTAAGTTTTTCTGACGAAAAAAGATTAAAAATCGCATGTTTTTTAATGTCTAGTTATTGTATCATTTTACAGATGTTCACTCGAAACTTCATTAGAACATCATTATTATAATATGAACATTTTCACTTAGAATATCGAAATTTGAATTAAACTGACATTGCATTTAAGGTCATTTTTAAGTTTTTCTGACGAAAAAAATTTAAAATCGCATGTTTTTTAATGTCTAGTTATTGTATCATTTCACAGATTTTCACTCCAAACTTCATGAGAACATCATTATATTCGTATGAACAACTTCAATAAAAATATCGAAATTTGAATTAAACAGACATTGCATTTAAGGTCATTTTTATGTATTTCTGACGAAAAAGGATAAAAAATCGCATGTTTTTTAATGTCTAGTTATTGTATCATTTTACAGATTTTCACTCGAAACTTCATTAGAACATCATTATTATAATATGAACATTTTCACTTAGAATATCGAAATTTGAATTAAACAGACATTGCATTTAAGGTCATTTTTATGTATTTCTGACGAAAAACGATTAAAAATCGCATGTTTTTTAATGTCTAGTTATTGTATCATTTTACAGAATTTCTCTCCAAACTTCAGGAGAACATCATTATTATAATATGAACATTTTCACTTAGAATATCGAAATTTGAATTAAACAGACATTGCATTTAAGGTCATTTTTATGTATTTCTGACGAAAAACGATTAAAAATCACATGTTTTTTAATGTCTAGTTATTGTATCATTTTACAGATTTTCACTCCAAACTTCAGGAGAACATCATTATATTCGTTTGAAAATTTTCACTTAGAATATCGAAATTTGAATTAAACAGACATTGCATTTAAGGTCATTTTTATGTATTTCTGACGAAAATGATTAAAAATCATTTTTTTTTAATGTATAGTTATTGTATCATTTTACAGATTTTCACTCGAAACTTCATTAGAACATCATTATTATAATATGAACATTTTCACTTAGAATATCGAAATTTGAATTAAACAGACATTGCATTTAAGGTCATTTTTAAGTTTTTCTGACGAAAAAAGATTAAAAATCGCATGTTTTTTAATGTCTAGTTATCGTATCTTTTTACAGATTTTCACTCGAAACTTCACGAGAACATCATTATATTCGTATGAACAACTTCAATAAAAATATCGAAATTTGAATTAAACAGACATTGCATTTAAGGTCATTTTTAAGTTTTTCTGACGAAAAAATATTAAAAATCACATTTTTTTAATGTCTAGTTATCGTATCTTTTTACAGATTTTCACTCGAAACTTCAGGAGAACATCATTATATTCGTTTGAACATTTTCACTTAGAATATCGAAATTTGAATTAAACAGACATTGCATTTAAGGTCATTTTTATGTATTTCTGACGAAAAACGATTAAAAATCGCATGTTTTTTAATGTCTAGTTATTGTATCTTTTTACAGATTTTCACTCGAAACTTCACGAGAACATCATTATATTCGTATGAACAACTTCAATAAAAATATCGAAATTTGAATTAAACAGACATTGCATTTAAGGTCATTTTTAAGTTTTTCTGACGAAAAAATATTAAAAATCACATTTTTTTAATGTCTAGTTATTGTATCATTTTACAGATTTTCACTCGAAACTTCATTAGAACATCATTATTATAATATGAACATTTTCACTTAGAATATCGAAATTTGAATTAAACTGACATTGCATTTAAGGTCATTTTTGAGTTTTTCTGACGAAAAAAATTTAAAATCGCATGTTTTTTAATGTCTAGTTATTGTATCATTTCACAGATTTTCACTCCAAACTTCATGAGAACATCATTATATTCGTATGAACAACTTCAATAAAAATATCGAAATTTGAATTAAACAGACATTGCATTTAAGGTCATTTTTATGTATTTCTGACGAAAAAAGATTAAAAATCGTATGTTTTTTAATGTCAAGTTATTGTATCATTTTACAGTTTTTCACTCGAAACTTCATGAGAACATCATTATATTCGTATGAACAACTTCAATAAAAATATCGAAATTTGAA
>CM050406.1:33224296-33506796 GCA_027580255.1 Therioaphis trifolii
TTTTCTATAACAGTAATGCTGACATATAATATGTTTTGTACGTTTAAAACGAGTCGGTCGTCGGATACTTCGGGCACAATGTTTTCGTGGAACCTTTGGCGCCGGCTCACGGAACCCTAAGGTTCCACGGAACACCAGTTGGGAAACACTGACGTAGTGCGTCCTTCGGTTTTTAATCGTGTAAACACGACTGTTGATTATTTTTCGATTCGCGTAAAAAATTTTTTCGTCGCGTTTTCGTTTTCGTTATAGACGAAATTACGCTTGGCTGCGATTCGTGTTTTCCTTCCCGGGGCAGACGACGTTATTACTACAAAGACGAACCGCCACCGCGACGTTTCTCTACTCCCCAAAGGCGTCATTACGGGGTGGCAAGGGGAAGCAGTTGCTAACCCACCCATTTATGTGTGTTTTGATATTTCAATAGCAAATAAAGTTCTGAGATTAATAATACATTTTTACCTAATTTTTATGAACAATTAACCTAGACTTATCGATACACCGATTGCTCTATCCCTTCATGAGATTTCAAACGAATTAAAAATATTATTCAAGATGCTTGCTACCCCGTGAATTTACTCCGAAAGACGCCCTTGCTACTCCCCATGTTGTACGCCGTATACACTCTCTCTCTCCCTCTGTTCGTGCGATATCAAGACGCCGTCGCGGCGCGGCGTGTGTTTTATACCGTTCCATTGTTGTCGTTATCATCGTTATTTGACGGGCACGCAACGAGATGATGATAAATCGTCATTTAGATATAATGCGCGCCGAGATCGAATTCACTCGACCGATGCGATTTCACATTGCCCGCGGCCGACGTCGCAGTCGCGATCATCCGTCACGAACTCGCGTCGAACGACGACGGGACAAAACACTCGCAACGGGGCCGTCCCCGTCGTCGTCCGGGTCGATTCCCGGTGTGCAGTAATAATTAATAATAATTCCGTTAAACACGACGACGGTTGCACACGAAAGAGATCGCGCGAACGTGTCTTTCGTAGTCTGACAAATGTCTATAGACGAACCACCCATCCCGGTGCGCAGGGAGTCCTGCGGGGTGTCCGAGAAAGAGGAATTTATCGGATTTGACCACCGCGTGACTGTGCGAGGAGTCTAAAAGGCGGCTTTGACTGAAATCATGTACAGGGCCGTCGCAAAAGGGGACGGTCGCGACTCGGAGGCGACGGACCGCGAGCGTTTTGAAAAATCGAATAAAAAAAAAAACAAAATCGAGTCGACGACATCGATCCCAAACACTTTACTTTCTCTAATAGGAATAACCGCGTAGTATAAGATCGATCGATTTTGCCGTTCGCCGGTTTCGACAAGCGAAACCGATACCGTCTGCGATCGCGATTGATTCGCGCGCGTTCGTAAAGTGATGGATTTCCGAATACTGAGACGGCATTAAGGATTTCGTCTTAAGACCTGCATTAACCGTATCGAGTTGGCCGAGGTCGTTTGGCGAGTTGAAGATTATAAAAAAAAAAAAAACTATTTATGATCGACAGTGGACATTAATCTTCTTCGCGTATAATTTTTTTTTCCTATTACAACATTTCTTCGACCTCCCTCCTTCTCCGGCATTCATTACACAGCGGTATTATTCACGATAATATAAACGGGGTGTGTTTTTTATTTCAAATCATTATTGTTTTCCATCGTCGGATAGACCACACGATGTGTTAAACAACGATAATTACGAAAATTCTCACTAAAAGCCCAGCACTCGTATTATATCGAGTCAATAATTATTATCGGAACAGAAGATCAAAACGAATTCTAAGGACAGTTAAACAGCTGATGTGATGAGAGGAGCAGACGGATTTCTCGGTAATCGGATGCAGAGAGTACAAGGGAAGAAGAATTTAAGGAAAAACGAAAGGAATTATAAGGTCGTGTGCGTTTCTATGTTGGGCGGATAAAAGCCAAAAGCGCGCTTTGTCATACCCAATTTACCGTGCACAGGCCACACTGCTGCACGTCAGCCACCGCCGCCGTCGGCCGTACTATGCTCTATGCGCCCAATTTTTTATTTTTTTTTGGTTACAAATGCCTCGGTGACTGGGGCCTGTGGCTACAAGAAATTAAATAATATTTACATTAAAGACAGAGGGGTTGTTACACTTAATATAAACTTATACGTAATAAATAAAGTAGTACAAATGAATAAATAAGGGCCGCATATAGGATTGGCAGTGATACATTATTATAGGAGAGTACATTATACATGTATAGTCAATATTATTTGGATACATTTTTTATTTTATTTTTTTTTTTTTTTTATGAAGTTCTGTATCCCTGAAGAATTTTAGAACATGAATTGTATCGAAGTTAAGGTTTTCAGCAAGATGGCGAGTTAAATTATATTTTTGACGACGTTGTAGTTCGTACTTTCTGCGATCGGTGAGGATGTGCTTGGCTGTCATAGGATCGTCGCAGGTCGGGCATATGGGTGGGTCTTCTATTTTCGTTAGGAAATCATGAGTACACCTTGGTATGGCCTATTCTGAGCCTGTCGATGACGCCCGAAATGTATGTTTATCGTTTATAAACGTATAATATGTATTTAATTTTGTCACGAGTACACCTGTATGAACGTCAACGTTTGAAATCGGAACACAATAATTATCGCGGAGTTTCGTTCTCGTCGTAGTTGAAGAGGTTCTATTCAAATTTTCAAAATACACGCGTACACGTCGTCATACACGCATACCGCGTAATACTCACGCGTCATAGGCTTTGAGCCGGAAACCAATTTTGGAATAATCGCGATCGAACGCGTGTCACACGGTCTCGCGGAGCAGCGACGGAGATTTATTTCCACGAGATCGGGCACGGACAAAATGATAAGACGACGCTCATTGTTCTAGACGACCGAGAATCGCCGAATAGGTAGGTGTTTTTTTATTTCTCCGTCGTCGCCGTTTTTAACGTGACCACTGCGAATACCGTTTCGGAGGCAAATAACTGCGTCGCAGACGTGTACATTGCAGCCGGCAAAGTGTTGGCGAGCATAAAAAACGTACCGTTATTAATTTACGGCTTGTAAAAACGTCATTACGCATAAAACCGTTTTTTTTTCAAACGCCACGTCCGAATTCGGGATTTTAACGAAGCAAACTACAAACGATACAGTACACGTTAATCGACGTTGGGACCACATCGTACGACATTATTGTTACTTAAACACTTCGGACTGATCTGCATGTTTCGCGTCACGACGAATACATCAGTATACGTACGTGAAGTTGGCACCACCACTTTGGGCTAGGGACTTCGAACCTTCACAAATATTTTGCAAATAATTTGCTAAAATTTGCTAAGTGATTTTCAGAATTTGCATATTTGCCATTTCCTCGCAAAAAATGTTTTACTGTTGGTGGTGCCAACTTCACGCTGGCACCACCACTTTGCGCTAGGGACTTCAAACCTTCACAAATATTTTGCAAATAATTTGCTAAAATTTGCTAAGTGATTTTCAGAATTTGCATATTTGCCATTTCCTCGCAAAAAATGTTTTACTGTTGGTGGTGCCAACTTCACGCTGGCACCACCACTTTGCGCTAGGGACTTCAAACCTTCACAAATATTTTGCAAATAATTTGCTAAAATTTGCTAAGTGATTTTCAGAATTTGCATATTTGCCATTTCCTCGCAAAAAATGTTTTATGTTGGTGGTGCCAACTTCACGCTGGCACCACCACTTTGCGCTAGGGACTTCAAACCTTCACAAATATTTTGCTAAAATTTGCTAAGTGATTTTCAGAATTTGCATATTTGCCATTTCCTCGCAAAACATTTTGAAGTTATACTTCTTTACGCAGGGTAGTGAGGAAAAAAACCGAACGGACGGCCGTACGAACGGGTGGCCGTACGAATGCGAAAGCGTACATGTCCGTAAATAAATAAATATTGTCATGGTACTGTTGTAAATTATATAAATATATATATATATATATATATATAAAAGTGATGCATATGATGAGTTAAACGCAACTCTCATAAAATAAAATAATAAAATATGTGAGAGTCAAATTTAATGCTCATAGCCCATAACAACAACCACATTGTGTATCAAATTCAACTCTCAAATCTAATACAGACGGTTTTTTAAATTTCTTATTAAACGAAATTGCAAGGTAAGGTGAGAGTTAAATATGATGCTCGAGGCATGTGCATTGGTCATGAGAGGGATTTCAATGTTAATTTTGCATCTTCTGATTCAGCACCTCTCGTAACTTTATTGCGAGAAAAATTCAGTTTGCAACTGAATAATGATCCAACAATATCGACTACTAAATCAGGCACAACAATTGATGCAATTTTTACGCGATATATGGATAATGTTCAGTCACAAATGTACGTTTTGTATTTCAGTCATCATATGCCAATCATACTACTATACCGATTGAGCAAAAATGATAATCAATCATTAGCATAAAAAATAATAATAAAAAATATATATATAAAAAAAATTATTTACATTGTTTATTTTCTTTTTTTATTATCCTCAATACCTAGTCTATCCATGTCTTTCTTTCTTTTTCACTCAATCACGTGTACCATTCAAAAGAAGTTTAACTTCCCGCGCGCGTACTGGTAACACCACACACTTCTTTTTTTTACTGTTGGTGGTGCCAAATATAGGACTTCAAATATTGACGAATAATTTAATACAATTTACTAAAATAGGTTTTGAAAATTAGGATACGTACCTATCAGTGATATCAATCATTCATATAAAAGAAGTACTCGTTTTAATTTAGAAGTGGATTATTGAATTTAACTAGATTAATTTATTGTTTTAGATTTTTTAATGAGGATTAGAAGAAGGTCTATTTTGTTAGGTATACGTTTAAATTAAATAAATAAGATTAAATTACATTAACATACCTTTTAATTTTTTTTTTTTAATGAATGTACTGTAACTGTTAATATTTAAAAATTCCTTGAATTTGATAATGTTCAGAAATTAATACAAATAAAATTACAAGGTAAATACTTATAACTTTTTTATATTTGCCTTTTCCTCTCAAAAAATGTTTTATTTCCCTCAGAATTAATTGCGACATCATTGTTATTTTATTAGTAATGTGATCGTAATGATGTTCTTTGTATGCTTTGGTTTTCCTAATTTTTATGAGTAGCAGGTGACGTCTAAAGACTACACCATTATCTTCTGTTTACCTCAATAATAATCGAGGACTGAATTGCATGGAATCAATATTAAAAATAACTGGCAGAATGAACATTAATAAATAGATACTAAATGAATTAAAAATGTTCTATCATTCCTATCTTCGATTGGACTCCAACGAGGTTACATGTTAGTCAACACGTGTGTCTCCATTTGTGTCTCATGTTTCTCTATTTGTGTTTTTATGTGTTTTCCATTTGATTCCTACATTGCGACTATGGTAAGTATAATTTGTATGATACATTTTAATATTAAGTTAATAATATTATTATTATTTCTTTTTTGTTTATAAGAATATATACAATCTGTATTAAATTATACAATAGGTAATATGGTGGTTAGATTACATTTATATGTGAATATTTAGTAGGATCTCGTGATTTCATTAGTATCATAGATTATAAACACTAAAATACTATAAAATATAAAATTTTCAAATCAATGATTACATTTTATTTATATAAAAAAAATGAATTTGTTAATTTAAAGTTACACAATAATAAATTTACATTAATACTGTAAGATTAAGTTATAACGTTCTAACTATGCGTACACATAATTAAAGAGCGGATTTTTAGGTTCTTAAAACCTTAAAATATGATGCAATATGCTTCAAAAAAACTTAAAATATTCTCTAAATATTCCTTAAATTTGTAAGAATGCAAATATGATTTTTTTCTAAAATAGATACAATAAATAACTGTTAAGCGCCATTCTCTTGGTAACAGGTAAACTATTGAATAATAAAAAATGTAAATCAATTGATACATAGCTATGTAAATATAACAAAATATAATTTAAAAAAACATAATAGTTTAATAAAAAATAAAAGATAACTTTGCACCATTCCTTAGGAACATAACCAATTCGATTACAGACAAATAGATAATTTAATGATTTTGAATTTTTATCACTCTTTAATCAAATTATTTTTTTACTAGAAAAATCACATTTCGAGAAATTAACAAAATATATGAATTTTCATAAACAATAATAGAATATAATCTAAAATATAAAAAAATAGGCGAAATATTCTCTTATGTCCAAAATATGCTTTATTATTTATTTATTTATTTATTTATTTAACAATTTAACGGACCTAGGTCCTTTATATAATAATTATAAGTGAAACATTAAGACAACGATACAGTTTAAAATAATTTACATAATAATAATTAATTAAAATAAAAATTAAAATACACATGTTATAAAAATTACATACAAATTTGATTATACATCACTATTTCTTAAAAATAACAAAGCATTGTATTTAAAATTATCACGAGTAGTTGAAAAAAATTCTAATGAGAAGGACATTTTATTAGCTATGTTTAAAGCGCGAGGAAAAAATGAATTTTCACCGGATTTTTTTAGAAAGTATGGGATAACAAATAATTCTTTACTTCTAGAGAAATATGACGGTACGCGAATGCCTAATTTTTCCAATAAATAGGGACAATCAATATTTCCATTTAATAAATCATATATAAATAATACATCTGCTAATTTTCTCCTAAGGGACAGGGAATCTAGACTAATTCAATACTGGACTGTACCAACAGATTCTCTAAATATAGGAATATTAGTAATAAATGCTACTCTTTTTAGAAATTTGTATTGAACAACTTCAAGATCATTAATATAAGTTGACATTATATATTACATTAAAAATTATATATTAAATTATTATATTACATTAAAATGTTAGGTATTTACTTGTAATTTTAAAATTTTAACATTTACTGTACATTTCATTAAAAAAAAAAAATTAAAAGGTATGTTAATGTAAATTAATCTTTTTTATTTAATTTATACGTATACCTAACAAAATCGAACTTCCTTCTAATCCTCATTAAAAAATCTAAAATAATTTATTAAACTAGTTAAATTCAATAATCCACTTCTAAATTAAAACGAATACTTCTTTTTATATGAATGATTGATGAGTGCCTATTCACTGATAAGTACGTATCCAAATTTTCCCAAACCTATTTCAGCAAATTGCATTAAATTATTTGTCAATATTTGAAGTCCTTGGGGCAAAGTGATGGTGCCAGCGTGAAGTTGGCACCACCAACAGTAAAACATTTTTTGCGAGGAAATGGCAAATATGCAAATTCTGAAAATCACTTAGCAAATTTTAGTAAATTATTTGCAAAATATTTGTGAAGGTTTGAAGTCCCTAGCGCAAAGTGGTGGTGCCAGCGTGAAGTTGGCACCACCAACAGTAAAACATTTTTTGCGAGGAAATGGCAAATATGCAAATTCTGAAAATCACTTAGCAAATTTTAGTAAATTATTTGCAAAATATTTGTGAAGGTTTGAAGTCCCTAGCGCAAAGTGGTGGTGCCAGCGTGAAGTTGGCACCACCAACAGTAAAACATTTTTTGCGAGGAAATGGCAAATATGCAAATTCTGAAAATCACTTAGCAAATTTTAGTAAATTATTTGCAAAATATTTGTGAAGGTTTGAAGTCCCTAGCGCAAAGTGGTGGTGCCAGCGTGAAGTTGGCACCACCAACAGTAAAACATTTTTTGCGAGGAAATGGCAAATATGCAAATTCTGAAAATCACTTAGCAAATTTTAGCAAATTATTTGCAAAATATTTGTGAAGGTTTGAAGTCCCTAGCGCAAAGTGGTGGTGCCAGCGTGAAGTTGGCACCACCAATAGTAAAACATTTTTTGCGAGGAAATGGCAAATATGCAAATTCTGAAAATCACTTAGCAAATTTTAGCAAATTATTTGCAAAATATATGTGAGGGTTCGAAGTCCCTAGCGTAAAGTGGTGGTGCCAACTTCACGTACGTCATCAGTATGATTATTACGTACTATCGTCATTACAATTGTAGACCGAACAGTATAAAAAAAAATAATAGTGATAATCGTTGTTTGTTCTATTTGGAAAATTCGCCTAGTCGAAAATATTTCACACGTAAAGCATACAATATCACGTATCTTCGGATCGACACGATATAGTGTATTGATAACGATATTAAAATTGTATTGTTATAGACCAAGGGTGGCCAACATGACTATGTACGCGAGCCACATGTATTGATAAGATTATATCAAGAGCCAAATTTTTAAAAACTGTTCGGTAAAATTGATATCAATTTTTGGAACGACGTATTCATGTGAATCAATTTATTCAACAATGAAAATAATCAAGTCAAAATATCGTTCAAATTTGACTGATGATCATCTCATAGAATTGCTAGGAACTGCTTTTACATCAATTCAACGAGATCTTAAGAAGCTTACTAAAAAAGTAGAACCAAAAAAAAATACCACGCAAACAAATTTAACTTAATGTTTAATTTTTTAATTTATTATTCATATTAATTTTTTTTTTCTTAATTAAACTGAATACTATTGCCTTATATCTATACAATAAAAACATTTTTTTTTTTTATAAATATACACAAAAAAATTAAAATATTTTGGTTTTTGTAAATAAGACCGCCAGCCGCATACGACTATGACCGGAGCCGCATATGGCTCGCGAGCCGTTATTTGGCCACCCCTGTTATAGACATTTGACACACACACGTCGCGTAATACGCTGCGATGACTAAAACGCAATCGCAAAGGTCAACGTGCCGCCGAATCGCGTTTTGACGGGCAGCCAGGAACGCGTGACCGAGGGACGTATTATTATTGCAAAAATAAAATCGACAACGTCTGGCGATCATATCAAAACGCGACCGAATAAACCGCTCGCAACACACAAACAAAGTGTTCAACCCGTCCTTGGAGTGTTTTATTTGGTTGGGTCAGGTCATCCATAACGTTATCGGGCACAATTATTAACCGATTCGTCGATTGTGCGGAAAATCGTGCGACGGCCGAGCACCATCAGCGTGTCGTATACCGAAATATATTCGCGTCGCGAATTTATTTCATTCGTCCGACATACGACTGAATCGTCAATAATTGATGACGCTGCGCGAAACGATTGGAATAAATATTAATTTTTTTATCGTTTTTCGAAAACGCGTTGTCGGGTTGATTTTTTCAAAAACAAACCGTTTCCGACTTTCAATTTACTTACAAAAATTTCGATCTACGTTTACGAAAAATAAATCGCTGCGTTCGGTATAACAAACTCCGTTTACTTTTCATCGTCGGATTTAAAATGTTAACTATCGAGCGTGAATATCCCAAACGATTCTGGCGTCGGCCGCCCGCACTGTGCTTAATTAAGACTTTAGTGTTTTGTTCGCGGAACGCGCATTTTATTCAGACGAAATAATACCGTTGACCATATTATACCGACGGCGGTTGTAAAGGTGACGTCGCTTTATTCGTAAAATACACTATGCGTATGCACAAAATGATATACGCGAAAACAAAAACGCGAGCTCGTTTACGAGTTTAGATTTCACTGCTGCACGCAAAAACGACGAGGCGGTCATTGTATCGTGTTATACAGGGTGTTTCACGAAGATCTGACATGTTGAATAACTTTTGTTCTATTCAATATTTTTAACTTTTTTTTTTTTAAATGAATACCATAGCCTAGCGCTACAATAAAATTACATTAAATTTTTTATTTTATTTTTAAAACTCAAGTTTCAAAATTTAAAATTTTAATTTAGAGTTTGAAAAAAAGATCAAAATAGCCTTTTTTTAAACATGATTTTTAGAAAAATTTCGGTGTTTGAAATTCTTGTAAAGGTTGATCCGTTAATTTTCTATGATTTTTTAAAGTTTACGAAAAATGTAATAATATGTATCGTTTATCAGTCATTATCAGTCGTAATTAAACTATTAAGCATTTTAATTCGATTTTTCGCAAATTTTAAAAAATCATAGAAAATTAACGGATCAACCTTTACAAGAATTTCAAACACCGAAATTTTTCTAAAAATCATGTTTACAAAACGGCTATTTTGATTTTTTTTTCAAACTCTAAAATAAAATTTTAAATTTTGAAATTTGAGTTTTAAAAATAAAATAAAAAATTTAATGTAATTTTATTGTAGCGCTAGGCTATAAATATTCATTTAAAAAAAAAGTTAAAAATATTGAATAGAACAAAAGTTATTCAACATGTCAGATCTTCGTGAAACACCCTGTATTCCAACACGACGCCGTTTGTTCGCTGCAGTTATCTACCGCATTAACGGTACCCGATGTTACGAATATTATTATTTTAAATGCCTCGTACTATAGTAATAATAATAATAATAATAATAATGAGTAATAAAAATAATAGGAGTATAGAGCTGTAGTGGTCTCGTGTATTGTAGATAAAGCCGGCGGAAGAACTTTGTCGTATATATACGCGTGTGTGTGTATTGACTAATGATATATCATTAATTTATAGATAACGAAATAATGTTTTCACACTCGTTTCACGCGAAATTATTATCATTCCGCAAAAACTCACGCAGAGGTCATAGCAGTCGCACATAGCGTATTATGTTGTATAACTACTACTACGATTACTACTACTACTACTACTACGATACAACTGCAACTATATATTCTACTACGAGGTACCACTACTGTCCCGTCACCGTCACGTTGAACACTATAAATCAAACCACCGGCACGTCGGCGAATGAAACGTTTGTGATGTTTTTTTATCTTTTTTTTTCAACGCACTCCGAACAGTGGCGTACAGTATACGTATACTGTTTGATTGTTGGAGTAGGTTACAATCAGAGTTTAATTCATTTTTTTTTCGATTTCAGAATATCGGTGATCCGTAGGCAAAAATAAATTTCGTGGGGAGGGGACAAACCCCTAAAACCTTTCTCCGACTCCGAGTGTTGACAATAATCTTGAGATCTTTTGCGCCGCTCGTTTTCGCCACGTCCGTCAAATGCCATTGGATCTTGTGGCGGAACAGTGGAAAATATGACGGATAGAACACACACACACACACACACACACACACCCAAGGACGGCCGGTCGGTTTGAAAACGCGAAAATCGAAAAGACTCGAGTTCGCCAGCGTCATAACACCGTGGCGGATCGTCACGGTTATCGCGATCGACGTCGCACGTATATAGTCCGTGCCTTTACACGTCCCGGTCACGCCTATCACCTCGTCGTCGTCGTCGTCGTCGTTCTCGTCGCAGAGACGTTTCGGACCGTAGTCACGGCCAAAGGACGGCCGGTACCTGGTATACGGTATAAAGTGGACGGAGGGAGACGCGTGACAGATACCGATCTCGTTCGTTTCGATCACGATACGATACAATACGACCACGATTCCTGGTGACGATCGAGAGACGTACGTCGGCGAATTTAAGCGTCCCCGTTCTGGAACCAAAAATTAATAACGGACGAATCGACCTCGACACGATAATAATAATAATAATAATAATAATAATAATATCGTCCGCCCGGAACGAGCGCGCGCGTTCTTGACGCAAACTGTGAACTCGGTTTTCAATATGATTAGTCTAGGGCCCGGATTTATATGCTCTAAAAACCTAAGAAATTTGCGCTATAAAATATGCATTCATGATCTTATGTTGTAGGAATGTACCCTTACAAATTAAAAATATGCAAATAAATCGAATTAGAAAAGTCTTTTATTTTCATTTTTTTTAAATATCAAATTTTTTTTACGAAAAATCATATTATGATTATATGATTCTTTTTTTAAACATTTTTATTTCAACATATTGTAATTTCAATCTGAAAAATCAATATAAAAAATTTTTTTTTTTAATACATCTTGTGGCTTTCTGATAAGAAAACAACTTTTTCGAATTACATGTTCTATAAATATAATTATAAATTAGTTAATTTTATTAATATAACCAAAATTTTGCATATTTTGCATTTAAAAACCAATTATATGCAATAAAAAATCGTAAAATACAGACATATGCAACACATGTCAAAAAATGGCGAAATATGCAAAAACATGCAAAGTGAAACTTTGTATTTCGGATCTATGGACAATAATTCAAACTATGGTAGCTTACCTAGCTATTATTTGGACGGTTTGGAAAAAACATGCAAATGCATAAAAATCCGGGCCCTAATTATCACATGCGTTTTACATTGGACGTCGTGTGCGCACAACACGCACGGTATCATAGGCTGAATATCGTGCCTATATTTGCAGATGGCCCGACCGATGGTTCGGTATGACGGGGTTTATTTATACACCGCGAATCGGGCCCGCCCGAAACGGGACTCGAGTGACCTCGAAACGGCCAGCAGCTGTTGTCACTGCTGCTCGGCTCCGGGGACCGCTGCAAACGTCGATCGCTACACAGGCTCCGTGGCCGTGAGACGCACGTTGCGGGCCACAGTCATATTATTCGGATAATAATAATAATAATAATAATAATAATAACAATAATACCGGTTGCCCGGTGGCTGCACAATCGCCGGCACAAAACCACTTATCGGACGTGCACACGCGGGACGGCAGAGGGTCTTTGGGCACCCCCGAGCCTCGAACGAGCCGCAGTTAACGAGTTGTGTCCCGACTCAATTTCTCGTACACGAGTTGTGTCCCAATGATAAATGTAGGGTACACGAATTGTGTCCCAACTGTTTTACGAAGTTAAATAGTTGCAAAGTTAAAAAAAAATTTTTTTATAAATTCGAATCGAGAAATTTTTCCATTTCAATTTTGTATAAATATCAACATGTATTTTATAAGATATTTACTGAAAAAAAAGGTCCTTGTAAGTCTTATATAAAAACGAATAACGTTGATGAAATAATTAAACGCAAAATTAATCGTAATCATGAACAGCTTGAAAAATCTGTTCTAAACAGACAAAAAATTAGTAACGTTTCAAAAAGAAAAGCTATATGGATGATGTGTGCGAGAGACCGTGTAAATTGATTCACAATGATTCACGTAAGGGTGACGTAGAAACACTGACTTCTTATGACATAAGCTGTAACCCGAAAAAACTGAGGAACACAATTCGTGTACCTCGAAAAAAACCGAGGGACACAATTCGCGTAACCCGGAAAAAAACTGAGGGACACAATTCAATATTTGGTACACGACTCATTTGCCGCCGAACGATGCTCCGTTTCGTACCGATTGTGTTAAGGTTTTACTATACGTAGCGCTCGTCTACCATAACGATTACTGGTTTTTTAATGCATTTTTATTATTTTCACGTTCAACGGTTTATTTATCAGGTATACACTGTCGGGAAAAAATATCAAACTTCATTGCAGACAAACAATGTGGACTGCGGTGTTTTACGACTGCGGGGACCCTGTATAATTATGTTTTCGAACGTTTCATAACGGATCGACTACTAGGCGTAAACTAAGATTTTCAGCACGGTTCGTTTTCACTCGGTAAATTCGCTCGATAAAGGTCCCGACTACACGTAAGGTTGTCCAACTAATGTAGAACCGTCCGATTGATAAAAAATCAATGTCGAAAACGAGTCGAACGGATTCAAGTTTGTGAACGTGTACGTTGGCCCGTAGATCATCGTGTCGACGGGGTCTTGCCTACGTGTAGGCAATACGAAAATACCTATGTTTCATCGCCCCGGAGTCTCGACGATTCGTATTTTTATCGCTCGATCCCAACGATTGCAATGCTGTATAGTTCTCGCGCCGACGAAGCGCGTATTAATAATAATTATTGTACGCGATGCGAGCGTAGATATTTTATAAGTCATACGCACGCGTGATCCATGTGAACGACCCCGGAACGGAACACACGTCGGACCGTGATTGTTGTTTCCATTTGAGCGTATTTTAACATATTATTATTATTGTTATCGTTTTTTTTTTTTTTGCTATTTTATTTTCCCAGAGCATAACACTTCTGCGAAAAGTCCGCACTTTAGATAGCGTTTCTTCGCACACATCTCTCCGTAAATCGCATTCCCGGATCTCAGCGTTGAACGGTGGCGCAAATAGGGGGGGGGACTTGAAGGGGCATGCCTCACCCCTGTTTCGATTTTAGCCCCCCCCCCCAGATTACAGGAGTGATTTAAAAATTTGTGTTTAAGCTAAATATTAAACGATCTTTGTTTTGCATGTACAACTCTAACGGAGTAACATTAGAAAAGGTTTTGAAAAAAATAAATTGTGAAAACATTCAATAGTTTTGCTGTAAACGTGCAACATTATTATAAGCCATCGGAAATAATTGACCGATTTGCCAAAGTCGAAAGAAAAATATGTTAAAAATTATAATTTTTATAAACGTTAATCATTAATTCTGAACAATATGTGTGTGTGTATTTGTTGATTTACTCAGTAAATTGTAGGTACATAGGTGATTCGTAATTGTTTATTCTTGATATTGTGTTAGCAAGCGATATATTATTTAACGTATATACAAAAAAACATACAGGTAGTTCTAAAAATACCCCCCCCCCCAAGAGTTAAGTCCTAATTGCGCCACTGGCGTTGAATCTATATAAATGTCGTATCCTTATTTCCGCCTCTCTCTCCCTTTTGGGCGAAAAAACCATGCCGCCAGAAGGGTAGCCGGGAAATTTCGTGGACGACGACGACGACGACTGTTGCGCGTGGAACTTTTTCGAACGCGACGGACCCTTATCGCACCTCGGAGCAGCCCTCGGTCATCGTAGTTTTCGGCCTCCGGTGTACTACAAGAGCGGCTTGGAATATAATCACAATATATAGCACTGGCAAACGCGTACGTCGTCGTATTAGTTACGCGTAACATACTTTGTACACGTCGTTAATTAATACAACGTCATTACGGCATTTTAAGTACAGCGGCTGACTGACGTGTTTCCTTTTAAGTTTTGCGCACACACACACACACACACACACACACACACACACACACACACACACACGTGTACTAATATCTCTCGGGTATAGTGAGCACGTTGTGCGAACCGAAGAACACGACGTGACATTGAAAACGCGGAAAACTAATTTCTACGCGCGATGATTATTTCATGATGTATTATCACTAATTTTTTTTTTATTTTATTATTATTATTATTATTTTTTTTTTGTTTCACTTCAATCTTACGGACTCGTAATTAAAACGTGATATCGTAATCATATTTATTAAGCTAATACCACGCGCGACACGGATGAGAGACTGATTTATTGACCGTGTCTCGTCAATTATTTCTGAACGTATCGTACACACACACACACACACTCACTCGTTTGTGTGAGTGTGCGCCCAATCGAAAATTATTCCGTAGACAAGTCTTCTTACAAAACACCGAAGTGTATATGTGTATATTTTATTATGACTCGTCGTGTTCAATAAATCATACGAGTACGAGTATGAGTATGCTATATACGTACGTGTATAATAATCAGATGCGTCGAATCTACACAATTCCTATAGGATGCGAAACGGGAAAACATATTTACAGTCGGTGATTTTGCGTAGCACAATTGAACAGTGATGAAGAGGATCGGTCCTTCTCAGTGCCGCCTTCTTATAGATTCTGAGCGAAGAACGATTAAGTGTTATAAATCATATTTTACAATTTCGTCCATAATTTTAGCTCATCGTCTTTTTGTATAATACTTATCAGACATTTTACCTGCTCGATGCTCAAAGCGGGATATTTTTCGACATTTTTTTTTTATGGATTCATTCTAACGCATGGGAAAATGATTGGAATTATACGTGTGAAAACTCTAAAGTACACCGTACCTAAAATAGATATTCGTGAAATCGATTTATTTGACTTATGTAATTGACGGTTTGGCAGAGCGACCTTGATAATTAAAACGTTTCGTTCTGTAGGTTTAAATTTTTTTTTTTTAATACACCACGCTCTCTTTTTATATTTAAAAATTTACTACATAATATCCCGCTTATTCGAGAACAATAAAAGAACTCTACGAATTCGTGAACTGTGAAAATGTGATGATCATATGATGTACATAGTATACAGCCCCTTAGTCACGCGCGTGTCTAGATTTGTGAAAACGTCCATAACCTCTCGGAAAAAATGTCTAATTACGCAGATACTCAAATTCTCGAATCAAAATCACCGCTTACTTTTTTATCCGGGAAATCGACAAAAAAATAAAAAAAAAAATAATAAAATACGGATGAATAAAAGCGTAGCTAGAGCGTGGTGAGAATCGTAGTATCGACCGCACATGTAAAATATGTCGACAACGCCCGTCGGATTTTCCTAGCCATAAGATCGCGGTTTCGAGTCCATCCGAACGCCAACGATATCAAACGGTTCTCTTTTGATCGTATACGTCAAGGCGTCGCGTCGTAAACTCTTTTTGTAGATCCTACGTCGTGCAGTTCTCCCGACTTGTTCGCGGTACGAATACAATAACGCGCGGAACACTGCGGCAAAAATGACCAATGTTTCCGGATCCACGAGCGTACAATATCGTTTATATTTCGTAAACTTTTGTAGATTTGTTTTATAATTTATGGACCGAATTTTTTGAAAAAAAAAAAAAAAAAAAACTGATTTTAAGTCCAAACCGAAAATAGTCGGCGAGACTATTATCGTCACGACGGTAATTCGAGTTGACTTTTTTGCAGACGATACACATAACAACACGACGTCCGTCAACGTGAAATTTCTGCAGACCGTGAACGTGATTTGTTACTCACTGTAACGATTTAAACGTCTTGCTCAAATGATCGATTGTTCTTCGACCACAACGCGATTCAGTGTTTCTGCATCGATCCGCATTATTGTAAAACAATCGATGTGTTCTGCGCGTTGCCGTCCTCGTCGGTCCGACATTCAAAAGCACAACGCGAACGAAATCGAACGTTTGGTTTCGACGAAACAACTCTACGGACGAGTAATGCAGTCCTAGTTGTTATTTTCTCGAGCTCGGCAATGTGATTTCGACTTACACCGGGCATACCGTGGAAGTTCGGGGAGGTTCGAAAATCGTCAGTCGTCCGAAAACCGGAACGACGCATCACGCGTTTATATTTCCATCGTTAAACGGCAGTCGTTTCGAACGAGTAATGTGATCGATGATATTGTGACGTGTGCGCTCTGATACTGTTCGACTAATCGAAGAAAATCTCTACACGCGACGATTTTTTTCTAAATTTTCTTTTGTTTTTGCGACACGACGCGTTTTTCTCGTCCCTCCCTCCCCCCCCCCAAAAAAAAACACACGACAAATGATCCATTGAAAAAAACAAACGACGAAACCCGACGAATACTACGTCGTCGTCTCGTGCGCACTACAATAGTAATAACGTATCGAGTGTACACACCCGTGCTCTCGTGGAACGAACATCGAGTCCTCCTCCATAAAGCCGAACGCCGCGCGTGTACACACCTCCGTTCCGCGGCGGCATCCGCGAGTGTGTACCTGGATACGATAATGATATATTGTTATTTACTCGTACGCACGCGTATGCGACGGAGAACACGAAAACACACGACGACCCGACGCGATAAATCATTAGCGATTAAAAAATGATTTAATAATCGATGTTCGCCACAGCGTACGCGCGTATTATTATGATTTATCTGCCGTCCGGAACGCAGCGTCTAACCTAAAGCAACACGTATCCCACAAAGTATTATGATAATAATGATATATTATAACAAACTTATCGATAGAGCGCCGCCGCCGCCGCCGCCGCCGCCGTGCACAGCAGATCTACGTGATTTTCTACATGACCGGACGTATATAAACGTATTATTATTATCATTACGTCTTTATTATTGTCGAACACGGATAATTATTATCCTTCGGTCGCCCACGCGAAGGACGTGCTCGTTGAACGCTTCGAAACGTACCGTTTTTTTTCCATACGCGCGTATACCTGTTCGAGAAGATATACACATGTAAAATTCAAATCGTCGGCCGCGGACGGCGCGTAATTAAAACGTTTAAACGGATAAAATATACGGACGATAAAACATTAAGCCTCTGAGCACGTTTTTTATGTACTATACAGCGGCGGATCCGGAAATTAATTTTGGAGGGGAGGGTAAAGCAAGAGTACGATATAATTCGACTGAACGTATGTATTCGAGAGAGAGAGAGAGAGAGAGAGAGAGAGAGAGAGAGAGCGGTGAGCACACCAATGCTACGAACAATAACGACCACGCTCCTACAATATAGTATGATAAGTGAAAATATTTTTCAAAATTCTATTGATTAAATCAGGTATTTTGGGTGTTAGTGTATTACTATGGGTAGCTTGGGGAAGGCAAATGCTCCTTTGCCCACCCCCTTGGACCCGCTACTGATAATATACTCTTATGTTTATTTCGACAATCGCCGAATGGGTCTCGTTCTAACGAGGCCCTTTGAAACTATGTATTTTTTTCTGTAAAAATATTCGACTTGTAGTAAACGTATACCGCGTGTCATACAATTATCGTACAAGTATAACTTTAGTGTAGCTGTGTTCGCCGATCTGTGCTCAGAATATGAATTTATTATATCAACTGTTTCGTGCACACGAGTAAATCGTGAAAGATCGTTCTCCGAGATAAAAACAATAAGAACGAGATTAAGATCATCAACAAGTCAAGAACTATTGTGACCTTTATCACTTGTCAGCGTTAACGTGACACGATTCCTAATTTAGATGAAATAATAAGTTGTTGTGCACATTCATCAACAGAATTGAAAAAAAAAAATGCTTTTACATCGATTACCAATATTTCTTATTTTTGGTGTAATTGAATTAGTTTTCTAATTTGAATTTCATATACGTACTTTGATTATTTACTTTATCACTAACCGAGAAAGCAGTCTTATATAATACATTTATATAAAAAAAAAAAATTGTTCAAGGCCTTACGTTTTTCTGATTTTACCTAAACGATGGGCCCTTTTTTATCCGGTCGACCAAGTAATGTGTGCCCAGGCCACCACTGAACTCGGCGAGGACCACGAATGAATTTACAATATTAACCTGCAATAATAACTCGTCATATTATATCCGACGATAATATTCATTATCTCTTGTGATGATTATTGTTTATTGTATGTTTTTTTTCGTTTACGCGTTTGTTGTGTTCAACATTTTCGCTCGTCGGAGCCGTAGCGCGTCGTATACCATATTATTTTATAGTTTTAGCGCGGAAATCGTGTGATGCGGTAATAATTTATCGATTTTATTTGTATCAGTATTTTGTCTAATCCGTCGGAAAAAAAAACACATCATAATAAATACTTACCAAATGTTAATTGACAATATTTGTATTTATTTATTTTTTTTTTTTTTTCTTTTGTCTGAAACACTATATTACAGCAGCATGTAACATGTTTGCGACGTGAAATATTGACGTTTAAAATAGCAGCGAATAATAAATCGGTAAATTTTTAAATTACATTATTTTTCCCAGGCACGGTGTCTAAAAATGACATATTTTTTAATTACATTGACGTGAAACGAAAATTGAAAATATACTCAGTGACGAATGAAAATAACCGTTCGGGACCATTTAGCCCGGTCGACGTACACACACACTCACACACAATATGTAAATAATTTCGATTATTAATTTTTTTCATCCCTCGGTCACCTCTCCCACCCCCCAGTCGTGATGATTTGCGCGTTAAAAAAACGTCCGATAATAATATCGCACGTACAACGAACACGTTTTTTCGTGTTCGCACTGTTTCGTCATGACGAATTTTATTTATTTATTACGCGTGGTTTTTTGTTTTTTTGTTTTTAATCATTTTCGTCTTCACAAATTTAAATATTCAATAAAACGCGCGGATAAATACACACCGACGCACTATTTACGTACAGCGTTCATATTACACGTGTGGTGGCGGTGGGCTGATGGCGATAAACCAAAATCGTTTTGCTTCCGTCGTGAAATTTCGGGCAATTTTTATTATTATTATTTGTTTATAACAGTTCCACTCGCTCGAGCTCATACGCACACGTGCATCCAATAAACGTGTGTTGAACGTGACGTAATAACGTCTCCGGGTCTAATTTGAAAGGTTTGCTTTTCGTGGTAAGACTATATATATATATATATATATATATATATATATATATATATGTATATATAGAGGGAGTTCCTTTTATACGACATGCCCAAGGTACTGCGATTCTCGAGAATCGATTAAGCGCGAAAATTAATTTCAAAATTATATTTTCCAACGATAATGGCGTTGACGGGAAATTGAATCCGTCGTCGGGGATTTGGGATCGACTCGATTCGAACGTGGAGCAAAGAAAAAATGAATCTTTAAATCGTATGTGGAAAAAAAAAAACAAAATCCTGGCGAGGCTGTGACCCGAATGCTTTTTTACGCGTTTCGTGTTGCGTACGGGCAAAGGGATTTCGACGAACCCGCCGAACGACGGCGGAAGTAGACGTTTTTGAAAAGCGTTGTGTTTTCCTTGAATCGTTTCGTGACGAAACGTAAAATTAAAAAAAAAAAAAAAAAAAAAAAAAAAAAAACAACCTTAAAATCGGCGACGGTTGTTATTATAACACGACCGCACTCGTATAATACACCTCTGCCGAGCGACCGCGTAAAAATATGCATACGAAACCGTATATTGCCTACGCGCGCAGGTGAAAACCGCGGCCTGGAGAACCTCGACAACACAATATCATATACTAGGGTGGCCATATTAAAAAAAAAATTAAAACAGTAAAAATTAAAAAATAAAACATTAAAGTAACAGTCGTTACTCCCATTCCCCGCAAAAAAACGAGTTTTATATTTTCGTGATTTGATTCATGATTTCATAAGGGTTGTAAATTTAGTATTTTTAACGCTTCTAAAACTTGCCCCATTATATAAAAGCGGCAATGACTTTTGATAATATGATCAATTCACATTTCGTTCGAGCGCAAGAAAATGTCCATCACGGATTTTCTTTATAACACGTGAGGACGTACAGTCCGTAGATCGAAACGAATGAATATGCTTGCAAGTATGAAAAGCAAACATGCAGCCTTCATCGGCCGTAATACGTTCGCTCTCATCCGACAGCTCAAGTTCTCCTTTATTCATCAATATAATGATGTTTGTTTATGAGGATTTCTAGACACGACGTTTCCGTTTTTGTAGGTGCCGTTTGATATCTGATATCCCATCACCATATTCGATTGAGAAAACAGATTTATACTCGGTACACAAAACTCTCCCTATTTCATGGGCTTCTTTTAAAAAAAAAAAAAGGAACAGAGTTCCTTTTAATTCTGGCATATTTAGGATATTTGTCTCGTACATCGATAATGATTTTTTTTCATAAAATTAATATAACCGTATGGAAATAACGGGATTAAAACGGGACCGTCTTATAAAAACGGGACAAAAAGCGTCCCGTTTGAAGTTTGTCGGGACAACGGGACATGATCAAAAAAGGGGCAATCCCTGCAGTCGCGCTCAAACCACACGCGCGTCAAGGTCGCGGCGGAAACGAGTATTTCGCCGGAGTATTTCGGCGGCTCTCTCTTGGTCCGGGCGTTACACGTCACGCGTTTCGACAGTTCACTTTGTGCGGCTCGCAAGTCCGTCGGGTTTTCACCGCGTCGACTCAATAAAAGAAAAATCAAATACGTAAAACAAATTCACAATTTTATTTTATTTTAAGTGATTCCCTAAGTACAATTTCTAGCATTGCAAATACACATAAACCTAATGATATCCCAAAGAAAATCCAAATCCTCATATCCTCCCGTCTCTCCAAAGGAAACGCTGTCAAAATAATGTGGGTACCTGGTCATTCTTCAATCGAAGGCAATGAAAAAGCCGATATGCACGCCAAGCACACAGCCAACTCTACTTCCTTAGACACCTCTCCGCTCACCACTGCTCAAGATACCATAAGAACGATAAAATGCATATCGAAACAAGTTTGGCAGAAAACATGGGCAAAACAAAAAACAAAACTTAATGAAATAAAATCGACTATCCTTCACTGGCCCAATAATCATCCCGATAGAAAAAAGGAAACCATCATCAACAGGCTAAGAATCGGTCACACCAGGATAACCCACGGTTATCTAATGTCCCGAGAGGAGCCTCCTTCATGCATAACGTGCGGAGTCAAACTAACGATAAAACATATCCTCACGGAATGTCTTGCATACGCTGAAGCTAGGAACCGCAATTATATATCCAGCGAATTATACGACATTCTTGGACCAGTCCTACCAACAACCGGCTCATTCGTTTTCCTCCGAGAGACAGGATTGGACAAACTCATTTAATCACCCGAACATCACAACTTAAAGTTGAACCGTTTAAAAATTTCGTAAAGACATTTGTTGTTAATAAACTTTATATATTATGTAATACCTATTTAAAAAAAAAAAAATCGAATAGAACCATGGAATGATATACGTACACGCGACTGTGTGGCGTTTAATAAACGAACATTGCGACGCGTACGTACAACGATAAACGCCGCCGCTCTCTCGCGCTTACGACGACGCGACGTGCCCACGTCACGCGCCAAAGACAATATTACCGTACAAATATTTGTGTTCGGAGCTCGTTGATGTTTTTCAATTTATTTAACGTCGCCATTATTGTAATTAAATAAACGTAATCGATTCGACCGGGGCGTGCTATTATTTTTGGGCAGAACCGTACGCGTTTTCCAGGCTCGAGTCGAACGAGTTCTCCGGGCAAGACAAATAATTATTTTTCATTATTTTATCGACGACACGGCCGCGAACAAATGCGCCGTGAAAATAATCGGTCGACGGATCGTGGCAGAACGTACGATATTATTCACTGCCTTCCGTTGTCATTCGTTTGCCCGATACTCACACACGACGTTAATGTTTGCGATGACGTGTTTTTGTTGAAATTCACGGTTGCGGTAAACTACTTAATATATTTCTGGACTAAACAGTTTAATATCGTTTTTTTTTTTTTAATTTTCAAAAGATTTACGCGATCTCGTTTAGAAATACAACGTGTACGATAGTAATATTATTGTAAAACAATTCGAATAATTCAGTTAATTTTTTTGGGGTTCGTAAATTCACAAACCCCATTTAATCAACTTGATTTTTCCCCTTTTTTTTTCAAGGAAATACACACTACAGTGGCATCACTCTTTAATTGAAATGGTCTCATTCTAATTAAATTACAAATTAATTCATCACTATTTATTTATAAGATCACGATACAATTTTCGTTTGAACTATAATGTTTCAAGCATTGGGTGTTTACGGTTGACGTGGTGGCTGACACTGCAAGAGGGTTTTCAAGTGGTGCACAACGCTTAGTGTTTTGTCTGCACTTTTTCAAGTAAATTTAATCAAATTATAGTATATCTAATAATAATAACGTTTGAGTAAGACTTATTAAATAGTCGGCAATCAAAAGTTGGCTAACATTTTCTTATCCGTATAGATCGTGAAAACTCAGTAGAGCACACGAAATATTATTTCCGTGCCCACCGTTTGATTCGTATCAACAGCGTTAAATGAGCTGTGCAGCGTGCAGGCCAATCCAAAACATAAAACGCCTAATTATTTCCCTAATGACCTAATACAGACCTGTGTGATATAAACGTACACACGTTTAGTGTGCACAGTGTTCGTAATACGATGAATATTGATATTCTAATACACTAATCAGTGATTGTTATTACAATATTGATTGGTCTGACTCGGTATTATTTTTACTGTTATTTTCATGATAATTATTAATTATCCTTACCGTTGTTATCATCATGTACACGAATGTGGGTAATAATTACACCAAATAAGTAATAATATATATACAAATGAACTGTGTGTGTGTGTGTGTGTGTGTGTGTGTGTGTGTGTGTGTGTATAAATGTAATTAAAAGAGTTTTTCACGTGTTGAAAGAAACGCGAGTGAAACGATTTAGTTTAGAGCACACGAGTGTGCGAATTTTTCGGCTTTTCGACCGCAAGTCGGTGAAACCCACGAAGCCGTGTTTTTTCTTTCTACAACTGAATAAATCTTTCGGCTGTGCGATACAGATATTTTATAATAGCCGTTGTACAGCGCACGTCGTCGTAACATCACATATTATTATTATTATTATTATAAACTGTACGGCTATATGACCCGCGGGGGCCCTCTTCTTATCGCCGTCCCGTGAACTCTCGTCGGACCGTCCTACACGTTCACACACACACACACACACACACACACACACACACACACACACACACACACACACACACACACACACACACACACACACACACACACACACACACACACACACACACAGGCTCACACGCTCACACGACATAAACGAAACAACATCATCATCATCGCACGATTATTGTTTCGGTTGTGATTCACATTGTGATCTCGACGTCCGCCGCGCCGTCGCTCGTGTTTGGATCAAACATAAAATGTATATTTATGTGTTAAAATCACTCTGCCCACGATCGTGGCCCGTCGAGCATAATAATATTAATTATTATCATATCTTTATATGTCGTCGACGCGCGTTTTCGATCAAAGATTCAATCCGCCGCAAACGGACGTCTCTACGTACACGTAGGCACCGATCGGGTTGGATGGGGCTGAGTGCGCTCAGCGCCCCCAGTTTTGAAATAAGAAACTGAGAATTTTTCGCTTTTTTATTTACATTTCAGCGGCAATAATGCCCGCGCACTCGTATTCAAAACATATTTTTCGTAGAATTAATTAAATTTATTGTTTAATATTAAACAATCGCTGATAATGCACGTTTGTGCGTGCAGACGGACAGCACTACGTTATTAAAATCTATCAAGTGTAAAATAAATTAAAATTAAAAAAATGAACGCGAGCTTATGGTTTGATAGTTCGTGTATTATGTGTGAAATAATGAATAATATGTCATCAAATAATACGAGTATCATACTTTACATCGTAATCATTACTCACCTACTATAAACGTGTAATAGTTTGATGGGTGTAAAATAAAAAAATAATAAAAAATGTGGGCATCGATAACTCGATTTCTTTGAAACAGCATGAAAAAACAATAGAGAGACTTTGGCAGCCCTTAGTTTTTTCGGTGAAATTGCGTCCCCGGTACTATCCACGTCGGACGACGCGGCGGCGGCATTGCGTCCGCCGTAACTCGAAATCCGCGTGAGTCGAAACTTCGCGTTTACGGCGGTCATGACACTGAGTACACTCGACCGATCGAAACATTCTACAAACATAATAAACAGTGGTCGACCGATTGATCGGACGGCCGTGAAACGAGAAAACGAATGAATGGAAACCGCCTCTGTTCACTCGGCCGATTATAGCCACCCTGACCGCTATGTATGGGCTGAACAGCAGAACAAATTCCACGGTCAAGTAGTCCTCCAATTTAAATGAGATTTAAAAAAAAAAAATAAATTATTATTAAATTGAAGCTTTTTATAGAGAGGAGTAAACTGAAAAAAATCGATTGTCACAAGCCAGTGTCGTTTTTATAGAATAAAAACTTGTTTGTTCTCTTTATCCCTCAAATGCGCACGCACGCACACACACACACACACACACACACACACACACACACACACACACACACACACACACACACACACACACACACACTATATTTCTCTTTCTCAGGGTGTGTGTATATACGACGACCGAGACATCGACGGAACGGAACGAGTGCATCATGGCAATGTACATCAACGCCCAATGAACCGCTAAGGAGAACGTTTATTCGAAAAATAAATCGTGATGTCTTCTATTTTTCATTTGATTATTCCGAATAATTGTGCATGCATTTTTTTTTTTTAATTTTAAACTTTTTAATTCACTGTGATTGACATGAAAAAAAAAGAATTTAATAAAAAGTCGTTTTTACTTTAAACATAAAATAACGCTTTGATCTACTAAACGGTTAAATTAATGTAAGGAAATAAAAAACAGAACTTATGCCATCACTAAGCGGCTTCTCCCGCCAAGCTCGTCGCGTTTTAACCTTTAATCTGAATATTCTCATTACATTTTCCAACGGTACCGGTCGGATGGAACCTACATAAATCGTGTATTTTAAAGATACAAATAAAAACAAAACAAAAAACAAAACACCGTCTTCTCCGCGCTGTCATACGTGATAAGACACGCTCGTTTTCATTATGATTCGGAGTTTTCCGTCTTCAATTACTATACCGACGTTGTTCGTGTTTTATTTCGACTCGCATATACATATATTTTGTTTTGTTTCAGACGCGTATATACGTTCCGTATTCCTTCTTCTCATCGGATTCAGTTGATTAGTTGTGTAGCGAAAACAATTTTTCTTTCATTTCGTTTCAATTACTATTTCCATCAGTCCCGAACACTCGGGTTCGGACCGTTGTGTTATTTCTCTGAACCGACGGCAACGATGGTATTTTCACAACGAAATCCCCCAAAGCTCATCGCCGTATTATTTTTGCAGTTGCACGTTTACGGCGTCTGACACCACACCGCCGCCGACCTCGCCCTGCCCGGGCTCTGGACCTAGAAAAACAACGAAATAATAATGTCCTATATATAATATCAATACAACGCGACGTGGTAGACGGACAATCATACGAGTATTCGTTTAATGACTTCCAAACGCGCACGTCGGACGGAAATCGACCTCAGATCGCGTGAGTACGTTTCCTTTCCCTCTAAGTACGAATATTATTTTTTTCGAACACACTCGTTATCACATAAAATTAATTAACAAACTCAATCTTAGCAGTCCATCTCCTGTATACTACTTGACGAACACACACGCACGCCAGAGTCGAAAATCTGGTGTGAAAATTGGGGGGAGGCTGAGTTTTTTATCCTTATTGGACCCATATCTACCAAAGCCACTCGTGACTATAAATCAAACGGTTCACGTTTAATACTTCGTATTTTGGTAACTACCTTTATTGGAAAAGTATATTTTTTTTTAATACAAACATTTAAAAAAATAAAAATAAATTCTTTACACATAATTTTTAAAAAAACACCCTTAAAATCAATTAGAAAATTCAAAACATATATATATAAGTACTCAGAACTCAATTATTCCAATTTAATGCACCTAAAGGTTTTATTTGAAAAACTATGGACTGATTATTTATTACTATAGTCAAGTATTTCTCAACATTCAATAATAATAGGTTTTTTGGAGGTGAGGGGGCCAAGGTATAAATATGTAATATGTGTAATATAAACTTTTGGCGAGACTAAGTTCTTTCAATTTCCCCCTCCCTTCATTTCCTCCTATGACGTACGAACACACGCACACGCAGTGCGGTCGTGTGAATTTAAATGTTTAATTACCAAACGTAAACGACACGAGATAACGACGTATGATAATGTAATTATACGACACCGAGTCGCTCTTCCGAACGTTTCCTAATGACGAGACGAACGCCGTTTTAATGGCACCGAACAGACTTTATTATTATTATTATTATTATTATTATTGCTCGCCGTGTGGACGGCGTGCGATTTTCGCGCCGAGTTCACACGCGGTCGTCGAGCAAAATTACGATTTTACCGGTACCTACCCCCCGTGCGACCCTTACCGAGCAGAAGAGGCTTATCGAAATCCCATCAATTACGACGATAAAACGTTTTATAAATAACGCGGGGCGACTGTCGCGTCGTCACCGTCGGTCATCGCGGAGAATGTCTCGCGCGCGGATTACGACTTGGGTAAACACAGACGCCGTCTCCGCCGCCGCCGCCGGGTTGATGACCACTCGCGAACCTGTACGTGCACGTCTCCGTCCTGATAATAATAATAATAATAATACACGATAATTTATGCGAGTATAACGGACGAACGAACGATAAAAACTGCCGTTGTAGTGGTCGCGAGGTAGAGACGTGTCGCGATAAAAAAAAAAAGAGTTTGCTCGAGACTCGAGAGTAGGGTTTCACGAGTGTGTTTTTTTTTTTTTTTTTTTACGGACCTCTCGACGAAAGCCTGATGAAATCACACACACTCGCAAGCTCGAAACGCGATTTTCTTTTTTTTTTTCAGCTTTTCAGTCCGGTGAGATATTGGGAAACGACCTCAAATCGTGTTGGCCGACTTCTTGAACGCTACGAATGGATCCACTCCTAGACCGCCACTCGGCGAAATTCGACAATCTCACCGCAGATTCGAACTCAGTAAATTTTTTTTATAGTAATAATATAATAATAATAGCTTTTTTTTTAATATTTTATTTTTATTATCTTCTTCCTAGACACGGATCAAGTCCAAAAGTCTCACGCGAAGCCCACCAAGTGTGTTTTTTACCTTCAGTCTATTGTAAATTACTAAAAAAAAAAAATGTATTTACCTCATCACAAGCCAAGCTTAATGGGATGATTTAAATATTAACAATAATAAATTGCGATTTTATTTTTATTTTTTTTTGTCCATTTCAGATTATATTTCAAGTATTATTTATAAACGCATGTTGTTTTTTCTGAATAATAAAAAAAAATAAATAAATAATTGCGTCGCGTCGACCACGCCTTGTCGTTATACAGTCCCCGACACATACGATGTTGGGACAAGTGTGCCACCAACAACATGTGTGTGTGTGTGTGTGTGTGTGTGTGTGTGTGTGTGTGTGTGTGTGTGTGTGTGTGTGTGTGTGTGTAGCGTTCTAAATACTATTATTATTATTATTATTTTATTATTTATATTCGTTTAGTTTGGTTTTTTCTACCCGATTTGTTGTTATTATTCCCAAGTGTCGTTGACCCGGCGCTCTTGTTTGCGCGCGCGCACGTACGACGAACATGTGACGACGGTGTGCACGAGATACGCGATGAGAAAACAAATGGGTAAATAAATAGTCGAATTCGACGTGTGAAGAAAACGACGAACGCGTTATCATCGTGTATTTTGGCGTACGAAAAAACGACCTGACGTTGTCGTCGCAAAGGAAAGACAAAAACGAGCCTATCATTATAGCTTCAGCATTCAAGGTAAACAATCGATCGTAGTCATTACGAATTTACCGTCGGTGAAAGTTTTTTCAGGCCATACATGTATCATGACTAAAGCCTATTTGCGCGTAAATTGTAAGTATATTACGTGTATATAAATGTGATTTCGTTTTAAACAATATTATGATCAGATGACAATAAAAGTACATTAGGAAAATCTAAGAGTAAGTTTTGCGGTAATTAGCCATGCGAGTTTTAGTGAAAATCGAATGGAGTGAGGAAAGTTTTTTCGGTTTTTATCCACGAACGCTTGTTTGAACTAGGGCAAAGTCCGCAGTATCTATACATTAGTGTATGTGTGTGCGTGTATGTGTGTGTGTGTGTGTGTATGTACGATACGTACATCATATTATTCGGTCCGCCGTCAACGGCTGCCCTCGACGATGTCCTATCGTATAACGTACACGTCATAAGCCCACGGTTCAAAGTGTTGTCAAAAGTCGTGTATGGACGAGACGCGGACGTCCGTATAAATACGCGGGCATCGTTGCGCACAGACGTACAGCGCCGCACGGGGTGTAATTACATACGGGGGAACTAACTGCATCACCGCCGCGGCACCACGTGTATGACGACGTGCGCATAAAATTATGTAAATTTTAAAGAGACGCACATTAAACACGGGGGCAGGGGGTCGCGACGAGGAGAGACGACGTTTTGAAAAAAAAAAAACACGGAAAATTCAATAGCCCCGCCGCGGAATCGTATTTATATAATAAAAAAAAATACATACATACATGTATTATACATAATATAATATGTATACATCGACAAACACGTACTGCGACGGCGGCAGAGTCGCATTATATAATATTATTATTAAACGTAATTTTATCATACACCTTCGACGTAATCGCCACTATACGGGTAGGTATTATACGCGTTGCCGTACACGTACGATCCGTATTGTAATACGGTCGCGTAATAGGGTTTTGCGGTGAAGGGAGTGCTGTGGTACCATTGAACGTACACACGCGCGCACGTAAACACGTATACATATGTGTGTGTGTGTGTGTGTGTGTGTGTGTGTGTGTGTGTGTGTGTGTGTGTGTGTGTGTGTGTGTGTGTGTGTGTGTGTGTGTGTGTGTGTGCACGTCCGTCGTGTATTTGTATAAAAATGTTTGTAGATGTATAAAACGATAAAACTCGTATACGTAAAAGGGGGTGGAAAAAAACGCGTATACACTATTATACACGTATACGTACGGGATATCGACGGGGGGTTCCGAACCCTTATAAATCAACCCCTACAGACGTCATTGGGTCGCATCAAAAAATTCAAAACTAATCGCGTCGGTGCATAACTTGTGAACGCGCGTATGGTATTTTCTATTGTAATAGGTATACCGCTCGGAGCCTGCGGGTCGTCGTCGTCGTCGTTTTATCGTCGTACAAATACGTAATATCATATTATAGGTATACTGAACTCACACACACACACACACACACACACACACGCGCGCGCGCGCGCGCGCGCGTTTTTAATATATTTTACGTATTCGACCGTGCGTGTCGGTCTCTAGCACAAGAACGGCCGACCAGACGAACGTATACGACGTATACACAGTGGCGACGACGCGAAGATAATTTTTCGGGTCACGGTCGCACGTGGTATTTAGGGGTATGTGGACGAATAATTAGACTCACGACGACACGTGTTGATAATGGATTACCTCCACGTTTTGAAACGAAAATGTTTTATACACTTCACAGCTGTCTCTTCGTGATCACAGAACACCTATTATATAGTTATATTGTGTTATAAACAAAAATTGTGCCTCATTGTTTTTAATGCTCTACGATAACGTGTACCGGGCGCCGAGTCTCGTCCGAAAACGAACGTTCCGACCGGAACACTGGACGTGGGTTTGCGCGCGGCGTTTTTTAGACCGTCATCATTGCTGCGTCGGTGCGTATAAATATTTTTGCGAGATTCGCACGCCGATATGGACTCACTAATAGCGCGTGCGCGAACGATCGCACATATTATTCTATATGGTTTTGCGGGAACAAGTCACCTTTTTTGAATTTTCGCAACGTTTTCGCAGCCCGCAAACGCGATATTTCTTCTTTTTTTTTCCTCCCCCTCTAGTGCCGGCGAATATTTCAGTCGTTCGACGAGGATTTAGCGTTTAACGGACGTACGGACGCGATCCGCCCGCGTCGGACCGCCATAATCGGAGGGCCGACCGTAAACGGAAAGTGCCGAGTCGTTTTTTTTTTTCACTCCGAGATCGACTAAACGATTGTCTGTAAAAGGAAAAAAATTCAAAAAACAGTGGCGGACTGCGCGTAAAGGACGTAATAAGGCGACTGTATAAAACGATACGAATAAATGCATTCTCGTTTTTCGAATTTTTTTTCGATCTTAATTTCGGTCTCGTTTTCCAGTCGTGTATTATAGACCGACAAAAGCGGGCGAGTAGAGCGATACGTCTAATGTGATAAACTCGACCGCGAAGGTCAAGTATGATTTCACAAGCGACGGCGTGGCGAAAAAGTCGGATCCGTGAATGTTTTTTTTTTCGGCCGGTCATACCGTATCGATACTATTATAATTAAAACCGACCAATGTCCGTCACCACCTTAATAAATGACGGTTTTATAGTTTCTCAGTGAAGGTTAGAATTTTCATGGAAGTATTTTGTCAGGCAGTATAGACTTCGTTCAAAAGTCTCGCTTTGTAGATTGGACATATATATTTATACGTATAAAAGTATATAAATATTTCAGAGAAGAAAAACGAACGTGATTAAACTAATGTTTTTCGTCGCGATTTTGATCTTGCAAATTCTTCAATTATTTTTTGACACCAATAATGTTATGACCAATTGTACGGAGACCAAAAAGATGCATGATTCGATTGTGATACTTTTCGTACCGTGTTTTGTTTTTGAACAGCCGATGACAAACAACAAACCTATACACGCGTGGCTATTTTGAAATGTGGAGATTAATAATTTCAAAAAATAGCTATGTTTATTTATTTATTTATTTTATTTTACATATAAACGGGCTTGCGCCCAATTAATGGTACATATATAACAAGATAATATACAGTATTCTCAATAAGACAATTATTAGATACAGTTTTAAATAATAATTATAAACTAAAGTAACTTAAATACTAATGAAGTGGGGATCCTTATTTGCTATTCTTATCATGCGATTTATAGGTTCATTATACATGTAATTAGTTGAACAGAAAGGGACGTGAAATGGAATCGAGTTGCGAGTAAGACGCGCAGGCACTCTAAAATTAATTAATGAGAGAAGTGTTGGAGCGTCGATATCCGAAGAAATAAGTTTAGTGAGGAAAGAGATATTTTGAGAATATCGACGGCTAGCTAATGTGGATAGGTTGAGCTTAGATAGGACAGGGGAATAATCATGCGGAGGGCAAGGAATTTTCAATGAGTAACTTTCATAATTGAGGAATTTCCTTTGGACGCCCTCTAGTTGACGACAAAGATCAGTACAATGCGGATCCCAAAGCACTGAACCATATTCAAGAATCGGTTAATGTTATCGTGTTGATATGAATAGAACGCTCTGTTGACATTGATTTGCCTGTAAAAAAAATTAACTAACGTTTTTGCTATATTTTTTTTTACAACTACTTAAATCATTATAAATCTCTAAAAAAAAAAAAGATCCCAATTTAAATTTGCTGCCCTCAAAAAATTGTTGCCTCCCTTGACCCCTCCCCCCTAATTACGCCACTGGACGTCACGTTAAATCGGGCGCGCGGCGACCGACGACGTGGGAGAAAACCGCGTCAGAGTGTGAAAACGAAGGGCACGTGAGAAATACCGTTTCGACTGCAGGGTACGGCGTAAAATGTATAATACATTTCGTTTGGCGCGCTTTTCAATTTACCAAGCGATATGATAAATTACATCACATCGTATCAGCTGTGTATCGCACGTCATATTATATACACGTACATACGTATTACACACGCACGAGTCTATAACGTGTACGTACACAGGGTGTTTCAGTAGTGTTTGACCGACGTGATCGAACCCTGTATCTAACGCGAGAGTTTGAATATATTTTTTCCGTGTACGATTTGTCGAACGTTAATAATCATCACATACACACACACACACACACCCGTGTTTATGAAAAAATTGTGTTTATTTTTTTGACGTTTTCACCGTGTTTTATATAAGCGCCTTTTCGAGTTTTTAGTGGTTTTTTTCTCTACAAGGCAGTCACTACTTATAAATTAAATATCACGAAAGAAAATATTTTTCGCGAACGTTTTTACACTCTAGTTTTACTTTTTTATCAAGAGGCATACGTACCGTATACACGAGCACATCGATTTATTCTAAGTTTAAAGCTGCGGAATGGCGATAGTACGTTTTCGCAGGGGTACCCATCAGTGGTCTATAGTTACTATAATATCATATACTCCAGTCTGCTGTAACTCTAAATTTTAAACGTTTATATTTCTTTGACTATTGGTCGAAAAACAAAAACCTCGGATGTCAACGTTTTTAAAAACAAATAATATTTTCTATCTCGCTTTTACGTGATAAGTAGTGGTTGCTTAATGAGTAAAGTAAATACTTACGAGTATAACGCTAATGAAATATATTATAATCGAAAAATAATTTAGTGTTATGTTCCCATTATCAAGAGGAAAAGTTAAATGAAAGTCACTTATCTATTTATTTAAATAAACGTTTATTTGTACTATGTATATTGGTAATAGACATATCGCTGTATCATTACTACGCCGTTAGGCAATACAAATCATTTTATGATTTATTACTATTATATAATATTGATTTAATTTTTTCTTATCATTCGATGCTTTTTTTTTCTTTTAATTTTCTATTTCGTCGAAATTCGGCACGTTAATGTAAAATTGTGTGCACCCATGTGTTCTATAATATGTGTGTGTTTGCGCCCGCTACGTAATCTGAAACTAAATACTGTTGTCTATCAAAGTGGTCTTCAACCGGTGGGTCGCGACCCGTTTTTGGGTCGTGTAAGCTTTAAAATTGGGTCGCGATAAGTCTTCTTTTCAAAATAAAACTTAAATTTATAAAATTACTTAAATGTAAAAAAATATTTTTCATTTATTTCATATTTCCGTATGAATTCTATACGTTTTCAAATAATAATAATTAAAAAATGTTATATTTATTTATTCAGTTTTAATACTGCCAAGTATTAAGCAATTTTAGATTTTTTATAAAGCTTACGTGGGTCGCGAAAAATGTAGGCCTAAAAAAGTGGGTCGAGAGTCCAAAAAGGTTGAAGACCACTGGTCTATCATATGAACGAGCATGTGGCATACACAACACTGCGATTTCAAAAACAACAACCATCGGAAGAGGGCACGAGAGTCATAAGTCTAATACTAAAATATTTAAAAATGAATAATTAAAAAAAAAACTGTTAAATATATTTCAGTCAACTCTATACTCCAGATGGGAACATTCGAAGTACCGGCTTTTTATGGATCGGTAGCTAGGATTATATCGGCAATCCATTCTATAAATCGAACGAAATCAAATCGTCACACCGAAACACCCTATACATATATTCTATGCAAATTTATATGTATATGTGTATACGTATTATATGCGTATATTACATTGGCATATTATGTGTGGCGTTTATTGCGTGGATCCATATAGCGCGCGCGCAAAAAGTAGGACAAGGATTTTGACGTCCTTGAAAAAATGCAAATATTGTGTTTAAAAACGTCGAAAAAATCGCTTCGAGTGTACATTACATAGTATACAATATTATTATTATTTTGTTTACTTTGACCCGTGCTCAATGTTACGCGGTGAAGAGAAGTCGATAAGCCACCAATAATAGACATTTCTTCACACACTCATTCTCTCTGTCTCTCTCTTTTTCAGTCTCTCGTACACACACACAAACGCACGGCGACGACGACGATAAGAACGCTCTGTAAGTAAAAGAGGCAAATATGAACGGAAATAAAGTATGTTACTCACACACACACGCACACACACACACACACACACACACACACACACATCAACCGCTAATGTACGCTTGTAACACGATATAATATTACGTTGTAACATTTAAATTTAAGTTATTATCATTGTATTGTAACTATGTGTGCGCGCGTGTGTGTGTGTGTGTGTGTGTGTGTGTGTGTGTGTGTGTGTGCTGTGTACACAGCCGAAATGCGACCAGAAACGATTAACGTCAGATAGATTATTTTCTTATTGTCCTTCAAACCTACGATATCGATATTGTACCAACAATACGCACAATTATTATTCGTCTTGACCAAACAATAATACAGCGTGTACAATCAATATATTATGTGCACACGCGTTAAATCGTTATTGTATTACTATATTCACCTTCGGATAATGATAAAACGCTGACGCAATAAACGAAAATATAACGATTTTACGCCAGAACACAACGCGCAAGAATTATTGTCATCTATTGATTTAGAACGGCTTTATTTTCGATTTCGAATTTATTCACTTCGCGTTTTTCAAAAAACATTAATAGCACGGCAAGTACCTATGTAAATTATTGTCGATTTTACGATAATGCGTTTGTTTTAATACGTACTTTTTTTTCATTTTAATTATTATTATTATTATTATTTATTATGTCAGTTTGCTCGTATTGTGATAAGGGAAATTCGTTCCGATCGCACTCGCTTCGTATTCGACAGATCGGAAATTAAATTTAGATTACTCTTGGAGTTTTTTTTTTATCATTTATATATGTGTGTGTGTGTGTGTGTGTGTGTGTGTGTGTGTGTGTGTGTGTGTGTGTGTTTCATTTATTATTATTACTATTATTATTATTATTTTTTTTTGCGTACAAACTGCGAACACCTCGTTATTCTGACTGAAAACGTTATAACATAAAACTGTAAACTACGTCGGAATTCGAACGTTTAATTGCTCGCGCGTTTTTATGCAATGTATTTATTATTCAAGAAACGTAGGTAAAACGATACTGCACATCACAGATAATGATATAAATGTTTTGCGAATCGTTTTTACGCGCGCAGAGTCATGCACTCTTTTTTCCTCAAAATCCAGCATTCGCGTTTCAATTGACCCACGCACAATATACGAGCGTATTATATTACACACATTGCTTACCGATTTGTGTTTCGCAACGCCAGAGAATTTTTCGCTGAAGTGCGTACACAACGTTTTCACCGTCATATCGGTTATGGCATATCGACTTCAAACACACACACACACACACACACACACACACACACACACACACACACACACACACACACACACACACACACACACACACACACACACACACACACACACACACACACACACACACACACACACGTATACAAAGTACGTGATACACAATTCGAGATACACTCGAAAGAATCGAATAAACGATAAACTGCGTTTGAAAAATTGAAAAATGAAAATAAAGAAAAAATTCTCGCCGCTCGTGTTGTATCGTTTGTCCGCGTATTCGTTTACTCCGTTTTCCGTTATCTATTATTTGGAAAAAATTTGTTTTTCAATATTCGTTTGCATTTTTACCACGTATAGCGTGACGGAACCCGCGAATCCGTCGATGACGTATAGAATATATTATAATAAATTATAATATCGGTTCGCGACATGACGTTCCGAAACCACGAGTTTTTCCACCCTCGCCCGTTTAAACACACACGTTGCAGTTTGCTTATCATTTGTTTTGGTCTTGTGTACGCATAATAACGCGATGTGTACTCGTGTACGCGTATATTTGTGCTTGTGAACGCGAACGGTTTTAATCCGCACGCGGATTCGAGTGGTCGAGTGTGCCTTGGCTGCACACCACACAAAAGGTACTTGAAAAATTGAATTTTCTCTCGGGCGAAATGATGCGATTTGCCGACGCGCTCAGAGGACTTTTTTTGAAATTTAACACAAAAAGCTATACGAGTGCACACGCCGAATAATATAATAAAAAAATATAATAATAACCGCGGGGCGGACGGAGCGATAGCCGTGGTAAACGTCGTCCGCCCCCGTATTGTGTTGTGCAGCGGTGTTCGAGACACCGGACGTGTGTGTGTGTGTGTGTGTGTGTGTGTGTGTGTGTGTGTGTGCACGCTCGACGACACACGGTCGAAAAGAAAAGCGGACAAAAGTCGACCCGAGAAAAACCGGACTTATCGTCCACGACCGGCGGCCGATCCGCAAAACGATCGAGTTCATAATACGTGTACGCACTTAGAACCCGTGCACGCCGACACATGCCTACACCTTAAAATAGACAGAGTGTACTTTTTGAAATGCAATACCTCGCTTGCCTCGTTAAACGAGATAATCACTCACAGAATAAACACTGCACTCCGATTCCATAAGTCTGCCGCACTCGCCCCGCGCATCTGTTCAATATTAATGCGCGCATAATTATATGCTGCGGATATATCGTATATAATATATACGTATAGAATGTCTGACGAGATCGACTGTAGTACAGTTCGCAACGCCGCTCTACGTGGTATAGTATAGTAATAATTTATACGTACAGCCCACCGAAGGCTTATGTAAAAAGGCAGCATGATATTTCCACCTCGAAACTTCACTTCAAAATGCCTAGAGACGCCCGGAGATTGTTTCGGTAAAATCGTAATCGTTTAATAACAGCTATCATTGCGTACATAAATTATTATATTACGTTTATTTCAAAACTCCGAAAACGTGCATTGAAAAATCCTAATTCACGTGCATAAAATTACATTTTCGAGATTTTCGATTGAATAATTAGGTCGATTTTTCAACTGTACAAACTAACTAAAAGTATAAAATAAATAAATATGTAAGTTTTAATGAGTACTGGCGAGATTCGGATGGGTTTGAAGTCGATTAAGGTAACAATTATTTTTTTTACTAAACAAAATACTATCTAAAAGTATTTTAGTTAAAACCATTTAAATCAAACTATTTTCGTTTTAGACATAATCACTTTGTTTATCGTATTGTTGAAATAAATCCAAGTCTCAATAACTACTGATTTTCCACGATATGCACTATTCGATAGGTGATCTACAACATTTTTCATTTTAAAAGTTTAAAAAATTTATATAAATAGGCTCTTAGAACAAAATCCTCTTATTATGCACTGGTACTCGAAAAAAATACTAAATTATACATTTAGTATTTACTGTCCAGCCATAATTATGTAGGTATTTGTTCTTTAATCAGCTATTTAGACGAACACGCGTGTGCTACAAGTGGCTTTCACCGTGTATAATATTCTACTTAATATTACTTTAATCCGTAGAGCGAGTTCATCATAGTGGTGGTAACGAATCGATGGAAACGATTCGTCTGTTTTTACACGATTAAACGATGACACGTGACGGAAGTGACATCGCCGCACGGGTTTTCGGCCGTCGAGTCGGTTAAGTATACCTACCATCCACAAACGCGAACGAGGGTAGTTTTATGAGCAGCTCGCCCGTCCTCTCCGCTGTGACAATTATATAAACGAAAATACATTTCTCGTGCCGCCGCCGTTTAACGGGTGTAACGTATACACACCTACTGGCAGAGTAGAAGCGCTTGTGTCGTCCTCTACCGAATCCTTTGCGTTAAGTTACGTATTTAGAGCCAAAATGTCACACACACACACACACACACACACACACACACACACACACACACACACACACACACACACACACACTTATGTATATGTATGTATTTATTTATTTATTTATTATATAGGTGTAGATAGGCCAATGTTTGTTCACGCCCGACCGCTTACACCATAAACCGAATACTTTCCGCCGCGCTTTTTCTGGATCGAACCGATATTGAATTATTGGGTTTTTCTCTCTCTCTCTCTCTCTCTCTCTCTCTCTCTCTCTCTCTCTCTCTCTCTCTCTCTCTCTCTCTCTCTCTCTCTCTCTCTCTCTCTCTCTCTAACTCCGAAGTCTTTGGCGCCCTCCGTCCCCTGAGCCCAGGCATAAAGATTTCCGCGTGATTTACGGGACGCCGCCGGTGCGCCGCGAGCACGCACCGTGATTTTTTCTCGCGATACAACAACGCGACGGACGAACGGCCGGTCCGATTCGTGATTTTCGCACCGAAACTATATCATTATCTCGACCGCAGTTGGTATACGTATTAAATATTATAATGGGATCTTTTACAAAACGTTTCCACGGCCGCCGGCGATCCGTCACACCGGTGTCGGGTTCGGACGAGGTAAGGTCGCGTCGAAACGATTTAAATGATAACAAAATTATTCACATATTACATCATGCGTTTGGCCGTTGACCGAGCGAGCGGGTATTGATTATTCGCCGTGATAAATAAAAAAAATAAATAAAAAAAAATAATAAAAAAATTAAAAAAAAAAAGTTTTATATTATAATATTTGTATACGGCGTGCCCGCCTGAACGTTCGGAAACACGTCGCACTCGCGTACGACTCGGCGCATAACGATACAGCACGTGCAGATTGCGTGTTCGACGGGGAAACGAGAGATTAATTTCGATCGAAACAGTGACGATGGACCCGACGTGTTCGTGACGAATTCGTTCGACGATATACTATTATTATTATTATTATAATTATTATGATTATTATTATTATTATTATTATTATTATTATTATTATTATGATTATTATTATTATTATTATTATTATTATTATTATAAAACACTACTCCGTTAGTCGGTCGTCGTCCAATACAATATTGTCAGTCGCGTTTGTATTATTGTTGCCGCGGCGTTTCAAAGAACTGTTCGTCACTCGAAGCTCCTAGACTTTACAAGCACACTGTATACAGGCGAACGCGCGATCCACGCCAAACGCAGTGCAGTCGATAACCCAATCGCGGAGTAAAAGTAAAACTATAAATCGTATTACGAACGACTGCTAAACTATATTATACACGCGTTCGAACGCCTTGCTTAGACCGTCTTGGACCTTTTACGTTTTAACTACGGTGCAGCTTCCGTTTATACACCTATATGATGACGTGTACTTGTCGAAACGTCCCGATAAAAATAATCGTTAGGAACCCGAAACGGCCGTTACAATAACGCGTCGTGAATCGACGATCATCGCGATTCGCCTTTTATATAAACACTCGGCGCGAAAAGACGAAATTAATTATTCTATACGAATTCTCAAACAGCCGTATATCGTACCGCGGTCGACGACTAAAACGCGCAAAACGAATCGTCCTGACTGCGTTTTTAGCGAAGTCGTACGCCTAGATTGATACCGAAGGAAGATATTTGTGGATCGTGCGTACACGGTGTGGGATTATTGTTTCGCTTACTCACGTGGTGTTTACGTGTACCGTCGAATTTAATTTTTTGATATTCGAAAAGCGAGAGAGAAAAACGTGCCCGTATACGCATACACACACGTGGGTTTTCTTTTGATTCGTACGTGTACAAAAACGTATAGTTTTTTTTTTTTTTTTTTTTTTTTTTTTTTTTAATATACGTTACTTATCGAGATTATAATATCTACACGCGATATCTGTTTTAACGCATTTCCTTGTACACTCGGTCGGAATGTATACATAATACATATATATATACGTATAAGTATATCGTAATCGAATGGCGAACAATATCCATTTCAAACGTGCGTAATGCAGTCGTAAACGCATACACCTGATACTTGATAAGTAAACAGTGTCGACGTGTTTTCCGTAGTGCAATTTACACGAAATGAAATCGTTTTCTTTTTTTTTTCTTTTTCTTTTTTTTTTTTTTTTTGATTTTCAACTAGAATTTATACAATCTGTAAAAAAAAAAATATATATGTACAATAAGCATAATGGATGTTATCTATAAGTGCAGTGGCTTGAGTAATTGATGGAAAAACCAAGCAGTGAAGGTACTTCGGCGAGTATTAACAATTATTATTTATAGATATTGAGATCCACGTTTTTTTTTTATTTATTTAGTTTATAAGGTCACGGGGACATTTTCGATCGAGTCTTCTCGGAGGGTTTCTGGGGCAGAAAGTTATAGACGTGAATTTTGGTTTTGAGGGATAACTTTGAGAATTTGCCTGAGAGAGAGTAGAGACGTTGGTTTAGTTTTAGTTTTGTTGAATGAATGTGTTTAGTCCATGTTAGACGCTTTGAATCGTTTTCTATGCGATAAAAATGTAATGTCACACGTGGACGTACGTTCGGTGAAAATTACGATTCGCTACAAAGAATCTTCCGGAACAGTCGCAGAAAACTGGTTTCCCGTAGCGACGGGACTAATAATTAAGTCGAGATGTAATTAAAATCCGATAGAAAGAGACCCGGTTTTTAAATGCTCGTGTGTACCTGCGCCGTTCCCGGACTATTTGTATATTGGTCTCGCACAATAAAAGCCGGACCGACAATGTCGTAAAATCGTTTCCTTTTTTGCACTCGGATTCCTAGATTGTTATCGGGCCCATGTAAATTACGCGAAACAATAATCGTTTTCTCAGCGTCTTTGAAACGGCGACAGATGCGTCAAGACGCTCAGGACGAGCAACAGACCTTCTCGTGCGGACCCATCTCTTTTTGTGTACCAGACGATGATTTTACGTTGTGAATTGAAATCGAATAACGTCAAAATTTCGTTTGAATTCGATTTACCGATTTATATCTATATGTATAAGTGAAAACTTCCTGTAACACCTGCAATTCTTCTTCTTACACGAATTCTCTATCTTGCAAAAACATTATTCTAATCAAATCCATAATCCACTTTGTTTTCCTTTAAAACAAAAATATAATACCAATCTATGAGCTTTGTAAATTACACGGTAGTCAATAGCTAATATACTGTTAATCTTTTTTATTATTTTTTTGTTTTATTTTTTATTACTATTATCTAGTTATAAGTGTGGTGATATAGTAATTTATGTTAAAATCTCATCACTAAAAAAAAAAAAAAAGTGAAAACTTAGACGATCGACGAGCATCAGTTTTCCGACACGTTTCCGCTCACAAAATCGAAACCGATATTTCGAAACGAACATTCACAAAGCAAAAATGTTTGATATTGCCGAAAATAAAACGAGTCGGGTTATATTATACTGTCAAGATTTCAAAGTTGACGAGAAACCTTAATATTTTATATTAATAGTCGAATGGAAAATAAATACTTGAGAAATACCTGCCAAGAAACACTATATCGTAAACAATACGTATGCGTTTATAAATTTATTTCCCTTTTTTTTTGTATTAAAAATATTTTATATTGCGCGCACAAATACTCAAACACACACACACACACACACACACACACACACACACACACACACACACACACACACACACACTCGTTTCGAAGGACGACCTCAAACGAATACTGTGTACACGCGATAATATTTTAAATTCCTCGAGTAAATTCGTATACAATACGAATGTACGCTATGTAATATACGAATAACTTATAACACTGCTGCTGCTGCTGCTGCTGCTGCACGAGGTCCTTTTGACTTTTTGTTCGTCAAATTTACGACCGGGTTTTATTTATTTTATAGGGACGCGCTACATAATGCCATACCGCTGGTGTGCTGCTGTCGCTTCGCCGTATACGACCGACCGTCGTAAATTTTCTCCACCGAAACGATGAGACTCGCGACGTCGAAACCGTCATCACAGCTGCTGCTGCTGCTGTCGATATGGCATGAACGTTCATGGTATTACGTGTATAAACATGTGTGTGTGTGTGTGTGTGTGTGTGTGTGTGTGTGTGTGTGTGTGTGTGTGTGTGTGTGTGTGTGTGTGTGTGTGTGTGTTGAATAATAATAAAATAACAATAGTAATAATATTATTATATACAGTACAATAAAATAAAGAGCGATACTTGTCCGGTTTTGTTAAAATTTCATATACAGTAGTACTCCATTATTATAGTTATTAAAAAAAAAGAAAAATATATATATATATATATATATATATATATATATATATATATATATATATATATATATATATACATACTCGCATCACACACAAGCAAACGCAATATGTGCTACATTTTTGAGTTGTCAGTGTGAAAAAATAAAAATAATACGGTGCGTTTCGGAAACAATGTGCTATTAATTATAACATTCCAGAAAAGTGTTTTCGCACTAGTTACCGTTCCTATAGTAAACTTAGGAATATAATAACACCACTCGTGTTTAAAACATGCGTACGTGTGTATGTGTGTGTGTGTGTGTGTGTGTGTGGGTGTGGGTGCATATTTTCCAGAGATACGGAAAAAGTCCGCAACACGTCGAGGTATCATTTATACGAGTGGAAATGAGGAAAAAATAAAAACGTTACTATGAGCAGTGTTCCTCGGTATGAAAATATTTATTTTCTCGTGTCACTGCTGTGTACAGAACCGTGGTCGGCATCGCGTTTACGATTGATTATTGTACGCCGTAATAATTATTATTATTGTTAGACTTATTTTTTTCCTCTTAATTTTCCTTTTTTCTTCACGACGACCCGACGAAATGACGAATCACTACGGCGTGACGTGCTGCGTCCATTTCTCAGGCGTCCCTATTCCCTCCACCCTTCTTCTCCACCACGTACGAACTTCGAGGAAAAAACTAAGAGAGCCGTCGATTGACGACCCCGAACATCTACGTTTCTCTTTTTCTTTCTCTCTCTTTCTCTCTCTCTCTCTCTCTCTCTCTCACCGCGGCGAATGTGTTCGTCGCTCGTCACTCGACAGACGATTCGCCACTCTCGATCGGGATGATCGAAGTGCGCGTTCCCGACCGATTCACACGACACAAAATACGATATTACGGTCACGCGAATACGATATAATAATATAATATTCCTCTGATCCCGGCTCGCTAGCACGACAATCGTCAACGAACGACCGTCAGTGGTGGCTCTAGGATTTTTCGTCGTGGGGGGGTCGTGACCATTTTGTAATAGTATACTTAATTGTGGGCCCCCCTTAAAGCCGTCACTTTCGATCGTCGCAATCACGCCGGCGTGTGTTATCGACAAACGAAATCGTAGCCCAAAACATTTGGAGACGAGTGCGGCAAAAGTCTCCACCGCGGCGCTGTGCGAAATTTTACAGACGCGGAAGACGAGGTTTCTTTTTTTAGACGTCGAATTTTTTGACCCGATAAACGGTCGGCGGTACACGGGCGTGGGATGGCTTTGGAGGACTATAGTGTAGAGCAGGGGTCGACAAGTGATTTCTACTGGAGTCCGGAAAACCAAAATAATTCGTAAACGGGGTCCGTAGAGAAAAAAATTAATTTTATTACATGTTTGAATAGTTATTACTAAAATGTTGAAATCGTATGAAGAGTTAACATGCCTTGTGATGTTATATACCAGGGGCGGCCAAACGGTCGATCCCGATCGAGTTTTCGAGGCTCAAGGTGAGAATCCGTTAACTTTGTTCTCTACTTGTTTATAAAAAAAATTGTTTTACAAAACGATGTCTTTTTTTAATAATCACGACGGAAATTGAAATAACGTACTTATTGAACTATCAAAGAAAGATATGTCGACGGTCCAGATCACTGCCTCCCGCGGTCCGGATTTGGACCGCGGTCCGCCAGTTGCCGACCGTTGGTGAAGAGAGACGACGACGCCGTCGTTTTAACGTAACGTCACAAGCTGCACGCGGTAATAGAACAGAACTGTTAAAAACACCCGACGTTGGAAAAATGCGTCGAACAGCTATTTCAGTGGAAGATATTTTCAACGTATAAATATATAATATATATATTTTTTTTTTTCAATAGGTATATGACGAGTTTGGTTGTATTTTGTTTTGTTTTTTTTTTTTTTTTTGCAGAAAAATGCGTCAAAACGATCGTTTTCATTAGTCCGGAGAAAAAAGAAAAACAATTAAACGAGTTCGTTGAACCGCATGATGTATAAACGGAATCCGATGCACTTGGTAGGACATAAATTTAATTTAATGAGGGTCGTAAGTTTGAAATTGAATGTTCCTATTGTCAGTGCGGCGCGCGCACACGCACGAGAAGGTTTCTCAGGACGTTTTTTGGCCGTGTGACAATAACTCAAATTATTATTATCATTATTGTTTTTCACAGTTATTCGCAGCGCGTCGGACCGAGAGCAGCGCGCGCAAATTAATCTTTCGGCCGAATTCCGTTTTTTTTTTCTTCTCCTCCTTCGTCTTCTACACCGCGTTCACCAGTCCACAGCTACGCGTCGCGTCCCCCCCGTCGTCACAAACACAAACACATTTTCCGCCGTCGAGTCACTGCACGTGCATTTCTCTCGCAAAACATTTCGATGCGTTTTTACGTTACAATGAAATATTACTTTATCCGAGTACCACTTGTGTGACGTATTTTATACACACACACATATATATAGTAATATGGGTAAAGGGTTGAGTGTGTTTTTTTTTTTTTTTATTTACAAACGTCATATATATATTTTTTTTTTCACACATATAATTGCTCTTCAAAAATTCATCCCGTCGCATCATATTCGCATACGACATTACGCCGTATGTACATTAGGGTGGTTCTTAAAATTCAATATGAGAAATTTTAAAATTATAATGCCTAAATTTGTTTAAATATAGGTAGAGATCATAAGTACAAAGTTTCAAGTAAATCGGTTAAAGTTAACCCGTGCCACAAGAGGGTTGAAATTTTGACTTGGAGGGTAGTTTTTCAGTTTTTTCTATTTATTTCGAATATTATGCAAATGACAAAAAATATGTGGAATGTTTTTTGTTCAACATGTTGTTATCTATAAAAAAGATTCTTACATAAAAATTCAAAAATCTAATATTTAACTCTAAAAATTGGAAAGAATACACTTTTTTAGGTTTTTCGACAAAATCAAAATATAGAGTCTAGAATATAAAAATCTAAACGAACTGTTCATGTTATACAAAAATGTGTCATATAAAAGTTGTAGATAGTTTGTTTTTTAATAAATTTTACTTTAAATATATCTTTATAAACCCATCAGTTGATAAAGTATTTGAAACTTAGAACTCAACAACCTATTTTTATGTACAAATTTTAAAAAAATACATGAAAAACTAGTGAAAAAATTTTTTTTTGAGAAATAATAAATACACATTGTACATATCACACTGTAAAGGTACTACATCGTTACTATGAACGAATCAAACGGATAAACAATACGGTTCGTGGAAATTTCGTCAATGTTTACGGAAACACAATAGTCGCCGTGTAATATCGACTTACTGTATTGACTTTGGAGTGCGGGCAAATCGAAACCGTAAATATATAAATCGAATATTGTAAACGTATACAATCGTATAATATACCTGCGATCGGTCCGGGCTCGGCGGCGACGGTAACACGGTTGTTATTATTAATTTATTAATTTCTTCATACGTCGGTCATAACGATCACGTTAAAATTGAATCGGTATCACAGACGTAAATAAAACGAGCATCGAAACAAAGCGACATGTACGTACAAATAATACAGCGTAATACATACGCGAGTGTATAAAAAATAATGTAGAATAATAATAAAAATAATCTAGAAGCTGTTATTGAAAAAAATTCGGTATTTAAAACAATGAAACATATATTTCAAATATTTTGGAAGGAAAAGCAACATTTCGAAATAATACGATAGCTGAAGAACTAAACTGTTGAGGACATGGCACATATGAAGTTGCACCTATTACGTCAGTTGACGTGGAACCAAGTTTCTCGAGATACGAAACAACACTGGCCGATAACCGTCGAAGATTTATGTTTGAGAATATTAAGCAGCACTTGAATATACTAATATACACTATACAGTGCTATGAAACAAATGTTAAAAGTATAACGAATATACCTATCTAAATTGTATACCTATTAATTTTTTGAAAATAATTTTTAGGGTAAAAATAAGATGGACAGAAGATAATTGAGAAGATTATGCATAGGTATATTATGTATTTATCTATATGCTAATTAGCTTTGTACGAGCGTCTCGGTCGTACGTATAACATTATAACGTATCGAGCAACGTCCGTACATTATATAACGTACACACACGCGTATGATTCTCGTCGCTAATTAAACGGCAATTATTATTGTTCGTGACGCCGCCGCCGCCGCCGCCGGCCGTAGAGCATCGTTTTGAAATACATAGCGAAATCGTTACCGTAGTACGCGTCTCGTCATGGGTGCGTACGAACGGCGAGGGTTCGTAGATTAGGAGATGAAAATTTTGGCTCGTTTCGAAAAACTGTTAAAATCACCCATATGTATAATATGATAGGTGTACGTATTATTTTATCATACACGTACCACGTTTACGCGTGTTAAGCGTGGCGCGGCGGTGGCGGCGGCGCAGCTACCTGCATTTTTCTTATTTCGAACAATCGTTGCGAAACCCGTATGTAATTAACTTAACTTTTTTTTTTTTTGTCGTTATGCCCATCGATGATATTCGTGGTGTGTCATGCAGGCGATTCGTACGTACGTTTCGTGATATTGCACACGGTGTTGAACAAATGACCAATACCACGGTTATAGAGGTGTTTTTTTTTTTTTTTTTTTATCTTAATGACTCTCAGCGATGAAAACCGTACGTTTTTATTAAACATGTAAACGTAAGATGTTGTGGAAAAAAAAAAAGAAAAAACTTTATTACGAGTACGCTTATTCATACGAGATAGATATCGCGACACATAAACCTCTCGGTACGCCTTGTACGTATTTGTACGTACGTGTATGCCTGATCTCATCTCTAGATTCTCGAGTTCGATTTACCCTCTCGAGACCAACAACTGTGATAATTTACCGATTCGACACGTGTGAAATACCTATATCGAACGGTATTATCACTTATGCACCGCGTATATCGAGTTCACTGAAGTATCTATGTATAATATATACATATGTGTGTGTGTGTGTGTGTGTGTGTGTGTGTGTGTGTGTGTGTGTGTGTGTGTGTGTGTGTGTGTGGGTGTGTGTGTGTTTGTGTACACACACTTGAGTGCATACACGATCGTAGTTGTGACCAAACCTTGAAAAATTGTTAACTAGTAAATACATTTGGAGCATTGTTGAGTGAGTGCACCGAAGATAAACACTCGAACGGAATGAAGTCATTCTATGTTGATACTGCGATTTTAAAACGGCTAAGAGCTTCTCGACTGAGAATTCGTGACCTCAGACGGACACGACCGAGTGGGATTTAAATAAATTATCGAAAACAAACGAAAAGATCTTTTACTCGATGGTTGATATTACAGTGTCGTCGTCATTCTTGAAACTATTTAAAACGTGTTACACCGTCGTCGTACATCGTTCGTTCGAATTTATCAATACAACTATATGTACTGCCAAACATAATAATTCGTTCGAGTTTATGATTTGTCATATGAATAATGATGGCTTATCATGAAACGATAAAAACAGAAACAGTGAAATATAACATCACTATGTACTTAATCATGGAGCGTCTATATAATTTACACTATAAGTGTACCAGAAAATATCATTCTGAAAATTACACAAGTCCAAAAGTTAATTCACTTAAACCAGTCTATTTCGTTTTTATCTCCCCAACTTATCCAATATTAACACTTTTCTTCGAATTACTTGCTGTAGAAAAAGACAAAAACTTCTCAGACTTTGTACTTTCTAAATTAGTAAGCTGAAAGTTTAGAATGCAGAAAGAACAATAACTGAGAAAATATAAAGTCTAACAAATACAATTTCTTAATGTTCGGTAGTTTAATTCACAAACAATAAAGACAGTTAGGAAACTGATTTAGCACTCGGCCAATTTCCTCGTTATAAAAAACCTTTTTAATTATGAATATTTTCATTAAAAAGTGCATGCGATTTCATTCCTCTTCAATATTCATCGTAGATATTATGCGCTTTCGGCCCCAAGAAAGTTTTCTCAGTCTACATTTTTTACTCTGTTCGCCAGAAAGATATTTCAATCTCTACATAAATGCGAAAACTCTAAAATGTCCGAATCTATTATAATGCGTTGGTTCTAATTAGTATTATATTAATAATTATAAATGTTTTAAAATATACTAAAAGAATACATTTTTATACTACTTAAAATTTTACGACATTTATTATTAATTGATTGCTATAGAAGTACAATTTTTGTAACTTCAGGGAATGGAAGGTTTTTGTAATTACACGAGAGTATAACAACTATAAGTTGAAGAACCCATTTAACTAATTAGATAAAGCAATTAGTGCTGTAATTTTAATTATAAAACTTATTTTCCAAGATAATTGTTTAATAATAATATGAATCTTAAACTTTCAGATACGTCAATTTTAGTAATTAAAAATGTTCGCCAAATATGAAAGAACATATACTGCACACTTGAAACAATTTGAACAAGATGACATTATCCAGGGACACTCAATTTAGCGAAATACCGACATTATAAATTAAAAGCGTTGAAATCAATCAAATTTGAAATTAAAAAAAAAAAAAAACATTTTGAAGTTTAAAATGTTTATAAAAAAGATTTCCGAAATATTGTAAAAAAAATTGTATATTGGAAAATGTGATGAATATCAAAAAGTGAAAATACGAAATTCTTAAAAAAAAATTGTAGACGAATCATGCATTATATTTATATAACCATCATTGTAGTAAACTATTTGACTGTTACATTATAACACATCAAAATATACTTTCAACAAGTTCAAAAACGAATATTTTATTTTGGTTTTAGAAACTCTTTCTAAAGACTAAAACTAGGGATACATAACAAGCCTCACATGAAATAGCGGTGCAACAGAATTTAATTTTTTAACTGCATAAAAGAAGTAAAACCGCACATTTTTCAATTCGATATTTGAGTGCAGACGCCGAAAAGTTTTGAAAATTACACTGCGTTTGAATAAAACGAAACTCGTGCAAATAATTGATGTGAATTTCAAATGCGAAATTATTGAAAATTCTGTGTACATATTTAGTGTGATGCGACGAACAATTTTCCCCGAGCACGCGTTACCGCCGAAGCAGCTACGGGTTTCCCATAATTTTCTATAAAAGTTTAGTTTCGGTTTAGTTGCAGTGTACTCGACGATTCCAGAAATGTTCTATATATTAACCATACACCCTTTTTGTGTCAAATTTCCAATCTATAACAGAGAGGCAATATGAAACTTTCAGCGATCTCCCCCGTCCCTCCGCCGTCCGAAAAATGATTACACACATAAAAAACGAAAATAAAAATAAAAACACAACGTCATCAATACAAAACCAGTAGACCAAAATAAATTAGCATTATCAGGTTACCGCGTATAAAATAATAAAAAATAAAAAAAACGTAATCGTACGTTTTATGATACATCCCGTGAGGCTGAAACGAAATGAACGGTTTCTACGAGCGTAACGTCTACGCGTTCGGTTCACATTTATTATTAATAACGTAATACGAATCGAAACGCTTCGAGGATGAGGACACGTTAAAAATATTACACACACACACACACATGCACGCATGAAATAAAACAATAGGTACCAACTAATCATCGAGGTGGTATAAATGGTATTATACGATTGGTGTCGTAGAATGTTTTGACTTAAGAATTCGATTTAATTACGTGTTTCACAGTTGCAGTGTACAACTCTATAAACCACACACACACACACACACACACACACACACACACACACACATACATAATGAATAATTTATCGTCGAGACATTAAGTATAAATCGTCTCGTTTTCAAACTGGATACAATTAAACGGGAATAATTAAAGGGTCCATTTCTCCGGCCCCCCCGATTTGGAATTTTTGAATTCTGTTTTCGCGAATCGTTTGTGCATCGTTTGTGCACGAATGTGCACGAAACCCCGTCATTTGTGCACAAAAACTGAGGGGATTATCCCTAAATCAAATTGGGGGGGCCGTAGAAACGGCAGCCCCCCCGATTTGGAATTTTTGAATTCTGTTTGGACAGATCGTTTGTGCATCGTTTGTGCACGAATGTGCACGAAACCCCGTCGTTTGTGCACAAAAACTGAGGGGATTATCCCTAAATCAAATTGGGGGGGCCGTAGAAACGGCAGCCCCCCCGATTTGGAATTTTTGAATTCTGTTTTCGCGAATCGTTTGTGCTTCGTTTGTGCACGAATGTGCACGAAACCCCGTCGTTTGTGCACAAAAACAGGGGGGGCTATCCTTAAATCAAATACGGGGGTCCATTTCTACGGCCCCCCCAATTTGGAATTTTTGAATTCTGTTTTCGCGAATCGTTTGTGCATCGTTTGTGCACGAATGTGCACGAAACCCCGTCGTTTGTGCACAATTATTTCCCGAGATATCGAAAAAACAAATTCTGGCGGGTAGTTGGGGCCGTAAAAACGGCGGCCTCCTCTTTGATTTGGAATTTTTGAATTCTGTTTTCGCGAATCGTTTGTGCATCGTTTGTGCACGAATGTGCACGAAACCCCGTCGTTTGTGCACAAAAACAGGCGGGGTTATCCTTAAATCAAATTCGGGGGTCCATTTCTACGGCCCCCCCGATTTGGAATTTTTGAATTCTGTTTTCGCGAATCGTTTGTGCATCGTTTGTGCACGAATGTGCACGAAACCCCGTCGTTTGTGCACAATTATTTCCCGAGATATCGAAAAAACAAATTCTGGCGGGTAGTTGGGGCCGTAAAAACGGCGGCCTCCTCTTCGATTTGGAATTTTTGAATTCTGTCTTCGCGAATCGTTTGTGCATCGTTTGTGCACGAATGTGCACGAAACCCCCGTCGTTTGTGCATAAAAACAGGCGGGGTTATCCTTAAATCAAATTCGGGGGTCCATTTCTACGGCCCCCCCGATTTGGAATTTTTGAATTCTGTTTTCGCGAATCGTTTGTGCATCGTTTGTGCACGAATGTGCACGAAACCCCGTCGTTTGTGCACAAAAACAGGCGGGGTTATCCTGAAATCAAATTCGGGGGTCCATTTCTACGGCCCCCCCGATTTGGAATTTTTGAATTCTGTTTTCGCGAATCGTTTGTGCATCGTTTGTGCACGAATGTGCACGAAACCCCGTCGTTTGTGCACAAAAACAGGCGGGGTTATCCTGAAATCAAATTCGGGGGTCCATTTCTACGGCCCCCCCGATTTGGAATTTTTGAATTCTGTTTTCACGAATCGTTTGTGCATCGTTTGTGCACGAATGTGCACGAAACCCCCGTCGTTTGTGCATAAAAACAGGCGGGGTTATCCTTAAATCAAATTCGGGGGTCCATTTCTACGGCCCCCCCGATTTGGAATTTTTGAATTCTGTTTTCGCGAATCGTTTGTGCATCGTTTGTGCACGAATGTGCACGAAACCCCGTCGTTTGTGCACAATTATTTCCCGAGATATCGAAAAAACAAATTCTGGCGGGTAGTTGGGGCCGTAAAAACGGCAGCCTCCTCTTCGATTTGGAATTTTTGAATTCTGTTTTCGCGAATCGTTTGTGCAGCGTTTGTGCACGAAGTTCAGTCGTTTGTGCACAATTATTTCCGAATATATCGCAAAAACATATTCTGATGTGTTGGTGGGGGAGGGGGAGGTTGTTGAAACAGTACTTGCTCATTTTACAATTTTGAATTTCTGATTGTGCTTAATTTACTTCTGTAGAAGTAATTAAGTGTTGATTCTGCACTTGACATTTAAGTAACGTGTAGGTATTGTATCAACACCAAACTCGTCTAAGCTGGAAAATAACGTGCAATGTTTATAATATCAACACCATTTAATATTGAATCGACAGCAGTTTTCTATGTGTGTGAAGTAAAACCAATCTTGTTAGATGATGAGCCTTTAAGCTGGTACCAGTTGTTCACGGAAAAAAAATAACTAAATACATTTAGGTTGAAAAATTATAGTTAAAACAAACTTATTTTAGTTGCATGTACTTAGTACCTACCGTAAAAAATCATAGGTAGCCGTCAATTTTTTTTTTTTAATTATATTTAATTTTATTCATAATTATTGGATTATTATTAGGGATCGGGACTTCTAGGAGTCTGAATGTTTTTAAATAATCAATAAAAATATAGCTAAGTGATATAGAAATTTGTTACATAGTAATACGAGTTTATATTTATAATTTATAGTTGCATATTTTACATATTATTATATATATTATATATTCGACCATTTTTCATTTTATAAGTGCATATTTCACAGTTACCCACTAAAAATTTTATGTTGCCTAACATCTCTGCGATGTATCTTTTTGATTTTTTACGGAACATCACATTTCAATGTTAATGAGACATTTCTAAGCTGTTTAATTTGAATTGACACTTGATTGTGAATTTATAACATACCTACAACGCTAAAAATTTAACTTAAATGGAACATCGCTTTGCAACGTTAATAGATTGTTTTGGGTATGTTGCCATAATGCCATGTTGCTATTCTGTTCTCGGGAAATATCTATAAATAAAATTGTTCCGGTATTTTCAGTTTTTTTTACGTCCTTATCTAGCCGCTGCCCGACCGACGGGCGACGACCGACCGTTGATGTGTATAGTGTATTCTGTGTATTGCGTAATAATTATTATTGTGTTAGCTTAGCTTAGCATGACGACGTTGTCTGTCGTTCATTTTTATTTTTATTTCTATACTCGATACTTCATTTAATTTTGAGTAAAATTGTGTTGTCATGTCGAACATTGCAACTGCAAACCAACCAGGTCGTAAGGTACTTACTCATTTAAAGCAACTATGATAGAAAAATAAAATGAATACATGCATTCACTGTAGCACACAAACCAAAAACACTAGGCGCAACTATAACTTAACTTCACAAAATGGCAAATGACAAATTGAACAGAATTGATTTTTACAAAACTGATAATTGATGACCTATGGGCTATGAGTATGACTCACCGATTTTTACATGTGTAGGCACGTGTCTGGACTTAGGGTACCAGTTAGCCATACAGACATATTATTCAGCTATTATAAAGCACACCTGGCCTAGTCCCCAACGTGTACGGTACCTACTACCTACCTATATTAAAGGTATACTTACCGAATAACTTACTGTTTTCTAGGAACCTTTCATTTTTACCGAGGCAGTAGGCACAGTCACCGATAAAATAGAAAGTGTATTAAGAAGAACAAACTACAAAATGTAAATAATAACTTATACGTCTGACAAAGATTATGCAGACTAAAATTTAAAAATAAATTATTAGTAAAATATAATTTTTAGGTACAATTTATACACACGATGAGCTGCAATACTGTACAATACGTTAAAAAAATAAGTCTTCTATAATATATTGGATTTGTTAGGAAAAATAATAAGGAGCTTATACAACGCCACAAATCTGTGATGCCTGGCATCGTTTTTTGAATACACACATAAAATAAAAATAGGTATCAACAATGAAATATTACACATATTACGCTACATCTGGTAACAGATATACAGCTCCTCATCGACCAGGATTTATAAAATTTCAGAGGTAGGTATCTATAACAGTGCATAAATGTTTAGTGGTACAGGCTCTAGGCCTTTGCCAAGGTTATAATTAAAATTTGTGTTATTCCAGAAATAAAGGAGCACAAACAATCTGACAAAACACAATTTATCACAAAAAAATACTAAATTGTTGAATGTTGGGTTCTATATAAAAAAATCACATACATTTTTTCGAATAACGTTATTTGAAATATTTTACGTGACGTAGGTATAGGTATACTGTATTCTTAAAATTTAAAATGTACAAATTTTTTGTAATTACAAAATTTCTGTAAACTATATAAATGTATAGAATATTTAATTTTTATAGCTTATAGTTGAAAATTAAAAAAAAAAAAAGGTTCCATATAATAGTAGCGCATTCCGCAACCAAACAATCAAACGAATATATAATAATGGTTTTTAATATAATAAATTGTTTAAATTCGGACGAAATTACATATTAAAATTTAAAACCAAGAATTCGATTTTGTGTCATCTTGTTGTAATTCAAAATATTATTTGTTCCTTGTGGGTATGTACTTCAAATTTTTATAGTAGTTATATTATGGTAATCGGTCAACATATCCACATAAAATGTAAAATAATTGTTTTTATGTACACAGTACACACAAATAATAACTACAAATTTAGTACATGTTTTTAAAAATAGAAAATTGTATATTCTCGTCAAAGAAAATTAAGAAAAATTTGGAATGTCCCTAGTGCCATCATTGTATTCTTCACAAATATGGTTTAATAAATCTTTTCTTTTCTTTTTCGATAGTGGTCAAATGGTACCCAGTTGACGCTGTGCAACTATAGTTTTGTCTGCAGCATTTTCATGCCGCATTCCACCATAACACATTTCTAAATACGCCTCTGATATATACTATATACATATCAACAAGTAACAACTAACAACAATTAAAAGCTCAATTCAGGGGTGGATTGGGATATGGAATTATATAGAAACCGGATCAGTTCCTAGATCCTTTCTAGGTATATTAAACATTTTTTTATTTATAGAATTTTATTTTTCTTGTCAAAAGGCTTATACCTATTATTTGAACATTTGAACTAATTTTATTTGCAAGTAAAGTTTAATGCACTTATGTTTTCCTAGATTCTTATATTCTTATATTATTTTAATTTTACATCGTTACACTAATGACAATTTCACGTATCTACAATTTGGAAACTTTTCAGGAGAAGCAAAAAACTGTTTTATTTTGATTTAAAAACATTTTTTTATACTTCTATTATATTTTTACATTAATTATTTGGTTCAAAATAGTTTTTGATCAAATTCCAAATTATAACTATCAATGCGAGTTTTTTTAAGGTAGATACGTGATGTTTACAAACAAATATTTAGTTACGTGTTATTGCATGTGTAGTTACGAGCTATTGCATATTTTAATTTCTTGATGCAATCAAAATAATTGTATGAAATACCACATGACTAAATGAACAAATTGTAATAACTTTACAATCAATTACCAATAAGAAGTTTTAAGAATAAATTAAATGCAAAATAAATAGGTGAATACTATTGAAACTGTTGGGTATACTGTACCCAATTACTTTACAAAATGTAAATATGTAGCTAAATAATTGCTAAGTTATATTAAAATAATAGTATAGCAATTAAAAGTGAAATTATTAAAACTTTAACAGTAGAATATTTAGTGTGACTTAAAATAAATATTGTTTATCACACTTTATTTCATTTGAATAATATTAATTACTGTAAATACAAAATGTGAAATTATAAAAAACATATTAATCAGTATAAGTGTAACATAAAGTAAATTGTTTATTATACTTGATTTCATTTTAATAAAATTAAAAACTTAATACTTAAAATACTACTAACCAAATTTAAAACTATAAAAAAATTAACATTATATTTAGTATCACATAATCTGCATTTTTATTTTATTGTTTATTGACTACAAACATATCAAATTCCATAAAGTAACAAATTTTTCAAGTCAATTGTATTAAAATCCACATAATTTTACTAAATATGCATTTTTATGCACAAAAAAAACATGAATATACAACTTTTAAGAAAACTACCAATATATGCAAAAATATGCAAAATTTAAATACCGAATTTCAATTCATTAGGTTATAGAACAGATTTTTAGCTCACCTAGCTATAAATAGAAGATACAGAAAAAAATATACAAATCCTATAACTTCTCATCCCTAGTTATGACATTTTCAAAACACGATCAATTTTTACGAGAAAAATTAATTTAACCTACTGTAGTACTAATGTCTAATGCCTAATATAGTAATATAAATTAGTGCAATTACAATAGTATCATAAAATATATCTAATTACTTGTAAATATTATATAATACATATGCTGACGACTGTCTTCATTTATCGCTTAGAATCTTTTTTCGTATATAATAATTTTATATTGTTGACTTCAAATTTTACCAATCCATTACATTCACTCTCTATAATAGCCAGCCAATGTATAGAGAGCGTCACCTCTTTACTCGTTTTTTCTTAGAAATTTCTTATTAAATGTAATATTTTATTTTAATTTTATTTTCTCATTACTTTTTATATGTCAGAGTGTAAGACAAATATACAAACAATATATTTCACATACCCACCTAAATATATTATTTAATATTATTATATAGGACCTATATTATAGGTGTATGCATGACAAATCTATCACAATGAAATTGTACGTATTTTATTATATTATATTTCCACCTATTTATTAAATACTTTTATTACAGTATACTTAAAGGCAGTGACCTAAAGGATAGATGACTAATTAGTTCATTAGTTATTAATTGGCATAAAATATAATTAATAATAATAAATATTATATGAAGAACCTATAACTGCCGTGATCGGTTCGTATAGGTATGTATGCTAGAATTTACCTAGGTACATATTTATGTAAGGACGCATACGTATACAAGTACGCAAAAAAAAAATATGATCTTTCTACGATTTGTTAGATATCATCATAATCATAGTAGGAGTTTCTACACCCCACGAACCTATGGTAACTGGAATGGTTTATTTACAATAATATATACAATAAACATATATACATATATATATATATATATATATATATATATATATATATATATATATATATTATATATATATATATATTTATATATATCTATATATCTATATATATATATATATATATATTCCAAGAACTAATAAGGTAGGTAATTACCGTTATAATTATTATTGAACGATACGCTTACTGGTACCAGCTTAAAGGCTCATCACCCAACAAGATTGGTTTTACTTCAGAATTAAATTTAGCGCAATCAGATATTTAAAATTGTAAAATGGGAAGCGCTGTTTCTACGCCCCCCACCCTAACATCAGAATATGTATTATTATGTGCTCGACTTCGAGCACATTCGTGCACAAACACTGCACAAACGATTCGCGAAAACAGAATTCAAAAATTCCAAATCAAAGAGGAGGCCGCCGTTTTTACGGCCCCAACTACCCGCCAGAATTTGTTTTTTCGATATCTCGGGAAATAATTGTGCACAAACGACGGGGTTTCGTGCACATTCGTGCACAAACGATGCACAAACGATTCGCGAAAACAGAATTCAAAAATTCCAAATCGGGGGGGGCCGTAGAAATGGACCCCCGAATTTGATTTAAGGATAACCCCGCCTGTTTTTGTGCACAAACGACGGGGTTTCGTGCACATTCGTGCACAAACGATGCACAAACGATTCGCGAAAACAGAATTCAAAAATTCCAAATCGGGGGGGCCGTAGAAATGGACCCCCGAATTTGATTTAAGGATAACCCCGCCTGTTTTTGTGCACAAACGACGGGGTTTCGTGCACATTCGTGCACAAACGATGCACAAACGATTCGCGAAAACAGAATTCAAAAATTCCAAATCAAAGAGGAGGCCGCCGTTTTTACGGCCCCAACTACCCGCCAGAATTTGTTTTTTCGATATCTCGGGAAATAATTGTGCACAAACGACGGGGTTTCGTGCACATTCGTGCACAAACGATGCACAAACGATTCGCGAAAACAGAATTCAAAAATTCCAAATCGGGGGGGCCGTAGAAATGGACCCCCGTATTTGATTTAAGGATAGCCCCCCCTGTTTTTGTGCACAAACGACGGGGTTTCGTGCACATTCGTGCACAAACGAAGCACAAACGATTCGCGAAAACAGAATTCAAAAATTCCAAATCGGGGGGGCTGCCGTTTCTACGGCCCCCCCAATTTGATTTAGGGATAATCCCCTCAGTTTTTGTGCACAAACGACGGGGTTTCGTGCACATTCGTGCACAAACGATGCACAAACGATCTGTCCAAACAGAATTCAAAAATTCCAAATCGGGGGGGCTGCCGTTTCTACGGCCCCCCCAATTTGATTTAGGGATAATCCCCTCAGTTTTTGTGCACAAACGACGGGGTTTCGTGCACATTCGTGCACAAACGATGCACAAACGATCTGTCCAAACAGAATTCAAAAATTCCAAATCGGGGGGGCCGGAGAAATGGACCCATAATTAAATTCCCAGTAAAATTATTTTAGCGAGTAAATAGCGCGATACGATCGAAACAAATGTACTTACCAACTCATATACCTATATATATATATATATATATATATATATATATATATATATATATATATATATATATATAAGCGAGGTCTGTTCTAAATCTCCCCCATCCCAGTGAACTCGACATACACCCAAAAAAAAAAAATATATATAAATATAAATATCAAATGATTAATTGATTATAGTGTGTTATGGCAATGGTCGGTATATGAATAATTACTATCGAGGACAGAAATATATTCGAACAAATGTAAACAATTAAAATTTCAGAATTATCAACAATAATTCATCACATCGTAGCGAAATGATAATACCATAGACAACAACATTTAATCTCATCTTTGACGTTATGAACCATGTAGAGTACTTTATGTTATTAGCTCCATATTTAATGAAGTATCAAAAAAATGTGTAGGTAAAGAGTCCTGCTATTCAAGTTTGTATGTAAAATAACAAACATTTTACTCCCACGTCCTATTGAATAAATACAATATTATGCACACATGACTTAAAAACGAAAATTACGTCTTTTGACCACGTAAAAGTGGACGTATGGCGCCAAAATGAATAACGTGCAGTTGAGGCGATCATCGAAGAGCTCGAGAAGCGATCGAGAGCTTCACCCATATAACAATCTACGATTTTAAATCTATTTTCACACGATTTTTTCAACGAATTAACTATTGTGTCCGATGTAATATTGTACTTCATTTTCACTTGTTTTGAACGCAGAGTTTTCCCGTGCATTTTGCTATAGATAATATGACCACGATCAGAAAACACCAACTGAAGTTGCGTTGAAAAATGCTGAAAAGATTTCTGCACGAATTTCCCGCGGAAAAGCCTTTTGTTTTCCCGGTCGGAAATCGCATAGTTTCTGACGACCGAGGCGTCGAGATCCCCCCCCCCAACACGGGGTATCGCCGTGCGCGAACGTAGACAGGTGTAGAAAACTACGAGCGACTTTTTAATTCGAGTAAAAACGTTAAAACTCGCGTCGCGTTCATATAATATAATATAATGTTATACTCGTATGATATACGTATATAATATATTATAACGACTCGTCCTACAAGCGCGCACTTTAAATGTCTAGGAACAAACGTTTCGACATACGTATCAGACTGTGACCGGCACGAAATGTACGACGACGGTCCAATACGCGTGTCGAAACGTGTAATTTTCAGCCAGTTCCCTTGAGTTTCCCGCCGACTGCCCCCTACCATGCCCGCCGTGGTTCTCCGCCGACGTCGTCGTCGCAGCGTCCGTCCGATTTCACAGTGCTGCGAACGGCGCTATATTACATATATATATATATATATATATATATATATATATATATATATATATATACAGTATAACCACCGCTTTCAAGATCATTGTTTGACCGTGATCTTAACTCTTCGGGAGGTGTTACGTAAAAGTATTTTTCGTCGATTTGGGCGTTACGGCGGGCAGCGGTCATAATACGATGGAAAAAATAGTTTTCCGTGTTGTACGTTCCATCGCGTCTTACACCAGATACGCTACAGTTAACTTTTTTTTTTCCCCAATAACGACGGAATAGTTCTCTCTCTCTCTCTTTCTCTATTTATCTCTTTCTCTCTCTATATATATATATATATATATATATATATATATATATATATATATATATATATATATACATATATTACCAAAGCGGGGTTAGGTTAATTGTAGAAAATAAATAATTGATTTCGTTTCAAAAAAAAATAATAAAAATAATCTAGGGTTTGAATTCTAATCCCCTATCGTTACGGCCATGCGTAGAGTTAGGTCGGAATTATATGTTGGTGCGTTGAAAAGACTTCGATGTGAAATACTTCGGAACGCTCGAATTATATTTGATTTAGATTTTTGCCGTGACTCAGAACAGTAGTCCATAAGTCTGGATAAGATATATTATGTAAAAAACTTATTTTTACCCAAAACTTTTCGAAGCGTAAAACTAAAATAACATTTTTTTATTCGTATCAACATTATTTATCGTACCATAACTCCGATTTAAATATACCGGACGCCGTTCGTTCGAACGAAAATCTGCTCGCGTAACTGATATACACACCTACACACAAGGAGTCGAGTGAATCGACGACAATGGTATACCATAAAAACGTTCGACACGCTCGAGAGGGGGGGGGGGGTGTCAATAAAACAATGATTATTCAATTTTTTCTCTCCGAGTTCAGAGAGGACCTCGGGTAGCGGACTGAACGCAAACAGCGCGGCTACGAATTATAACTACGACGTCCGTGACGGCCCGGTAAAATAGGACCGTGCAAATAGCAGTAGGTAATACTACAGAGCTGAGGACTTCTAGTACTTAAAAATCTCAAAATATGCATGCACTCATGCACTAAAAAAGCAATAAATATGCTCTAAAAATATATTTTATTTTATTTATTAATCTAATTATAATATTTATATGAAAAAAAATTGTAATAAGTATTAATATAATAAATTCTTGAAAAATGACGGGCAACTGATGTTCACTTCCTATAGGTATATGTTTCGATTTTATCAGATAGATACAAGTAGTCAATTTTATCTAAACGATGGTAAAAATATTATGTTTTAAACAGAAAATTTACCAATTAGTTTTTTTTTTTTTTGTCTAAGTTAATTTAAGAAATTATATCGAAAATTACCAAACATGATCTTGATGTTTCAAATATACTCGAATATGCATTTATATGCAATAATGACAAAATATGCGAAAATATGCAAATTAAAATTTTAAATACGACTTCCTGGTATTGTGAAACATATTTTTTGGTCACTAACACGGTTCTACGATATTTCTAAAAAAATATGAAAAAAAAAATTAGAAGTCTTCAGTCCTAGTAATAATATAACGCGTCGCCGGACCGACGGAAACGAATCTAGCCCCCGAAGTCCTTTCTAAAACCGTACGGTGTGTGGACGAAAATACACGTATACCGTAAAAGTGATATTAGACGCTTGTCTTCTACGACTACTACAGCGACGCCTCTTTTAGTCCTAACACACGTCTCTAACACAATAAACGTACACGTCGCGTCGTATTGTATTAGTTTTAACGACTGGTAAAAGAAAAAAGGGGCTAAGCGACGGTTCAACTACTTGTCCCGAAAATTAGAAATGAAGTATTTCACTAATAAACAATCATAAGAACACAGCTGCGCTCGTGGGATTGAATGTTTGGACAGTCGGTTATTCCGTAGTGTACATAATGACGGTTAGCCCCTGAATGTCGCCGAGTCCCTTTTGCCTTTTATCAGTCAATATGATATAATTTTCCCGTGACAACAAAAATAATAATCAACGGTAAATCGGTCGTGCTCAGGCGGCAGGACCGAATGAACAACGACTGGACTCGTCGTCCGACGACTCACTATTAGACTTATCAGCGCGACACACCGATAATTATATTATTGCGAGCCCGAATACGTATATGTCCGCTGTAAGCCACGACAGAAAATAATTTATTAACTATCGAACACTAACATTCTCGCGAGTCGATCGCGTGACGCTGATCGATATAATTCTTCGGTCCGCGGTTCATGGAGGGGTTTAAGTTTCTTGATATGTAACTCTCTACCTCCACCACAAACTCGCTTATAGAAGACAGATATATTTATTGCAATAAAAGAATAATAATAATGAGAAGAAGAAAAAGTAAAATGTCTACATTTTAAGGTTTACGTATATTTATTATTTTGATTCCAACAAGTCAGATCTATTTTCCTTGTATTATATACAAACTACAGTCGTTCGCCGCTAGTTGTTGTTGATCGGTGCACTAGACGAAGCGTTTATGATAATAAGATAATCGATAGTATAAATCTTCATTGCAGAAATAAAAAAAAAATACAATTTTTTTCCCGGCGATTTGTGTTTTTAATGAAAACGAACAATTCGATTGAATCCGATAATTCGTAAAAAGTCACGATTACGTCGAAACATTTATTCACAGCGAATTTTCAAAAATTTCGATAATCGCCGTACACCGAAAACCTTGATTGTTCGACTCGACCAATTTTGACCGGGCGCCAAAAATACGTAACGCGCGCCCCGTCGTCTCCGCGACGTCGGCAACAGCGCCAGGCCTCAGCCGCAAGACGAATCCATTCGCGCGCGCGTTCCACCTCGATCTCGCCACACCTATAATATATTATACATTATATTATAAAATAAAATAACATTCTCGGTCCCGACGTCGTCGTCTCCGCCGACGCCGCCGCCGCCGCCACTTTACGCATCCTTGACCACGATTATCAACGGTTTAACAGCGTTCCACAGACGCCCGAGGTCCGTATATACGTATATACGAAAAAAAAAAAAAATATATATATATATACATAGTTTAGGTGCAGGTGCACTCTGCGCATCCGTAACGGCACGGTCTCTGTGACGCGAGTGTCCTCTCCGTCCGTCGCGTCACCGCAGCAGCCGTCGCTGAAAATCATTCTCACGGCGTCATCGTAATCTACGAGTTACAGGATGTCGGGATATAACATATACCTTGTATAATATATTCCGATGTACAGGGTGACTTGTGAAACGTGATTGATCACCAGCGGTCATCCCTTAGTTTTTAATAATTTAAAAACAATTCTCTCTCAAAAAAAAATACACACAATTTACCACTGAAAATTCTTCAATAATTCAAACTCTAAATGCTCAAAGCGTTTAAATCGTCGATTAAGGTATAACATTTTCACCATACGAATTTTCAAAAAAAAAAAAAACACTGTTTTCTATCGGAATCTTGAGTTATCCGCATGGTAAATGTAAGAGAGAGAGAAATTGATCAAGTACCTAAATAATTTCCTAATGTTTGATTAAATATGAATTTAAATTTACTCACCACACATGGCTTACTATAGGTTACGCTTTCAGTCCTCTCCTTTTTAAAATATCGAGAAGTTATGGGATTCGCCCCCCCCTCGCGGTTAGTTCACATGCTATATTACGAATTCAGGTGGATTTTTTTTCCGAGTTTATCAAAACTGCATTAACCTTCACTCGCACACTGTTGCACGGAAACTTCACAACCGAAGCGTTACTATTATTACTTTAAAAATATTCAGTTTTTCGACTCATAATAACTATTATGCCTCCTTTCAAACCGTGTGTAATGGGTTATAATATTCATCAGCCGTAGCAAATCCGCGGCTCCCGCCACGGTCTCAAGCATCTACTGCCAAACAGACGCGAAACGTTGGGTACTAAAAATTTGATTAAAACTTTGGTTTTTAATTTTTATAATTGACGAACAACGAGTGTGTTACGAAAATTCGATTACTCATTAACTCGTAGAACGACATAAAAGTCTTTAATGAACCAACGTCATAGCGATTTTTATCATAGACCATAGTTTACGTCTAATTCAGTGGTTGTCAAGCTCGAATTCGGAAAAAAGAACTTTCCAGACGCTCCTGACACGGGAAATTTCCTCGAAATCGATTTTACACGCTTAACACTCAACTGACTGGATAAAAAATTTGATAAAAACTTTTTTCATATACATAAATAATATATGAGTGTCTTGATACATTTTCTTTTTCCAATACACTAAACTTTTTTTTTTTTTTTTTAATTTAAAATATACTATTTACAATCTGTATTTTTTAATTTTTTTTTTTTGTACAGTCAGTAAATTCGATAGAATTATTATGTAATGACAGCACGTGTGTAACGAGAGAAAGAGAAGACTAACTAATATTATTATGGCAGGAGTTCCTTCATTCGGTGACGTATTACGTCAAGTTCTTTTCTTTTTTATCTCCCGCTCGCATATTGTTTTTTTTTTCGTATTATTTCACGAATAAAAAATTCATACATTTATCAATAACGAAGAGTACGAAAAATGAAAAAAAAACAAAACAAAACAAAACAAAATAAAACAAATTTTCACATTTTACAACGTTTCACTCGTTTGAACGACAAACCACTCTTTTTTTCTGCGACGTGTGCGACTTTTCACGCACTCGTACTGCATTCGTCGGTTGTTCGACCGGCTAAACTTTTCTCGCTGTCCGCAAACTCAATGTTCATTTACGGAGAACGAACCGTACGGAACGCGCGCGTTCTCTGTCGCAATGGTCCGCGGTTTACACGGTGTTTTACGCCGCGGACTCGGTCATACATAACTCTGTACGGCGTTGTAGATCAATCGTACTTTTGCCACGCTCCCGCGAAGACAGCTGTAGGACCCCGTCGGTCGGTCGTTTTAGTCGGTGCACTTTTATTTGAGCGCGTTAAAACAAGTATCGTTCATTTCACGGCGATTTCTTCGGGCGGAGGCCATTAGATAAGTCTTGATTTTTTTTTTTTTTGGTTTCTCTTCGATTTTCTCCGTTTCAGAAATACCGCGCGCCGCAACGTCTGCAGCGATTTTTTCGTGATTCAAACCTCTCGTTCCGCACGCAAAAACACATCGCGATCCGTCGCAACAATATCATCCCACGGACGCGGCTGCACTGCAGGTGGGAGGCGGCAAAGGCGATCGCGGGAAAAACGTTTTCAAAGTCACGGGCGCGGCGTAAAAATTTTCGATTTTTCCCTTTCGAAACTACACCGTCGATCCGACTCGTACGCGCCGGATACCGGAGCCGTTACAATATTATATGTCGTGACGTCACACCCGAGTACGTATACATATTATAAGGAACGCGTGCTGCTGCAGCCACGAAGACGGTACGGCGGCGACGCGACACGTCGACGCGCCGCGTACACGCGATATTTCAACGGCTCGAGAGGACACGGGGCGGGGGTAGAGGCGAGCTGTGATGACTTCGAAATTCCGAGTAGTTTATCGACTCGAGAATTCGTAAAATGTAAATCCGATTCGGTCGATTCGTTTTTTGTATGGTTTCATTATATTCCGCGCGATAAGAGATCATTAGGCAAATGAATAAGAATAAATTGGTATTCAAATCGTGACGCGACCGTTTTACTTTTGATGACTAGGCTAAAGATAACCGCGAGCGCAGAGATAAAAAAAAAAAATATAATAATAATAATAATAAAAATAAAATAGGAACTGAATAATGAAAAAAAAAAAAGAAAAAAAAATTATACTCAAATACAGATCTCACGATTACGTCGCGCCGTACACGTTTGTATTTCGTAGACACGACACGTATTATATTATACAAACACAAACACACACACACACACACACGCATTGTATCGCAGTGTGCGTATATCTTATATACTAATACGATGTTTGACGATTATTCACTGATGCTAAAACAATAATTATTATTGCTACGGCGGCGGTGACATCACAATTAATTTTTCTAAAAAGTGAACCGTTCGCGCGTTCGTGACAGTACGTACGCGCACGCGATTTCGTCGTCAGGGGTTTCTATAAACATATTCAAACATTAATTTCATGGCGTCATAACGTCTCTCATAATCGCGAGGAAAAATTGAAATGTGTAATTTAAGTTTTGAAAGATGTGCGTACTGACTGACGTAGTATTTGTAGCGGTATTGCAGCTCGGGATTATCGAGCTTACGTGTGTGTGAAAAAAAAATCCCTACGGACTTTGATTTTTTTTGAATTTTCAGACGATGTCCGTTAGAGAAATAACATAAATGATCAAATATGCCGTTGAACGCCGACGCGATAAATTCGTGATATTTTCGAATATTGCACGAGGGTGGACGACGACGCTACACTGAGTATACATCGTAAGATATATGTCGAGAATGCAAGTCGATGTAGAGTCGGTATATCATAACGCATGTGTACACCGCTCGGGTGGTTATTTTTTGTCACAGGTAGCCATTGTTACATAATAAATAATATAAATTGGTGGTCGGACGTGAAATTGCAGGTACGTATACCGTGCACGTACATTGAAAGTTCATATTGTGTCGATGTACCCGTAATAACAAAACGTAACCTAGCAATGTAGTAACGCCAATGTAATATACAACAAAGTCGCCGTGAACCGCAGTGGCGGATCGAGTTTTTCCCGGTGGGCTGCGGACTAAAAAAAAAAAAACTCTCGTTAAATATATCATTAGATTATGAATATTACGAAAAGATTTGAAGTACTTTTAAGGAAAAAATAAACCGCGCCGTATCGTATGAAATTATCAAAAATTGGTTTAAATTAGAATAATACGTTCATCAGGACTTGCCTAAACGAGAAAATCGGATAACGATAGCAGAGCTGATTATGATTTTTAATTCCGTGTTCAATATTCATGTAAGGGTCTTCCGGTCAAATGTATCGAAAACAAAATTGAACTTTAGGAACAATTAATATTGTTCAACTTGACGCGGTAAAAACATTTTCACTATTTCAAATCACAGAATCAAGATTTTTATCTTTAAAATTATAAAAAATTAATAAACAACAATTATTAATCAGAACTCCTTGAATGCAAACAATTTTTAATCTATATTATTATCCACGTCTTCATTTCCCTGTTGTTATATCTGTAAAAGTTGTGTTTATCAACTGACAAACCATTTGAAAAAACTGTTGAGTATTTCGAAAAAGAATTTTAAAAAAAATTTTCTAATACCAAGTGCAAGAAAATTATGATTGAGGAATTTATTTATTCGTCCATGAATCTGAATGAAAAGTTTAAACTTTTTACAACCCGAAAACGTGGTCACAGAAAAAAAAAACCTATCATCGTAAAATATATTCTTCAATCAAACATTCGAAAATATGACAGTCATATTCTGCACGAATAACAAATGGCTGTTAATCTTGTTGTTCTCCATTGCACTCTATAAAACATAATCGATTTTAATTGTAGAAAATACAATATTTCATTGATACGGGTGACGGTTAATACTTTAGTTTATCATTAAAGTACTCGAGTATGTGGAATATAAACAATAATAATAAAAAAAAACGATTTATAATGAATTTAACCCATTGATAAACATTTATACAAATAAAATTGATAATGTGGTTAAAGCTTTTTGATTTAGAAATTAGAAATGGTTTTAAATAACTTTTCGGTATTTATAAACTTGACGAATGCTTTAACTACGTGAAAATACAAGCACTAAAAAGGGAATCGTCATTTTTAAACCAATACATTTTTCATCTCGTTCGGAGTCTAAAAAATGATAACGTTGCAAAATAAATAAAATTGTGCGCAAATGTACTTCGTATTTGTAGTTGTATTATGTAATATTAATTTTGCATTAGCGAAATTAAGACCGTGATGACTATAAATCATCTTTGCTGAAAACAACTTAACACTCTTAAGCTCCCTTTTTCTAATTATGCCATTGAAAAATGAAAATTATATTGAGTGACTTTTGTATATTTTTCTACATTTATTTTCATGAAAATGATTAAAACATTGATGTTTATTTACTTATAGTTTTATTTATATCGGTTAAAATTATTCAACCAATAGTTCAAGAAGTGTATAAACATTTAGTCTTTAAAGCAGCGGATTAATGACACTAATACATTTCTTCGAGGTACTACTGTTTTCCTCTCCGTTACTCTAAACTTTAAATACTAAAATCTCTTAAATTACCGATTGGTACAATAATACAAATTTCAAAAAACAGTACTCATTTTCATAATATAAAACTATACATAATGGTTATTAATAATATTATAAAACCTAAAAGTCATGATGTTAAAAATAGTGTGAAATTTGATTTCTTACAAACAAGTAGATATTTTAACTTTTCAAATGTTCTAAAAAAAAAATGATGTGTGAGTTGTGTGACTATAAAACAGTCAAACGTTATAATTACTATATAATACTATATAATACTGTATAGACTATAGAGTATAATGTATAGAAACATTTGTTTCTTTGAATCGTAAAAAATAAAAGCTTTCGAATATTTCTATTACTGGCCCGAAATGCCACCTCTGCGTGTACGTGTTATGGTCTATTCGGCAATGACTTATTAAAGTACTAAAATGATTATACCGACGAATGAATGGAATCGCATTGATATACACCACTGTAAAGTGAATGTATTATTAATATCACAAACTTTGTGTGGAAAAAAAAAAACAGTTGAATACAAATGACTTTTTAGCTGTGATATACCATGCAGTATTCGTGCAACAGCGCGCTCGGGTTCGGTTGAAATTCTAATTAGATACGACTTTAAACTCTTGTGATTATAGATATAAATTAATAATAAGAACACGTCAATCGCTCGACGAGAATAAAACCGAATAAGACGTGGTACTTACATATAACTATAAATCATTCGCTCTTATCCGCCGAGATAAGTGTGCGTGTGTGTGTGTGTGTGTGTGTGTGTGTGTGTGTGTGTGTGTGTGTGTGTGTGTGTGTGTGTGTGTGTGTGTGTGTGTGTGTGTGTGTGTGTGTGAGTGTGTGTGTATATATGTATTTATATGACATACGTAGAGGTAGGTACGTGTAATTCTAACAGATAAAAAACAATACTTTTTATCACTCGCGCACGCACACGTACGCGCGATGGTGTGTTGATTAGGAGGACGTTAGAGGCGTTTAATTAACGCTATTCGCGTACGTGTATATCAGTTCGTGTGTAATAACGATCACTTCAGCACACGAAAATATGCTAATCGATAATAATTATCACGGTAACGTTTCCTAGTCGAGATTACGAGACGTTATTACCACGATATTCTATTGCACACTTCAGCCGCACGTCACTTTTTACGGTGGTTTTTTTCCCCACGATCTGGATATGTTATGTGAAAGACGTTTAATCTGCGGCCTTGCCGGTGTGTGTGTGTGTGTGTGTGTGTGTGTGTGTGTGTGTGTGTGTGTGTGTGTGTGTGTGTGTGTGTGTGTGTGTGCGTGTGTACAGTGTGTGATAATACAAAATACAACACGACGTGTACAGTATAAATCAATGTTTAATAATTAATCAAAAAGAATGTTCCCTTAAAAATCAGTTCATTTTTTTTTTAACGCGACAACAGGGAGCGATGACAAAAGTTCATCATCATTCATCAGTACATCATAATAATAATAGTAATAATAATAATAATTGAGTCAGAATGTACGGCGAGCAGCGCCCAATAGCAGTAACGAATTATGTAGAAATGTTAACAATTGTTCGTAATTGAGTGATTCATTTCTGTGTTTCTTTTAAACACACTTAATAACAAAAAGGATGTCGTCAATATAAATTATCGTGAGTTAAATTATATACAATTTATCAGAGTCTGCGTCCGATATTTTCCGTACGAACGAAAACACGTATTATCTACACGGTGTAAATATTATATATAAATAATTATATTATATTATAAATATATTCTATTATAACGGTGTTCGCTTAGGTCCGTCCGTCCGGAAAAAGACGGCGTACCGGCATACGGCGTTTTACCGTCAAGGTTGTTTAGGAAATTCGAGAAAACTACGTTTACTGTGGTCGCCTTTACTCGCCTCAAAATCGGACACAATCTACTTCCCAATCATTCTTTCCGCATTTCTTTAAACTCTTCTCCTGTTTGTACTCTCCATCTAACAGAAGCCATTTGTGACCTCAATCACCTATTATTCCACTGCCCTTCCCTTCATTCTAGTAGACTTCTTCTCTTCTCGCACTCTGCTGCACTTGGTTACCCCAGAACTGATACGAAACTCCTCCTGAACACTCGGTCCCCCATTTTGATAAACTCAATCACAAATTTTATTATCAGTGCCGGCTTTCTAATTTAAACCATATGTAATGAAATAATGTATTTTTTTTATTATTATGTAATCATCTTACTCCATAGCTGTAATGTTTCTTTTAACAATGGCAATACAAAAAAAAAAAAAATACGTTTACTGTGTGATTATATACATCAAGGGTGTATTTGGAATCCCAATGATCGAGTGTAGCGCGTTGTTTGTGCGCGAATATCATACTTCGTACGTAACCCGAATGCGATATTCAGTGATGCGACTGTGATAGACTCGCCGCAGATCCCGAGCGCAGCACCGGGAGCTCGTATGACGATCGTTTCCGCGCGATTTCTTTAAAAGGTCGATAAACGGTTTTCATCGCGTCGTAATTATTACTCCGTCGGCGTATTAGTGCTCGCGCTCGTACCGTATACGCACACACAGACCGTCGACTTCTCCGTGTCATCATATTAATCCTGTGTGTGTATGTGTGTTTTTATTTACCTTTATTTAAAATATTACAGCAATAGAATAACGAATACAGTCATAAAGAATGGATATTTACATTTTTAATTTTTTTTATTAATTAGGAGGCCAGCAATAAGGATGAAATTGATTGTAAGAATGATAATAGGAATTGAACGAGAATTGAGAAGGAGGTTGGAATCGGGTGTAATGTAGCCTGTAGAGAAGAAATGAGTGTAAAAAGGATCAACCTGCTAGAGGTAAGAGTAGGGCAGCTAAAGACAATGTGTTCAAAGTCACCAATGTTTTGCACTGGATTAAGTTTATAGGAGTGATGGGGAAGTAAGCTGTACCCTATACGAAGACGCGTGAAGCTCACGATTAGGTGCCTAGGTAGGTCTAGTGAACGAGTGTTTAGCGTTACTCTAAATGACGGGACACTTATCTTCATCCCAGATACAAAAAATAATAATAATAATAATAATAAAAAAAGATATTGGTGATGAATGTATTAAGTTTTAAAGAAATGATGACTCATTTCTTTAGTATAAAACGATTCTGAGCAAAGCTTCAGTGTAATATAATATATTATTATTTAAATACTGTTTACGTATTTTACGGTTATTTGTATAATTTTTGGTGAGTTATAATAATTTATTAAAGTGTGTATAAAAAAAAATCCTGACTCACGATTTTTGAACTTTTGTTAGGATAATTAGGTAGGTATATGAGTAAGGTCATATTAAATTTTCAGAACTTTTTGTCAAATATTTAAAATTATATTACATAAAAACTTTCAAACAATTTGATAAATTAAAAGTTCTATATTTAAGTTAAAAGTGCTATAATTCTTCTGAAAATGTTGTCCAATATAAAAAAGTATGTATTTGATATTGGATAACATTTTCTAGTTTCTAGCTTCAATATTTTTCGATTTATGACTAAATACCTAAAATCTGAACAGTGAAAATCTCGTTTACGGCGGATTTTTACCGATTTTACCGTTTTTACTCAGTTTTTCGATTGTTATTCTTGATTACTGGAAAAACTATGGAGATTTTGGAAAAATGACCTCTCTAAAGTACCATCTCAGTTCAATTTCGAATCTAAAAAGTTGCTGGACGAAACTTTTGGACAAGGATTTCTATACAAAAAAGTGTTTACAAAAAAAAAATTAAAAATTAAAAAAAAATAATAATAATAAATAAACATCATTTTAAATGATTGAATTGTATTCGGATACTCAATTTTAGATTCTGAGTGAAGCGAAGGATCTTATGGTTTTTGTGTTTGATATTCAATTAGTATACATGCACGCGTATTTTCATACGATATTTTATAAAAATGATTACATACTACTCGTACGCATACATAATACAGATTGTACAGATTTATTCCGGACGACATTACGACGTTCGGAATGAATAGGAGTTATTCACGATTTTTATTTCCAGAACGATTTATTACGCGGATATTTATGACATTTCATTTCATTTTTTTTTTTTTCATTCACACGTCTCGTGTCATAATAATTTTTCATACGCGTTTAATACACACGAAAGTCGTTTCAACTTCGCTCGTCGAGAAATATACGATATACTTATACGTACACGACTCTCCCAGATTTGTACCCGTGGACTCCGTGCCCGGGATATTATGTGCCATATCTGTGTTTGTATATGCGTATATGCGTATATACGTATACACACGTCCAACGCCGAGAGGTTAACCATGTGTGTTGTCGTTCAAGACGTTCGGCTCGTACTGTAAATACTGCGCGCGCGCGCATCATTGATATTTCGGTTATACTAGCCACATGCCGTATATTATCCGATATTATCGTTTTGTTTGTTGGAGCACTGTTCTAAAATTACGAACGTGTACAAAATCATAATCATGAAAACAACAACAACAACAATAATAATAATAAAGTAAATTTTTTCGCGTCAAACCGCGATGGTGCAGTTCCGTGGCTATCGGCCATACACAGCGAGCGTAGTGTAATATTTTTTTTTTTTTTTTATTAAAGAAATAACCCTCGGCATCTTGGCCATTGGGATACGATACATTTGTTTTTTTTTTTTTTAAATAGGTATTACATAATATATAAATTAATTAACAACAAATGTCTTTACTAAATTTTTAAACGCTTCAACTTTAAGTTGTGATGTTCGAGTGATTAAATGAGTTTGTCCGATCCTGTCTCTTGGAAGAAAACGAATGGTTGTTGGTAGGACTGGTCCAAGTATGTCGTATAAGTCGCTGGATATAGTAGTGTAACATTATACATGTATTATTACATTGTTTCGACTCCCGAAATCGTTTGTTTGCGTTAACGACGTTTCGACGTATTAAAAATAATAAAAGAGAACTTTCGATCGCTTTCGGAACACTGTTCTGATGACGTTTACAATTATTATAATAATAGTGACAATAATAATCAATCGTCGTCGTAGTTGTCCATCTGTCTGTGCCAAAGTCACTTTGAGCCACAATAATCAGTTTCCCCTCCCCCCCACACGCCCCGTCACTAGACGACGATAATAATGACAATATTAACATTACGACGCGTATGTTCGTAATTACTGTCCGTCACTGACCGTCGTTTGTCAACGTGTTAACACAGACGCGGAAACCAGACGTAGCAGGGCCCCGGTGTGCGCGCGCGTGTATACGTGTCTACCGTCGTCGTCGTCGTCATTGTCGGTAAAGCGAGGAATCAAGACGTCGAGAATCGTCGTAGTCGCTACAGGTGTTTGAAATACGACTTCGCGAAAACACAGTTTGAGCGGTCTCGGTATTCATTTTATGACCGTTTGAGCGTAAATCATACGTAATAAAATCGCTCCATACGGAGGGTGAAGGGTAGGAGCAAACGAACGTTATCCTTATCACACAAAAAGCGATACGATTTTTATGAAAATGTTTTCGTGTTTGTTCCCCCCCCCCCATTTTATGTACTTACGATATTATTTTTTACTGACGCGAATGAAATTCTGTATAAAACAGACGCATTGAGGAAAACGATTGATAACTCACTTAACTATCACACATTCGCACGCGAATACAATAATATCGTTTGTGTGTGTGTGTTATATACTCGAGTCTCGTACAATACACAATATGTACGCTACGATCGATACAATTTTGCGTCGAATTCGCATTTTGTACACACACACACACACACACACACACACACACACACACACACACACACACACACACACACACACACACACACACTAACCCAAACACTGCTCTTGGCACACACGGTTTAATAGTTTCGTATCGATTAGTCAACGAGTGCAACAGACTGCAATTATTACACGCGACGACGACACACGCACACGCACATTGGACGTCCCCTCTTCCCCCGGTCGCTGAACCCCACGGCAAACGATTATTACTATTATTAGAGCACTACAACAGTACAGATATAGTTATTAATTCATTTCGAGTGTTTACGGTGTTATAATCTGTAAAAAATATTATTAGATATGGTTTTTTTTTTCGTGTCAATAATTCAATGACATTGAAATGCATTTTGACCGTGATCTCTGATCCGACGGTCGGTCCATCGAAATGAATAGAATGAAAATTACAAAAAAAAATATTTATATTTTTACCATATTTCACAAAAAACAAAAAAACCGATTACCGAGTATACGAGATTTTCAATACATTATATTCGCTAGTGACGACTGACGTGATTTCGTCGTAATAAAAAATTATCTTCTCAGTAAGTACGTAATCAATTTTCAGGCCGGCGGCACGAAAGCTACCGTCTGAACTCTAATACTCGCAGAGGTTTCTGTCGATAATTTGTTTTGCACCAAACGGGGTTACGCGCACGTTCTTAAAACACAATAGAATATCATACTGAAAACACCGTGCGCAGTTACGTTATATTATCTCGACTGTACGCGGATAATGATCGAGATAACACTCGATTCAACACTGAAAATCCAGTGTCGAATGACGTGTTACTTGATTTCCGTCGACTCTTACTTTCAGGTGTTTATAGTTAATCGCACTGCAATAATTACGAAAGTCATTCGTATGCGCCGTAAATTTGTTTCCGGTACGCGTACGCGGTATTGTAATGATAATAATAATAATAATGATAATAATTATTTATTCTTTTCTCTCTTCGACTACAAACGACAAACCGTCGGAAAATAATTTCCATTGTAAAAAAAAAAAAAAAAAAAACAGTCGTATATTTTGTATTTGCTCGTGCAATAAGACGTATCGACGCGTATACCCACGGTTTTCGTGTCACGCCGAGTGCATACTGCAATAACGAAAAAGCGTAGTCAACACGGCCATTTAGAATCCATCAACAAATGAGCAATTCACATCTGTGCATTAGTGCTTCGATAGACACACATACGCGAGCGAGCTCGAGCGCGCGCACGTAGACGTACGCACGTATATTTTAGTAGGTACGTGAAGTTGGCACTACAAAGTCTTCAAAACTTTCCAAAAACACTCCAACAATCCCTACTCCGACTTGTTGGACATTGTTGGACATTTGTTGGAATTTGTTGGAAAAGTTTAAAAAAGTTATTAGACTTTCAAGTTCATGGTGCCAAGTACATGGCCAACACTACAATCTTCTTGAAAGTTTCAAAATCATAACCAACAATTTGAATAAACCATTGTTGGACATTGTTGGAAGATTGTTGGAAAATGTTGGTCAAAATTAAAAGCTCTATAAGAAAAATAAAATGTAGTGCTGGAAGTTGGCACCACAAAACGGTATTTTGGATAAAATTAATTTTTTATCTACAGAAAACTTCCAAAAACTATTAAAAACGGTCCAACAAACTTATTTGAACCCTTTAGAATGAAAAACAAATGTCCAACAACCTTTATCCATTAATAAATGAGCATTTTCATCTAGCACTACAACTCATATAATCATGAAATACGTATGCGTCATTGGAAAAAAAATTAAAAAATTAATTTCTCAATTCACAATTCCAACAACTTTTAAAAACGGTCCAACAAACTTATTTGAACTCTTTAGAATGAAAAACAAGTGTCCAACAACCTTTATCCATTTATAAATGAGCATTTTCATCTAGCACTACAACTCATATAATCATGATATACGTATGCGTAATTGGAAAAAAAATGTTGAAAATTAATTTCTCAATTCACAATTCCAACAACTTTTAAAAACGGTCCAACAAACTTATTTGAACCCTTTAGATTGAAAAACAAAGGCCCAACAACCTTTGTCCATTTATAAATGAGCATTTTTATCTAGCACTACAACTCATGATATATGTATGTGAAATGAAAAAAAAATGTTAAAAATTAATTTCTCAATTCACAATTCCAACAACTTTTAAAAACGGTCCAACAAAATTATTTGAACCCTTTAGAAGGAAAAACAAGTGTCCAACAACCTTTATCCATTTATAAATGAGCATTTTCATCTAGCACTACAACTCATGATATACGTATGCGTAATTGGAAAAAAAAATTAAAAAATTAATTTCTCAATTCACAATCCCAACAACTTTTAAAAACGGTCCAACAAACTTATTTGAACCCTTTAGAATGAAAAACAAAGGCCCAACAACCTTTATCCATTTTTAAATGAGCATTTTCATCTAGCACTACAACTAATGATATATGTATGTGACATGAAAAAAAAAATGTTAAAAATTAATTTCTCGATTCACAATTCCAACAACTTTTAAAAACGGTCCAACAAACTTATTTGAACCCTTTAGAATGAAAAACAAAGGCCCGACAACCTTTGTCCATTTTTAAATGAGCATTTTCATCTAGCACTACAACTCATGATATATGTATGTGACATGAAAAAAAAAATGTTAAAAATTAATTTCTCGATTCACAATTCCAACAACTTTTAAAAACGGTCCAACAAACTTATTTGAACGCTTTAGAATGAAAAACAAAGGCCCGACAACCTTTGTCCATTTATAAATGAGCATTTTCATCTAGCACTACAACTCATATAATCATGATATACGTATGCGTAATTGGAAAAAAAATTAAAAAATTAATTTCTCAGTTTACACTTCCAACAACAATTAAAAACGGTCCAACAAACTTATTTGAACCCTTTAGAATGAAAAACAAGTGTCCAACAACCTTTATCCATTTATAAATGAGCATTTTCATCGAGCACTACAACTCATATCATCATGATATACGTATGCGTAATTGGAAAAAAAAAATAATTAATTTCCAAGTTCACAATTCCAACAACTTTTAAAAACGGTCCAATAAACTCATTTGAACCCTTCAGAATGAAAAACAAGAGTCCAACAACCTTTATCCATTTATAAATGAGCATTTTCATCGAGCACTACAACTCATGATATACGTATGTGAAATAAAAAGAAAAATTAAAAAATTAATTTCTCAATTCACAATTCCAACAACTTTTAAAAACGGTCCAACAAACTTATTTGAACCCTTTAGAATGAAAAACAAGTGTCCAACAACCTTTATCCATTTATAAATGAGCATTTTCATCTAGCACTACAACTCATGATATACGTATGCGTAATTGGAAAAAAAATTAAAAAATTAATTTCTCAATTCACAATTCCAACAACTTTTAAAAACGGTCCAACAAACTTATTTGAACCCTTTAGAATGAAAAACAAGTGTCCAACAACCTTTATCCATTTATAAATGAGCATTTTCATCTAGCACTACAACTAATGATATATGTATGTGACATGAAAAAAAAAATGTTAAAAATTAATTTCTCGATTCACAATTCCAACAACTTTTAAAAACGGTCCAACAAACTTATTTGAACCCTTTAGAATGAAAAACAAAGGCCCGACAACCTTTGTCCATTTTTAAATGAGCATTTTCATCTAGCACTACAACTCATGATATATGTATGTGACATGAAAAAAAAAATGTTAAAAATTATTTTCTCGATTCACAATTCCAACAACTTTTAAAAACGGTCCAACAAACTTATTTGAACCCTTTAGAATGAAAAACAAAGGCCCGACAACCTTTGTCCATTTATAAATGAGCATTTTCATCTAGCACTACAACTCATATAATCAAGATATACGTATGCGTAATTGGAAAAAAAATTAAAAAATTAATTTCTCAGTTTACACTTCCAACAACTTTTAAAAACGGTCCAACAAACTTATTTGAACCCTTTAGAATGAAAAACAAAGGCCCAACAACCTTTGTCCATTTATAAATGAGCATTTTCATCTAGCACTACAACTCATGATATATGTATGTGACATGAAAAAAATAATTAAAAAATTAATTTCTCAATTCACAATTCCAACAACTTTTAAAAACGGTCCAACAAACTTATTTGAACCCTTTAGAAGGAAAAACAAAGGCCCAACAACCTTTGTCCATTTATAAATGAGCATTTTCATCTAGCACTACAACTCATATAATCATGATATACGTATGCGTAATTGGAAAAAATATTAAAAAATTAATTTCTCAGTTTACACTTCCAACAACTTTTAAAAACGGTCCAACAAACTTATTTGAACCCTTTAGAATGAAAAACAAGTGTCCAACAACCTTTGTCCATTTATAAATGAGCATTTTCATCTAGCACTACAACTCATGATATACGTATGCGTAATTGGAAAAAAAATTAAAAAATTAATTTCTCAATTCACAATTCCAACAACTTTTAAAAACGGTCCAACAAACTTATTTGAACCCTTTAGAATGAAAAACAAAGGCCCAACAACCGTTTTTAAAAGTTGTTGGGATTGTGAATTGAGAAATTAATTTTTTAATTTTTTTTCCAATTACGCATACGTATATCATGAGTTGTAGTGCTAGATGAAAATGCTCATTTATAAATGGATAAAGGTTGTTGGACACTTGTTTTTCATTCTAAAGGGTTCAAATAAGTTTGTTGGACCGTTTTTAAAAGTTGTTGGAATTGTGAATTGAGAAATTAATTTTTTAATTTTTTTTTCCAATTACGCATACGTATATCATGAGTTGTAGTGCTAGATGAAAATGCTCATTTATAAATGGATAAAGGTTGTTGGACACTTGTTTTTCATTCTAAAGGGTTCAAATAAGTTTGTTGGACCGTTTTTAAAAGTTGTTGGAATTGTGAATCGAGAAATTAATTTTCAACATTTTTTTTCCAATTACGCATACGTATATCATGATTATATGAGTTGTAGTGCTAGATGAAAATGCTCATTTATAAATGGATAAAGGTTGTTGGACACTTGTTTTTCATTCTAAAGGGTTCAAATGAGTTTGTTGGACCGTTTTTAAAAGTTGTTGGAAGTGTAAACTGAGAAATTAATTTTTTAATTTTTTTTCCAATTACGCGTACGTATATCTTGATTATATGAGTTGTAGTGCTAGATGAAAATGCTCATTTATAAATGGACAAAGGTTGTCGGGCCTTTGTTTTTCATTCTAAAGGGTTCAAATAAGTTTGTTGGACCGTTTTTAAAAGTTGTTGGAATTGTGAATCGAGAAAATAATTTTTAACATTTTTTTTTTCATGTCACATACATATATCATGAGTTGTAGTGCTAGATGAAAATGCTCATTTAAAAATGGACAAAGGTTGTCGGGCCTTTGTTTTTCATTCTAAAGGGTTCAAATAAGTTTGTTGGACCGTTTTTAAAAGTTGTTGGAATTGTGAATCGAGAAATTAATTTTTAACATTTTTTTTTTCATGTCACATACATATATCATTAGTTGTAGTGCTAGATGAAAATGCTCATTTAAAAATGGATAAAGGTTGTTGGGCCTTTGTTTTTCATTCTAAAGGGTTCAAATAAGTTTGTTGGACCGTTTTTAAAAGTTGTTGGGATTGTGAATTGAGAAATTAATTTTTTAATTTTTTTTCCAATTACGCATACGTATATCATGAGTTGTAGTGCTAGATGAAAATGCTCATTTATAAATGGATAAAGGTTGTTGGACACTTGTTTTTCATTCTAAATGGTTCAAATAAGTTTGTTGGACCGTTTTTAAAAGTTGTTGGAATTGTGAATTGAGAAATTAATTTTTTAATTTTTTTTTCCAATTCACATACATATATCATGAGTTGTAGTGCTAGATAAAAATGCTCATTTATAAATGGACAAAGGTTGTTGGGCCTTTGTTTTTCAATCTAAAGGGTTCAAATAAGTTTGTTGGACCGTTTTTAAAAGTTGTTGGAATTGTGAATTGAGAAATTAATTTTCAACATTTTTTTTCCAATTACGCATACGTATATCATGATTATATGAGTTGTAGTGCTAGATGAAAATGCTCATTTATAAATGGATAAAGGTTGTTGGACACTTGTTTTTCATTCTAAAGGGTTCAAATGAGTTTGTTGGACCGTTTTTAAAAGTTGTTGGAAGTGTAAACTGAGAAATTAATTTTTTAATTTTTTTTCCAATTACGCATACGTATATCTTGATTATATGAGTTGTAGTGCTAGATGAAAATGCTCATTTATAAATGGACAAAGGTTGTCGGGCCTTTGTTTTTCATTCTAAAGGGTTCAAATAAGTTTGTTGGACCGTTTTTAAAAGTTGTTGGAATTGTGAATCGAGAAATTAATTTTTAACATTTTTTTTTTCATGTCACATACATATATCATGAGTTGTAGTGCTAGATGAAAATGCTCATTTAAAAATGGACAAAGGTTGTCGGGCCTTTGTTTTTCATTCTAAAGGGTTCAAATAAGTTTGTTGGACCGTTTTTAAAAGTTGTTGGAATTGTGAATCGAGAAATTAATTTTTAACATTTTTTTTTTCATGTCACATACATATATCATTAGTTGTAGTGCTAGATGAAAATGCTCATTTAAAAATGGATAAAGGTTGTTGGGCCTTTGTTTTTCATTCTAAAGGGTTCAAATAAGTTTGTTGGACCGTTTTTAAAAGTTGTTGGGATTGTGAATTGAGAAATTAATTTTTTAATTTTTTTTTCCAATTACGCATACGTATATCATGAGTTGTAGTGCTAGATGAAAATGCTCATTTATAAATGGATAAAGGTTGTTGGACACTTGTTTTTCCTTCTAAAGGGTTCAAATAATTTTGTTGGACCGTTTTTAAAAGTTGTTGGAATTGTGAATTGAGAAATTAATTTTTAACATTTTTTTTTCATTTCACATACATATATCATGAGTTGTAGTGCTAGATAAAAATGCTCATTTATAAATGGACAAAGGTTGTTGGGCCTTTGTTTTTCAATCTAAAGGGTTCAAATAAGTTTGTTGGACCGTTTTTAAAAGTTGTTGGAATTGTGAATTGAGAAATTAATTTTCATCATTTTTTTTCCAATTACGCATACGTATATCATGATTATATGAGTTGTAGTGCTAGATGAAAATGCTCATTTATAAATGGATAAAGGTTGTTGGACACTTGTTTTTCATTCTAAAGAGTTCAAATAAGTTTGTTGGACCGTTTTTAAAAGTTGTTGGAATTGTGAATTGAGAAATTAATTTTTTAATTTTTTTTCCAATGACGCATACGTATTTCATGATTATATGAGTTGTAGTGCTAGATGAAAATGCTCATTTATTAATGGATAAAGGTTGTTGGACATTTGTTTTTCATTCTAAAGGGTTCAAATAAGTTTGTTGGACCGTTTTTAATAGTTTTTGGAAGTTTTCTGTAGATAAAAAATTAATTTTATCCAAAATACCGTTTTGTGGTGCCAACTTCCAGCACTACATTTTATTTTTCTTATAGAGCTTTTAATTTTGACCAACATTTTCCAACAATCTTCCAACAATGTCCAACAATGGTTTATTCAAATTGTTGGTTATGATTTTGAAACTTTCAAGAAGATTGTAGTGTTGGCCATGTACTTGGCACCATGAACTTGAAAGTCTAATAACTTTTTTAAACTTTTCCAACAAATTCCAACAAATGTCCAACAATGTCCAACAAGTCGGAGTAGGGATTGTTGGAGTGTTTTTGGAAAGTTTTGAAGACTTTGTAGTGCCAACTTCACGTACCTTATTTTAGTGTAGAGGACTCGTAGTGTACTAAAAAAAAAAAAAAAACAAAACAAAACAAAAAAAACCGAGATCTTTAAAATGATAATTTCGAATTGTTTACAAACCTTGCGCGTTCGTTATAATTTATAAATCCCGTGTGTACTCGCATTGCACGGTAAACAAATAATATAATAATAATTATTGATATAAATCCGTACAGTAGTAACGTAAATAATTGTAATCATAGTCTTTTCAATCGCATTTTTCAGAACTGCAATAAAATTAAAATAATCGCATTGATCGAGTTTTTATTTTTATCATTACTATTATAATTATTATTAAGTTATTTATTTATTTTTTAAATTAATACACGTATAGTAGAAATATAATAAATTTATAATACGTATCATATACGATGTGCTTCAAACGCAAAGTTTTATTATGTTTATTTTAAACGTAATAATAATATTCAGCGCTAGTCCGTTATTCATTTCCATCGAACCGATCGCTGTTGAAAATATTTGATTTATAAATATTTGTTTTATACCAAATATCATATCGATGCTGCCGGTACAAATAAACCTGTGTTTTTGTTTGCACGAATTCAATCCGCGTTTACGCATCCAATAAAAACAACGTTCATCGCGCATCGTTAAAACGTTTTGGTTACACGTTGGGCAGAAAAAAAAAATTTAATAACAAATGCTAATAACGATATTAAAAAAAAATGCAATATCGAATATTCGTTTCCGTCGGCTGCACCGAGTCGTTAACAGACTTCGGAACGTTTTCAGGGCACAAACGTTTCAACGAACTCTAAATACATTATATTTTCATTAGTCAAATTAATTAATCGGCCGAACACGCTCTGTATACATATACGATATTGTATAAAACTGTGTGTGCGACATAAATTATTAAACTATGGTTTATCGTTCACGCCCATGCTGCACCATGTATATATGTATATCAATTATTCATCATACATATACATACATAATATAGGTTCGGTCTAACAGTGTTGTATCAGTACATTATTATTATTATACTTAACCGTGATAAAAAAAAAAAAAAAAAAAATGAAATCAATAAGTTTTTATTATAACACAAACACGCACACATGACTCAACTTCAAACCCATTACTTTATAAACGATTACGGATTAGAATATTAATATTATTATTATTATTATTATAATTGTTGTTATTATTATTATTACTATTATTATTTTTATTATTACTATTATTATTATTATTATTATTATTGTTTTTATTATTATTATTATTATTATTATTATTGTTATTATCATTATTTTTATTACTATGCGCCGTGTACGGTCGTTGAAGAGAGATGCTCTCATTGTTTGTAGTAGCTAATAATAGCAGGATATTTTTTTAAATCTGCGTAATTTCCATTTTTTGAATCGTTGTACCTACAGTTTTAAAATATTGTATCCAAGATTTTTATCAAATACTGATTTGAATTTTTCGTATAGTTTTTGTCCCTTTTCATTTTCAATTGTCTCTAGTCCATCTTTTACTGTTTCAACTTCATTAATTTAATAATTTAAAGAAACATTTTGTTTTTTCAGTTTTGTAATTGAATTTGGCAACACGGACAAAAATGTGATTGAATAAATGTCAAATCAGATATAATTGATGTTGTACTCAAAATGGATTTTACTTTTTGGACAGATTGGGCGTCATCTTCTATATTAGATACCAATTCTTTAAATTTACTGAAATTTTTAGAGTAAAACAAAGCAGCTTCTTAATCACGTCATAAAATAGATATAAAAGTCCAATATTTGTATAACAATATAATATATCACTGATAAAAATAATAGAAAAATATTTGTACAAAAGTACATTTTTATAAAAAAAAAACCTGAAACGTGCGATTTTGCGCAAAAACCCAAAAACGTGCGATTTTGTGCAACATAAAACTTTTTTTAACTTAATCTACATCTCTTGATTTGGATTTGTAGCTTGTTTCTATTGAATTTTGAACATGCCATAAAAAGATGCAATTGCACGGGAATCCGGTCTTTAGCTGTAACAATTTAAATCTGTTTTACCAAGGAACACAGTACACATTAACCGTCTTGTAGCTCAGATGATTAACTAGATTGCAAAAGTAAACGGCATACAAATCAAAAAAAAGGCTTTTTCTTAAGATTTAAGGGAGCGCCTTCTTCACTTACCCCCTTTGGATCTGCCTTTGACGTAAATACGAATGTCTAGAGACGCAGAGGTAGAGAGAGAGAGAGAGAGAGAGAGAGAGAACGAGTGGGAGGAGGTCTAATCAACATGCGCCGCACGTTTTTTTTCCTTTTGTTTTATCTCAAATTGTTATTTTTCGTCATACACGTGCGCTCTCGGCGTCGGCAGCGGGGACCTAGTGGGGGGGGGGATGGGCTGTTGCGGAAATGAAATAGTTTCTTCACGTTTTTCTCTGCCGCGGCGCAATAACGACGGCGGCAGCCTCCCGTCGCGCGGATTTTCGCGCGCGCACGAAAAAACAGACTACGCACACGCGACTAATGCATTTCAATGCACTCTCTCCCCGCGGTGCCGCCGCCGCCGCAGTCACCGTGCTGTCGTCGGAGTGCAGTCGCCCGGCGGCCACGGCCTTGACATTTATTATAAGTGTTACGCACGCGACACAGCCGTCGCCGCCGCCGCCGCCGCGCCGGGAAGCCAAACGCACTTCACGCGGCGCGCACACGACGTCACCGTCGAAGAACGAAACGTTTTCAAGGGCGAATCGAACCGCACCGTCTGGACCGACACTGCACGGTCCCCTCCCTCGGACCGTGATAATTTTTCGTTTTTTCCGTTTTTTTTTTTGTTCTTTTTTTTTCACCCCCCGCTCGTCCGGTAGTGATTGTCGCGAGTTTTTCGCGTCCGGCGGCAATACGCGCCGCGTGGTTAATACCGTGGACACCGCGGTCCGGTACCGCGGGAGCGCGACTAGGAGGGCCGTAGGTCTTAGTCACCCCTCCCCCCCCCCCCAAATAAAGATTTAGCTAACACGGGAAACGAACCAAATTGGTTTTTGAATTTATATTTTCGTCGTTTGAAAAAACATTTGTTTAACCTATATGATTAAAAAAAAAAAAAAGAATAACAATGATTCGCGACAAAACAACAATATTTTCTAGTAAAAAAATGAAAAAACAAACGCGACAGTAATACTGATGAAAACTCTATTGTTATTTATCTGATGTTTACCGAAATGAGAGATATTTATGAAATGGTTTTGGCTCATTTGACTACGAAGATATTTTCACCACATTTTCCCGTGCTAATGATAGGAAAATATCTACGATTCGTTTTAATTTGTGCGTTTGTCAATTATTATTAGTTTAAAATAGTCATTTTGTTGGTATCAAAATGGTAATGTCAAGTCCATTATGATATGTTTTCTTATTTTGTTCTCATACATTTGGTAAAATATTTGTTATTTTTTTTTAATTTAAAAATATTTGTAATGCTTTCAAATGGTGTCCGAGTTAATTTTCGTTTGAATTTTGGTGAGGACTGCGGGCTCCCCCCCCCAAATTTTAATCCTAGTGGCCCCTCAGCCCGGTACGCTGGCAAAAAACGTCGTTTCGAGCAGCATCAAAGGTCTGGAGGGTGCAGTGGTAACAGTACTATTTTAATAGTACATTTTATATTAAACAACAGTATTATTTTCGATTTATCAAGATTTATCAATTTAGTTCCGTCGACTCGCGTAAATGGATTCGCCCACGCTTCAGGTACGATGTATAATGCGAGACCAATCACCGCGACAGTTACAGCCCCACCACTTATTTGCATTTTCTATTCACTGCAGTGTCCAACACGCGACTGCAATGGCGACAGATAAACCTTTCGCCGTGACACGCGACGATACCACCACAAGTGCAACATGATCGATCACCTGAGTCGGCAGTAGTATTTTCACCGCACGAAAATGAAATTAATAATTAATTAGTCAGCAATGGAATTTTTTGTTTCAATGGTGATTTTGTAAGTTCTTCTTCAAAACCTGATAGCGAAAAATTCAATTATTGTTCACGATCAAAACGACAAAACTCGCGAAGTTTAATATCGTTTTTGAAGAAATGTCTATGAATTAAATGTTAAAATATCCATCTAACTCGCGATTCAAAAATTGAGGATCGAAGTATTTCCGTTTTAAGGCATAAAATAAGTAAATAATAATTCATTTTCTTCCAAAAGATATTGTAGTAAGTTTAAAAACAAATCATATTGTAGTACAAGAAATTATAATTCTTCATAACGCACAGTAACTTATCGACAGAATAAAGGGAGTAGAATATAAATTCACAAACTCGAAGTCGAAATTTGATAGAAAAAATTTTTATTTCACTCGAAGAGACGAAAACAACAGTATATTCAATTTGTCGAAGAATCGAAAAGACTCGAAATTTCACAAAGTTTTTTTCTCGAAGAAGTTGAATGTTGTTACTGCTCTTGAATGTAGAGAGTAGAATACAAATTCATGAACTCGAAGTTGAAATTCGATTGAAACAAATTTTTGTTTCTCTCGAAGAGACGAAAATCACGTATTTTCAATTTGTCAAAGAGTCGAAAATACTAGAAATTTCAAAAAGGTTTTTTTTCGAAGAAGTTGAATGTTGTTACTACGCTTGAATGTAGAGAGTAGAATACAAATTCATGAACTCGAAGTTGAAATTTCATCGAAAAAAAATTATTTTTTCTCTTGAAGAGACGAAAATCACGTATTTTCAATTTGCCGAAGAGTCGAAAATACTCGAAATTTCAAAAAGTTTTTTTCCGAAGGTGTTGAATGTTGTTATTGCTTTTGAATGTAGAGAATAAAGTATTAACACGAAGTTGAAATTTCTTCGAAAAAAAATATTTTTTATCGTGAACTGACGAAAAAACCTCGTATTTTCAATTGGTCGAAGGACCGAAAAGACTCGAAATTTCAAAAAAAAAAAATTTTCGAAGCGGTTGAATGTTATTATTGCTTTTGAATGTAGAGATTTTAATATAAATTCATTTATTCGAAGTTGAACGTTGTACGAAAAAAACTGTTCACGACAAAACAAAAATATTTTCTAGTAAAAAAATGAAAAAACAAACAAGAGAGTAATACTAACGAAAACTTTATTGTAATTTATCTGATGTTATTCACATTGAGAGATATTTATGAAATAGTTTTGACTTATTTGACAATGAAGATATTTTTACCAAATTTTCCCGTGCTAATGATAGAAAAATATCTACGAGTTGTTGTAATTCGTGTATTTCTCAATTATTAGATTAAAATAGTCATTTTTTTGGTATCAGAATGGTAATGTCAATTCGATTATATGTTTTTTTAATTTTATTCTCATACAGTTGGTAAAAAATTTGTTTTTTTTTAAATTTAAAAATATGTGTTATGCTATCAGATGGTGTCCGAGTTAATTTTCGTTTGATTTTAGTGAGGACTGCAGGCTCCCCCCAAATTTTAATCCTAGTGAACCCTCAGCCCGGTACGCTGGCAAAAAACGTCGTTTCGAGCGGCAGCAAAGGTCTGTATGGTTCAGTGGCGACAGTACTATTTTAATATTTTATATTAAATAACAGTATTATTTTCGATTTATCAAGATTTATCAATTTAGTTCCGTCGACTCACGTAAATGGATTCGCCCACGCTTCAGGTACGATGTATAATGCGAGACCAATCGCCGCGACAGTTAAAACCCCACCACTTATTAGCATTCACTATTCACTGCAGTGTCCAACACGCGACTGCAATCGCGACAGATAAATTTTACGCCGTGACACGCGACGATACCACCACAAGAGCAGTGCAACATGATCGATCACTTTAGTCAAAAGGTCGGAAAAAGTATTTTCACCTCACGAAAATGAAATTAAAAATTAATTAGTCAGAAATGGATTCAAGAAATTGTTTCAATGGTGATTTTATAAATTCTACTTCTTAAACCCATAACAAAAAATTCAATTATTGTTAACAATCAAAACAAAAATCTCGCGGAGTTGAATATCATTTTTGAAGAAATGTCTATTAATTAAAATGTTACAATACTCATCTGACTCGCGATTCAAAACATGGGAATCGATGTATTTCCGTTTTAAGGCATAAAATAAGTAAATAATAATTCATTTTCTTCGACAAGACGAAAATCACGTATTTTCAATTTGTCGAAGGGTCGAAAAGACTCGAATTCCAAAAAGTTTTTTTCTCGAAGATGTTGAACGATGTAAGTTTTTACTGTCGGAAAAACTTAAAAATGACCTAAAATGTAATGTATACTTCATAACAATTTCGATATTATTATTACAGACGTTAATACAAGTTGAATTATTATCTAATGAAAATTATAGTGCAAATCTGTAAAATGATACAATAACAAGACATTGAAAAACATGCGATTTTTTAGTTTTTTCGTCAGAAATACTTAAAAATGACCTAAAATGCAATTTCTGAATAATTCAAATTTCGATATTTTTATTGAATATGTTCATACAAATCCAACGACGTTTTTTTGAAGTTTCTAGTGCAAATCAGTAAAATGATGCAATAACTAGACATTGAAAAACATGCGATTTTTTAGTTTATTCTTCGGAAAAACTTAAAAATGACCTAAAATGCCATGTCTGAATAATTCAAATTTCGATATTTTTATTGAATATATTCATACAAATCCAACGACGTTTTCTTGAAGTTTCAAGAGAAAATCTGTTAAATCATACAATAATTAGACATTGAAAAACATGCGATTTATTAGTTTTTTCGTCAGAAAAAATTAAAAATGATCTTAAATGCAATGTCTGTTTAATTCATATTTCGATATTTTTCAATATATTCAATTTGTCGAAGAGTCGAAAAGACTCGAAATTTCAAAAAGTTTTTTTTCGAATGTGTTGAATGATGTTATTGTAATTGAATAAAGCTTGTTAAATATAAATTTATAACCTCGATGTTGAAATTTCTTCGAAAAAAATTATTTCTTCTCTTTAACTGACGAAAACACACGTATTTTCAATTTGTCGAAGTGTCGAAAAGACTCAAAATTTCATGTTTTTTTTCGGATGTGTTGAATGTTGTTAATACTTTTGAATGTAGAGAATAAAAAATACATTCATTAACTCGAAGTTGAAATTTCAAGGAAAAAAACTTTTTTCTCTTGAAGAGATGATAACACACGTATATTCAATTAGTCGAAGTGTCGAGAAGACACGAAATTATTATATATTATCATCCACCGGATTATGCGAAATTATGAACACCTGTACGATCGTATCGTATTTATTTCGACGGCGTAAATAATATCAAACCGGTATCGTAACATAATGTTATATTGCAGGGAACAGCAGTCACGGTTGTGATCACGCTTTTGAAGTGAAGCTTTTCCAGATGTTTCATAAAGTTTCTGGATAATAAACGCGTAATTCAAAGTCAATCCAATGGCTCGGCTCCGTATAAATCAGAAATTAATTCATGGTTGAAATTTACACATGACACGTCTATTCGTTTCTGTATAAAATAAACCTATTTCACCCGTGTATGAAAGGAACAACACACCTAATATGTATGTATATTGTATTCTTATATTGAAATGTAAATTATAATGTCAAACACTGACATTCTAATGTCATTTATTCATTTATTCAATATTTTACGGACTTTTATTTTTTTTAAATAATTACTTCTCTATGGCAATACAATTTTATGAAAAAAATTATTTAAATATTTTGATTTCAAGATCTTCGTAGTTTTTTTGAATCTAACCTCTAGAATTAATAACATGATATTACGTAAGCATGATAGCATGACACTAAAATAATTTAATTTTTCAATCTTTAATGTCCTTTATGTATGATTATATGTGACCTTTTCTACATTAAGACGAATATCAATCTCGCACGAAGAAATTCCCATAGTGGTTTAATGGATGAAAAAAAAAAATGTGTTTATGAAAACACTCTGATCCTGCGAGTTAGCAGGTTTATGCCGAAGTAGGTGTATAACACGTTTACGACTTACGCCTCGGAATGTTCGTCGTTCGACCGGCTCCAGGAAATCGTACAATAATAATAATAACAGTTAACGTCGTTCTTGTTGCGTTAAACAAACGTTTTGGGGCGAGTATCGTTTTATTATAATATCATCGTGGTCGTCATTTTTTTAAAATAAGGGTCGGGGTGGGGGAAGGGTTAAGGGTTCGACGAACATCCCGGACGGGATCTATGCACCATACTAGAAAACGAAAAGATTAAAAAAAACCTAAACACACATGAGTCCGATGTGGTTTTAACATACAGAACCGAAAGAGAGAAGAACGCGGTCGCAGGGGCACCGTTTGGGGGGGAGGGGGCGCAGAGTGTCTTTTGGCTACCCTATTTTTTCCTGTATCATTATTTAATTAGCTAGGTAAAAACGTTATCCGGCATGCCTTAAACCTTGGCCCACTATTTAAAACCTTAAGTTGCGCCCCTGCACGGCCGCACGTCGATACCGTTACCATAATATATTCGTTTTCTCCTCCGATACATGCAGCTATTCGACGAAAATACGGCCTCGGGTTCGCAGTTTTGTTTCCTTTGCCGAGCGCGCGCGCGTACCCTATTTATACGTTTCGTCATCACACGCGGTGGTCGCGTTGCCCGCCATCCCCCGCGTGAACAAATCAATCGACCCGAAACCATGGACGCGATTCGAATATTCAAACCGCATGACGACGCGTCTACGGGCGTTAGGAGGTCCGTGGAGGACGCGTATGAACGTCGTCGACGATTCGCGATCAATGCGCGAGGGGGTGGCGTTATGAAAACGTCGGTTAGGTTAGGTTAGGTTGACCTAACCTAACCTAAGCGCAAAGGCCGTGATCATATTTAAATTCTAATGCGATATAACTGGAAACAGATAATTTTTTTTTTTTTTTTTAATTTTTGTATAAAGTTAACCTGACCTAACCTAACCTGAATCCCTGAGGAATTTCACTAATTTTACTGTGCGTGGTATATTCGTTGCGTTGTATTAGTGTGCACAATATATTATCACACGTCTTAACACGGCGTGGCACGTTAAGGCATGTGAACACGTGGCGTGTGAATAGTGTGTGCTTTATACTCGTACCGGTACAGTGTTTTGCTTTCGACGGATTTCCGACCGATCAACTAGCCGGGACAAAATACCCACGAACTAGCACTCATAATATAGGCACGTATCGCATCTGAGAGTGCGTGCGCAGGCGAGTGTGTGTGTGTGTGTGTGTGTGTGTGTGTGTGTGTGTGTGTGTGTGTGTGTGTGTGTGTGTGTGTGTGTGTGTGTGTGTGTTGTTCACCCGCAGATAATGACGATAATTACTTTTTCGGTCGAGTCCCGAACAAGTAAAACGGACCGCGCGGTGGGGTGTAGCCGTGTAAGGCCCGGATTACGGGGTGTGCTCGGGAACCGTTGCGTAAGCTCGGTGTTTAAAGTGTTTATAATTGTATATGAGAACAACACGACGGCAAACAAACCGTCCTCTTAGTAAATTAGTAATCAAAACCCGATTAATAGACCCTCGTATTATTAACTAACGGTTTATCTTAGTTAGGTTACGTTAGGTTAGGACATAAATTATATATTATTTACACGTATACATTTATACGTGTATAGGCGCATTGGAAACTTTTTTCTCATTTTATAAGTTAATAAACGTATAAGATTGCCAAACGGTCCGGTAGGGTTTATAATTAAAACTACCGTACCGTTTTTGATAATAAATATCGACGGAAAAATCGACGCGATAAACTGTGAGTGCAAAGCGCATCTCGACTTTTCTATACGAATGCCTATGAATTTTTCATTGAGTTTCAAAGCGTTCCGAGTTTTTCCGTACACAGGGAATGCCGATGAGAAAATTTTCTCGAGTTTATTCAGTGAAATCAAAATCTATAATGCGATTTGCAAATTCTGCTCTTCAAAAAGTACTCGAGCGTTAAGCGAGTTCTCTCGTTTGATATTAATTTTGTTTTCGAAACTTGGTGCAGTTTAATCACCTTTCAACTTCTCTATTTTAACGTATCGTTTTATTTTTAAGATTTTTTTTTACGCCGATACCGCTTAGTGTCGTGACGGTACGCAAAAAATCCTAAATTCCGTGTGGCATATCAAAATAGAAGTTTTGAAAGACCAACAATTACTCGAGAAAATGTATTCTTCATTCGAACATAGTTTATAATTAAAACTGATATCAAACAAGTAAGATGCCGCGTATCTTTCAATAACTTGCGAATTCGCAAAACGCCAAACTGGTTTTTTGATTTCACTCATCATGAACCCGAGATCGTTCTGTTTGTTCGGAAAAACTCGAAACACCTGTAAAAAACTTGTGTTTTCCCCACTAGTCCGCTGTATACACGTTGAACATGCACACGAAAGCAAGAGGAAATACATGATTTTTACATTTATAATCCACCTGAACTATGTGTTTTATTTCTTTTACTTCGATGGAACTCTGTACTTAATATGGCGTTTTAATGAGAAACGCTTAGCATATTAAACGAAAGACCGACGGACGGTGATGTGGGTGGGTATGTACCCGAGTCGATGTCTGATGCACTAAAACACTATGTAGCTCAAGCTGCAGTAATCGTATATGGTAATTGTATTTATGAACGTTTTGATGAAACCAATGTAGTTTATTGTGAAATTCCATCGCTTTGCAGATTGGTCTGTTTTTTAAATAAACGAAATGTTTGTTCGAACTTTTTTCACGTTTCTGTCAAAAATTACTAGTCAAAAACGCCGACGTCATTATTAGTATGTGGTCGAAATTCGTATAAGCAACGCCGAGTCACCACTATAGTCGTGCTCCACGTTTTACCGTCAGACCGTGTGAGACTGTGTGCTCGTCTCGCGAAAACCGAAATCTCGACGTGCGATAAACATTTAAAAACTGCTCTGCGGGCTACGATATTTAAGTAAATAAGAAACTATTATAACGTCGTTATTTTCACATTGTTTTTGCGACGAATGTTTCCAAAAAAAAAAGAAGAAAAAAAAGAATTATTCCGATTCCCGATAGCGCGAACTTTGGCTGTGTCATCGCTATAAGGTCACATAAAACATTTATTATTTTATTTCGTTGTTATTTTCCTTTCTCGCTAGAGAGGTCAACGGGTGCAGGCGAACACTTGCGACGTTCGAAGGCGCCGCTAATGTGAATAAACACATTATTTTCAAATTAACTAAAAATACAATCAGTATAACATGCAAATTAAAGTTGCATAATGTCTATTATACGTCATAATATGTATTACATATATGTTAAAAAAAAAAAAAAAAAAAAAAAAAAAAAAACTTATACAAATAAGCCAATGTACCTTATTATAGTACGCGTACAAAATATTTTCTGGACCGTATAATATACGTTTTCTCTCGAAAAACGAATAAATGTATTCGAAACAAAAATGTTTTATTTAATATGTTTAGGAAAAATCGAGATATAGACATAGCTTTTTTTATTACGTTACAGTATTAAGCATATTCGATGATAATAAAAAACGCTAGTAAAGTATTATTTTAACTTTTATGGTAAAACAAAATTATTACCAAATATTTGCTTCATTCGATAGCAAAAGTTTGAAAAAATATTTGACTATAGAATTTGTTGTTTACAAGTCATGTTCTATCACTTGATTTTTTTTTTTCATTTATTATATATTTTATTTATTAAATACGAAAAACGAAACATGTTTTTTTTGCACTTATTGAAATCTTAATTTTTACATTTATTCTTTATTAATCTTATTTGAAATATAATTAACGATGAACCTAGCTTATGCAATTCAATCGAGTTATTATATAATCATGGCTGTTTTATTTCAATACGTTTGACTGCGTGAAAATAATATCAATACTATCAACTAATCAGTACATCAATAATAAACTAATAATTTGTGACTTACACACATGTACAATTACACATTAGTGCATTCCATTATCACCTGATCTAATAAATCCAATTATATTGCCAAGACCTAACCAGATAACCTACTATTGATTTCATTTTAGAATATTATTTAAAATTGGTTTATTAGTTCGTGCAATGTGTTTTCAATTAATACATACATTATTCACCGCTAATAGTACGTTAAATATTTTACGAATAAAAGTCTTCAATCAGTCTTAGAATGTCTTGTAAAATAATTATTTCCCAACAGAATACATAACATTCGAGTTCTAGCCTACGTGTTAATTGACCACTTCCCTAGTTGATGATATAAATATAACAATATATTTAATAAATGCTCGTTGAATATTATCTTCGAGTTTCATTATAACATAATAATATGTTCTAACAAAAGAGTAAACGTTGACCGCGGCTAATTGTTTATTTTAGATTCTGGGCGAAGCGAAGGATTTATTGGTTTTACGATAAATATGTTTATCTTTTTGCCAGTGACCTCTTTTTCGGGCAGCAGACTTCGTCCAAAAATGATGTTCAGCCCCTCTACAGCCCATAAATTAGTTTTTCCGTACACTTTAAAGAAGTAACTTTTCTCCGTTCTTGAAGTTTTCTAATATGAGGGAAAAACTACCGTAAAATGTGCCATAAATGACATTTTCATGGAATAAACTTTAGTTATTTAGTCATAACTTCAGAAGTAATAGTTCCAAACACTTGAAATTTTCACTAAATATTAAAAACACTCTTATGATATAGGTTAGATAAAAACAAATAAAACTCTCGGGCCGAGTACGAAATTTCGAAAATATGTTTTTTTATTTATTCGCATTTTTAATTTTTAATTTTAAGAGCTGTTAATTTAATATAACTTTGCTCGTATAGGTACTTCATTAGTGATATTGTAGAATGCCAAAAACATGTATCGTTTTTTTTTTTTTTTAATTCAGTACATCCATAACCATTAAATACGTATTATATACGTATTTTGCCCGAAAACCAAATGTTTGGAAGTCGTACTTCCATCTAATCTTTTACTGGATTTCATATTTTATGTTGTTTTAATATTGATTATCATTGACATACCTAGTTGAATACTTTAGATGTCATACGTTTTTAAAACTCACGATATCAATATGGTTCTAGGGCGAAAAATACTTATTGAATTATAATTACTCAAAAACGATTAATAATCAGGAAAAATAATTAAATTAATGAACGATTCGTTCGAGGTATACGATCACTTAAAATACACATGATATTTCCCGTACCTGATACCGTGCGAAGCGGGCTAATTTTTCAATTCACGGTGAAAATAAATGCGAATGAAACATAAACAAAAACAATATAATCTTCTTGATTTATGAATAAAACATATCATAATATATATATATGTGGATTATTTATTTTTACGTAGCTCACACGTTATCAAATTTAAAAATAACGATCAAATGTATAAATCGTATTCCCGTCATTTTTCAACACACGAACTAAACACATTACAATCTGTAATTCGATGTGTCAGCAGCGTTCTACCTACGTTCGTTTTCATACGACATTTACGTTTTTGTGCGTACGTTATTAAATTTAGTTCGTTTGCGTTTTATATTTTCGCACAGTCACGCGTGCATGTATTCGGAATTTCTCCGGGATAATATTATAACATCGAGGAGTCGAATACGTCTCTCTGCGGTCTGATTCTCAATAATTATATACATCGGCCATTGTTTCGAGTTCGAAATTCGTTTTGTGGTCGACCGTCGCCGTTTCTATATCGGACGACGACGACGACGAACTCGAGTCGAAAACCGACGGATCCGAACCCATTGTCCGATGTCGGTCCAACAGTGATTCTCGTCGAATGGCTCAATAGACTTTTTAGCGCGGGACAAGGGGGACGAAACGAATTTTCCAATTAGAACTTCTCCCCCACACGTCTAAACGTCCCCCTAATGGTACGATGTTAAAGCGCACGCTGAGTGTTGTACGCGTATAAATAATAATTACACACCGCAGGTATGCCACCGTACGCATCGCACAGTTTCCGCGATGAACGCGCAAAATCAAATACTTAATACCGATACAGGGTGATGTCTATTCATCCGCATTAATGGATCGAACGCAGGCTAGTGAGTTCCATTACGTTACAGGAGTCGCGAACCCTTGTTTATCGTCGACACAATGAGTTTATTTTACTTCTCGTTCGCACTCGCTTAGACATACGGTTGCTATTATTTTTTTTTTAAATAGGTACATAAATTATTACGTAACGTCCGATATGCGACGTTATGTATACGCGTGATAATAACCCGTTAGTCCATTAAAATAATTGAATAACCCCCGTGTTGAAATGCAGCGGTTCCGCTTTATACGTGTTAGCCAGGGTTTTCTCGTTCGAGTAGAAATAAATAAGTGAGATTTTTTTTTTTTTTTTTTATTATTTCAATTTCAACGTAACAACATCGTCATTAGAAACTCGGTTTTTTCATTCAAACGTGTAGTTAATCAAACGAATATATTATTATGAAAAACGATGAAACTTTGGTCGGAATAAAATACATATTATAAATGTCGATGAAAAGTCTCGAAACAACGAATATTGACAAGATAACGGTAACTCTTCGAGTACAATGTCCGTACGATGTATGTACGGGCGCGATGGCGACATTATTAGAAGAGTCGCTACAGTCTCGTTGAAAAACGATACTCGATAAGACGTGAGACAAATGAGTCAAATGTGTACCAGAATTACGTCACAATGAAACGATAACGAGAGCAGACGAAAATAATGGCGGAATCAAATGTTTAAATCAACCCATGTCATTGACCATAGACGATTGTGCCACCGTGTATAAATGTATGTATAAACGTATAGTATAATGTATACGGTGGAATAAATATTTCGTACACTGTACGGCACAGGATGTCTAGAAAGTTTGAAAACGCTCGACGCACGAGTGTTTTAATAGTAATAGTAATAATAATAATAATAACCATGTACGAATTTTATGAAAAGCACATTCTCAGCACTATAAATAAATATTATTTCGCTTTACACCAAATGTTTACAATATGTTAAAAACAATTTTAGTAACACGCGAACAATACGAAATCGCGTTAAATTGTTAATGGTGTCAGTAATATTATCATAAACACACACACACACACACACACACACACACACACACACACACACACACACACACACACACACACATATGTATACACACAACTTTTGTGCTGTGTTTAAATTATACGGTAAAAAATATAACTAGACTTAAAAAATGCTATAAAATTAAAATTGGCGCATTTTATCATTCACGGTTATGGATGTATTCAAATTTTTTACAATTGCCATAGGTAATGCGTTTGAAATATATTTGACACAAAAAAACCGTATACAATATAATCGTATAAATAACACTCGTTAGTCGACGATATTCGCCTTATATGTATGACACACACACACACACACACACACACACACACACACACACACACACACACACACACACACACACACACACACACACACACACACATATATACCTATTTTTAAACATATGTATGAATACAATATGTGTCACACGAAATATGGCGTTATTAATATTCGTTTCGACTGTAGTGGTGTCGAACTTCGAATGTGTCTATAATGGACTTTTATATTTTACACAGCGCGCTAACATTGTTTTAAAATAATAATTGACATTTGAAAATGAATAAGCGCTGACAAGTTTCATCAAACTGTCACGTCCCGCTCGGAACCGTAGTTTGTCGACCTATTTGATATTTCGTCGCAGCGCAGAATCCGTAACAATTCACGAATTATATTACACCCTATACGTCCTACGGGACGACGAGTAAATTTTATTTTGTTTTATAGTTTTAAAACGCGCGAAGAGCTCTATGAAAATAATAAAAAAAATATGGCAAAAGATCGGAAAGTACAAAACAGTATATCCATTATTATACTGTCATCATATCCGCACGTTCGCGTATAATTAATGTAATAATTAATAGGAACGACGGCAAATAAATAGGAACGACGGCACTTTATCCGGTCGGTCTCAAAAACCAAAAGTTTTTCAAAAAACGATATTACAACAGTAACACTATATCCACAGTGTGTACAGGTTATGTGCACAGGTATATGTATACAATACAATATAATTTATCGCCGTTCGTCAGTCAATTAAACACACGACAAGACGCCGAATTTCGAACCGGAAGAAAAAAAATCCACTTCGTCCAGAGCCGGCGCTAGCTTTTGCGAGGCCCTGGGCGAAGTATACCACAAGGCCCTTTTATAATAATGGCCTACCAACCATTGGCGCCCGAAAAGGGGGGCAAGATGGGGAATTTCACTCCCCTGTAATTTCAAAAACCAAACATGAGCCATTAACATAAGGCAATATTTTAAATTGGAATTCATTACATGAAAAATTAAAAAAATAATGAATTTTATCATTACTTTTTACCTTAGTCGACTTAGTTATGTTATTAAAACTTTTTTCTAGTCATCCATTTGAGAACAGGATAATAAGTATTATTTGGATCTACTTTATAAGACTAGAAATATTACTTGATGTGCGATTTTTGAGATTTGGATTTAAATGCTTGTCAAAAAATGAATTGACGACTCAAAAACTACAAAACTACAATTTTCGAGCCGCGAGGCCCCGCAAAAAGCGCGAGGCCCCGGGAAAGAGCCTTGCCACCCCCCCATCGCGCCGGCCCTGACTTCGTCCCTTTCAAACTAGGATTTTGAAACGTATCGCACGATACAATTATTGGGTATTAATTAAACTAATCGGTTTGTGTAAGACGTTAAATAATGAACTAGAGTTTTTTTTTTTTTTTTCAAATAAAATGACCATATAATTCCGGTGATGGGTAACTACGACCACTTTTTTTTTCAAATAATAAAATTAAAACAGTAACGGCGTCGCGGAAAACGAATTCTGCGCTGACGAAACGAAACGAAACGTTTTATCAATAGTGTGGTTTTCTGTTGTTGTTTTTTTTTTTTTCATTACTATTTCGCACAGACGTGTTTGACGATAATTTCACGAAAGATATGAGCCGTCGTAACGTAAAAAAGCCATCGGTGATATCGACCGCGGTTTCGAACCGTTAGGTTACAGTCGGCTCACGTATACTCTGCCAAACTCTGCATATTATTATAGTGTGGTGTACACCGACTGACGTCTGAGCGTGTTGAAAATCACATCAGCCTAGAAAACGACTGAGGCGTCTGCGGTGCGACGACGACCGCGCCGACGTCGTTGACGAATTTTCCCCGCGCGCCGCCGACCAGACCTCGTCGTCGTTAGGTTCGAATACCGCTTAGCACCGCAGTACAATATTCTAATGACGTGTCTCGAGAACACGTCAAGCGCGTCACCACTTTGCGTCGACCTCCTCGTCGAGCACAAACCGACAGCCACGCGGTTTCGGTCTGTCCGAATCGTACCCCGCCCCGTCAAAAGCCGCGGACGGACTGTTTGAAAAGCGTCGCGCACGATCGGCATTTATAAACCCTCTCGTCGACCGTGGCAGGGCGGCGTTTATCGGTCAAAAGATAAAATTCGAAGTCGAGTTGATTTTAACTTTTTCACACTGCTCATCGATTTCATCGTGACTTTAGAACTAGATGCTCGATTGAATCGTTTTTGCGTCGACTTGTTTTCGTTATTTCGAATCGTCGCGGTGAACGTATAATCGTAAAAGTATTTTACATTTATCTTTCTAGAGGATGACAAAAAAAAATGATTTAAAACAAAGTTAAAAAAAAAGTTTTAAAAGAACTTCATCATCGACGAGCCTCTTGCTCTTCTTCGCGACACGCGACGACAGCGCTGCACCGCGGACGAACGAGGAAACGAACTTCATGCGTCGATATCGATTTCGGTTCGCGAAAACGGAATCGCTGCAGCCCGGCCGTCGTCACGTCGACGGTCGACGGGCAATCTGTCTGGCGAAAGTTCTGTGTGCGACAAGCGACGACCGCCAGGACCGTTTCGCGACGACGGAGGAACGGCCGGACGGCGGACCCGTAGCCACGGAAGGGCAAAGGGGGGAGTTGCCCCCCTAGACCTTATCGTCGCCCCCGACAAATCTTAATAAGGTTAATATGGTAAAAATGACTTTTACGTAGTAAGGTATTTAGGTAAAGACATTTTATTTGAGTTTTTTTGCACAACGTAAAACATTTAAAACCACATACAATGATGTATAAAATGATAACAGCAGTTAGATCAAGATTTAATAGCGTTTGGATGCAGCTCAGAAGTTTGTGAATCAACATTTTCCTGTTTAACCCGACTTGGAAATCCTCAAAGGCAATCGATGAAACATAACCGGCTAACCAATAAACTTTATTGGCGTTAGAGTCCAAACGGACTGAAAAATTGAATTTGAATGTATTGTTAATGGATTTCGACAAACAAAATTACAGCTGTATTAATTTTAAAAAAACCGATCGATTGGCTATCGAAAACCACCTTATGGGTTTAGCTTAAGATATGTCATCAACTCGATTTGAGAAAATTAAAAAAAAAAAAAAAAAAAATACAAAAAACTCAATTGGGAATAAGATTCAATCTCGGTTTTATCGATACTTGAATCATACTATATGTACAAAACCATAATTATAAACTTCGTTAACCACTATGAACGATCATGATGTAAAATAATAATGATAAAAACGTATATGTGCTTAAAGCATTTGTTGAGGACAAAGGTCGAAACGGACTTCTGGATGCTGAGCCAATGATTTTGAATTTATACGTAACAAAAATGTAAATGATCTGTGAGCTAACACGCGTGTTCTTGGCCCAGTTTAATTACAATTGGTATTGATGAGAGTTGATCAATATCGCAAAATGAAAAAAAAAAAACACAAAAATTGAAAACAAAAAATATTTAAAATTTTTTCTTTATTTCACTTTCCCCGTTCAACTCGTATTTTATTGTTTTCGATCCTCTTATCAAAACGTTCAGCACTCAAATTGTTTACGACAACCGGTCTCACCGCCATCTCATATAATATAACCGTGGAATTAATTACCATTCGGCCGAGGGGAGAACCCGTACCGGCACACGTGCCAAAAAGTCGCAGGCCAAATTTAACAATACCCGAAAATATATGTATTTCATTGTAAAATGTTGCCATTTAATGAAAAAATTATCACATTTTTTTCAACAGAACGATAAGGACGTGGAAGTTCAGTTATCGATTAAAAAAAAAGAGATGATATAAAATATGTTCTTAAATATTTTATTTTGTACGTTTGTTTTTTGTTTTTTTTTACTAATCTTCTACTCACCGTTACCCTACAAAACGTGTTTATGGATACGTGCATATATAACTGGCACGATATTTTTATTTATTTTTTTTTTTGAAACTTTGATTACAACACGTTGGCACGTAACACGAAAAGGTTCACCAACACTGGCTTTATCCCATAAAAAGTATTTAATATGAGAACCAGACTCCCCCGGAGTATCGACGACGCTGCATCACCGTGTCATATCCTGCACGTTTTACACGCTGTACGTACGAAAGCGTATTTAGATATATATGTATATTTTTTTTTTTTTTTGAAATCGAGACGGTTTATACTCAAAAAAATTCCCCGATTTACGCCTCATTGAAAACGAGGACTAAGAATTTAGAATAGCATTTAAACATTTTCGTAACAGTCTGTTAACAAAACTCATTATAATTAAATAGCGTACATCATAATTGAAAATGCAAAATTAATTTATATAAAATTTACAATGTCTGTTTTAGCCACTGTCGGTAAATTTGTTCGGTATCGTTTCGTCATTTATCTGAATTGGTTGGACTCTGATGTTGTATTTCTTAGATACGTTTTCAGTCTTATCGATGTAAAAAAATCAACGTTAAACCGTAGCGATGTATACCGGAATTATTCGCAAATAATATATTTAGTGATTGATACACGTTCGGGTGCATAAAACGATCGTGTAACCCCAAAATAGTCTTTGACATTTTCCCATTTAGCTTGCCAAATCCGATATTCCGCATCTACAATTTCATTCAACTCAGGTAAACAATTTTCATAGAATCCGACAGCTTTTTTTTTTAAAAAGAAAATGGTTTATCAATTGTGCAATGCGTGATAAGATATATATTGTATTGAGATTGTATATAGTTTTTTGAAACTAGAGATTTTTTTTTCAAAATCATATTGAATTTCTACGATTCGCTTTAGAAAGCACCCGAAGACTGAAACGTATTTCGTGAAATTTCGAGAGAGAGGTGCTGTTGCCCTTTATCCCTGCCATAAATACACCCCCGCTTCCTCGATCCCAGTTCGCCCTGAGTAATTTCAAAACACTGTTCTGCACGACTTCACTCGCGCGACCATCGTCACGATATACGTGTCTTCCTCATGACTCGTGTCAGTATTCTTCGTAACACATAAGCAGTAGTAGTAAAACGAGGTCACCGAATCCATTTTTAACAACGACAGCAAAAAAATATCGCCCCGAGAGGCGGCCTTTTCCACGCATTTTTCCGTGTAAAACACTGCGTACCGAGAAAAAAAATCCGTTTTACACGGTAAATATTACGGTGGAAAACGCCTCTCGGAACGTTACCTTTTTCCTGTAATTTTTTCAAAGACCGAGTAAGAAACCCCATTTCACTACTACTACTCGTACTACGTCACTAGTCATGACCAGGGCTCGTGAGCTCATGCATTTGCATACCAATCTTGCTAAGTCGTATTTAATGCTATGTATCCATATGGAATCCATTTCAAGGTATTGTGGTTAAGTATGTGAAATTTGATGTTGCATATTTTTGCAAATTTGGATGTTTTTTAACTATTTGGCATATTTATGCGTTTTTCTATTTTACTGTGCATATTTTTACCGAAAATTGATCGAAATGCAATAATTTGTATTTTTGCACAGTATATGAGAGTTTTCGCAACATCAAATTATTTGAAAATAAAACGTATAGAGCAGATAAATTGAGTACAAACGTACGTATACGAACGTATAACAGGACATAGGTACGTAGCCCTAATTAAGCAAATTAGTGGAAAACATGTTAGGGCGCGTCCACACGAGAGCACGCACAAGCTGAGCGTGCGTGCTCATTGCTCGCGAGCAAAAATCCTGTGCGCGCTCAGTTTGGACATTCTCACGCACAATATCATTTTTGTGCGCCGATTTTGTGTTCCGAATATTCAGTCGTTGTTCGGCGAACGTACGTGCCAGACTTGGGAATCATACAGACTCGTCAGGCGCGTCTTTCATCTCTAACGTGTTAAAAAAATAATTTATTATAGGGGCAATTAAAAATAATAATGAAATATAATCAACTTATAAAACGTACCTTTACCGGTTCCCATTGACTTCTTTTCTTTCGCTTTTTCCCGACGAAAAGACCCCGATAAGCTCAATGCCTTTTTTTTTTTATTTCTTCGGTATTTTTTTTCATATTTTTTCCTATTTCCTCCCAAGCATCCTGCTTTTTTATTTTTTTTTTAAATAAAATTCATTTTTGGGGTTCCATAGGACTGGTTTTAGTTGATACTCGTGTATCAACTGAATGCAGTCTTCATTACGCCATGCATCCATTTTTTAATTATCAATAAAAAACACAGTTTTCTAAACACAGTAGAACAGTACGCACACGCGTACCCGTGAATGTGTACAGACGTGCGTATTTTTTATTTTTTAAACTACATATTTTTAGATTTTTTAATGCATATAAATGCATATTTCTGAACTTTTAAAGGCATATTCCAATGTACATTTTTCCAGCTTTTAGTGCATAATCGCATACTTATTTAAGCATTTTTTAGATCATGAACTCACGAGCACTGGTCATGACAATAACGAAAACAACGACGACGACGACAAACGATGGTGATGATGGTGATATTTCACCGTCGCGTATACGGCACGACATAAAACAACAATAATAGCATTACGCACAGTGTGCCAAAAATCGCGGCCGGACGGCCCGGCGGTGGAGGGCGAGAGAGAGAGGGTCGGAGGCGCGTGCCAAGTGACGCGACGTACGTATACCTATCCGGCCGGCGGCGGCGGCGGCGGCGGCGGCGCACGTGTACGTCGCGCGCGCGTGTACGCGAAACCGCGCCGGCGGCCTGCAGGCTTCGGCCCAGAGTCGGGCGCGTGCGAAAATTCCACCGCGTCCCGTCCGTCCGTTCCGGCGAGGCGTCAGCGAAATACCGTCGAATCGCTCGTAAAAATACATCGCGCGTGGTGTCGACGTACGTGATGTACGCGTATCGTACGCGATCGAACGGATATCGCGAACACGCTGCAGTGGCGCGATTCGAGGCGGGGGGACTTGGGTCAGGTCGGCTTGGTGCGATTTGAGCCCCCTTCCCCCACTCGGATTACAGAGGTGATTTCGAAATTTCCGATTCAGCTGAATACGAATTGACGTTTATTTTGTTTAAGTATACGACTCTGAGTAAAATATTGGAGAATATTTGAAAAAAGTAAATTGTGAAAACACTCAATAGTTTTGCTGCGAACGTGCAACGTTTATTACGAACCATCGGCAATGATCGATCGATTTGCCAAGGTTGAAAAAACGAACATTTTAGATTCTGAGTGAAGCGATGGTTTTACAATGATATTTATTTTTTATTTATTTTTTTTTTCTGTAAACACTTTTTCGTATAGAAATCCTTGTCCAAAAGTTTCGTCCAGCAACTTTTTAGATTCGAAATTGAACTGAGGTGGTACTTTAGAGAGGTCATTTTTCCAAAATCTCCATAGTTTTTCCAGTAATCAAGAATAACGATCGAAAAACTGAGCAAAAACGGTAAAATCGGTAAAAATCCGCCGTAAACGAGATTTTCACTGTTCAGATTTTAGGAATTTAGTCATAAATCGAAAAGTATTGAAGCTAGAAACTTGAAAATTTTATCCAATATCAAATACATACTTTTTTATATTGGACAACATTTTCAGAACAATTATAGCACTTTTGACTTAAATATAGAACTTTTAATTTATCAAATTGTTTGAAACTTTTTATGTAATATAATTTTAAATATTTGACTAGTTCTGAAAATTTAATATGACCTTACTCATATACCTACTTAATTATCCTAACAAAAATTCAAAAATCGTGACTCAGGATTTTTTTTGATACACACTTTAATAAATTATTAAACGATTTTTTACGATATTGTCTGATTTCTTTTAAGTTTATTTCTAATGAAATATTGAGTATTTGTTAGAAAGTTCAGAAATTTTAATACAAGTTTACTCTTATACTAAATTATCAATACCGAAAAAATATCAATAATCGTGACTCAAGATTTTTTTTCCAAGCATTTAAAAAATTATACAAATAACCGTCAAAAAAGTAAACAGTATTTAAATAATAATATATTATATTACACTGAAGCTTTGCTCAGAATCGTTTTATACCAAAGAAATGAGTCATCATTTCTTTAAAACTTAATACATTCATCACCAATATCTTGTCCGAGGACCGAAGGGACGAAGGACGAACTTGTACCACCATCATCTCACTTACCAGCTTTTTAAAATTACAATTGTATTAAGTGTACTGTGTAATCATTAATACCAAATAAAATGTGTGCCCATAATTACGTTACTCAATAAATTAAGTACATAGGTGGTTGATAAATGTTTGTTCCTGATATCGTGTCAGCGAGCGGTACATTCTTTAGCCTAGATATACCAGTAGTTCTAAAAGTCCTCAGCCCCCTCTTCCCCCCAGAGTTCAGTCATAATCGCACCACGGACACGCGGTACGTTCCGGGTCGTGATTATTACGCGATTATGATATCGTCATTCGTGATTAGTCCGTAGTCGTGGGCTCTAACACGGGAATCGGTAAAAGGCCACACGGCGAAAAAAATTTTGATTCGAAAACGAAAACGGCAGGTGCACAAATGCTTACGATTTACGTGTGATCAATGATAATACAGTACAATACGTTGGTTAATAAGTATTGATCCCACGGGTCTTTTGTAACAGTAATCAAATTTCGATTATAATTATCTTATTTCTAAGCTTAAGTTTATAAATTTTAAGTTTCTTTTTAATACTGTATAATATAGTTTAATGTTTGAAATTCCAATAGCTGTTAGTTATAAAGCTTACTTTGTAATGATATAATCTAAAGTTTGTATATATAATCAAATAGCTATTAGTTTAATATTTTCAGATTGCATAAATTATTCAATTATTGAAAGTACATTAAAATTTGTATGTTTACGTCATAGATGAGACTCTGGGGCCACCACACGATAGTCTCAGTGGAGTCTAGTATTCTTGTTTCTGAAACATAAAAAAATAAAACAAAATAAAAAATATGCGGATTTAGTCACAATAAAATGTATGATTTAAATATATATGTTATACCAGTAAAACAACAAATAGTGATTTTTTTTTAGTGTTTTTTCTACAATTAATAGTAATTTTGACACGATACATATCACTACGGTTAATATAGTTTCGTTTACTCGAAGACACATTAAATATTAAGAACCATCGATGTCGTCGTATTTACCATTCTCGGCCATTTTTTTCCAGTTTTATTCTAAACTCGCCAGTGTGCATAGATGCTTTTTGTTACTTTCCGAATATTTTATATTAGACAAAGGTCTTCCTGCTTGTTACAAGCCAATGTATCATTGACTATTGAAAAATCGAAGTGTAATAAAATGTTTATATTTGATATGGAAAACGTTCATACTGCATACGTCACACCGTATCCATTGATCGATGGTAAACGATAAATGATAAATTAAATTGCAGAAAATTTTCTGTATCAAACGACAATTTTTTCAATTTAAAAACGGTCACCGTTGGCCACGGCGAACCGGACACAAACAATAATTGATGTACGGCTATAGAAATCTTCCTGAAAGCGTAGAGTGTTCGGATACAACCGAGATGTATTTCTCGAGAATTTTTCGACGGGAAAAGTGTTTTTCCCCGACAATCGACCGTCGTGACTTAAACGGCGGTGTGGGCGGCCATCTCTTTTGGCCTTTCCGCCAAACCCTAAAAGACTTCTGACAAAAACGATTAAACATGCCCGTGAGTGTGTTTACACTCGTACCGTGTGTCGAATCGTAACAATAATAAACAAGTGGCACATAATTTTTCACACATTTAACACTCTATCGAGAATTACAATCGTAGAGACAGACGAAAATCAAAGGCAACAGAAATCGTTTGATGTATATCATATACAGTTTTAACTTTTAACTATGTATAATTAAATATTGCACTGGGGTTTAGCTCTGTCCGTTATTTCGACAGTCTATTCTTTGAATCTTTGAATAAAAACGTTACCACTTTTATGATGTTTATTGGCAAAAACTGTTGGCTAACATAAGGCTTTAAGTGCATTTTTATTCTAGGAACTTTGATATTTCTAACTGCACGTGTTTTAGAATTTAAAGAAATAAACCTGCGCGTTGTTTGAAAATCAGTAGTTGTTGGTAAGTTGTTGGTAAGTTTTTTTTTAACCTCATTTTCGTTTTAACAAAAATCTAAAGTATACATTTTTACATTAAAATTAAATTTTCCATGTCACAACTATAGTAATGACATAATATAAATAAGATATAAGCACGAGCACTTAATGTATCATCACGGACATTTGATAAACGACGGCGGTCTGATTAAAGTTCGATAAAACAATAGATCTGATGACAATTCGATAGCGATTTTCGACGGAAATTAAGGCCAAACGCAGAAAAATTTGCGAGCCTATTATCAATATTATCAAACGGCACTGATATAAAGGCTTCATATAAAGGCTTTCCCCGTGAGTTGTGGCGACGGATTTCCTCGACCGCAGAGGTCCGAAAACGGTCGAAACTCGGTTGCAATGGTTCGACGATAATTCGCGAACGGCAGCAGTAAAACGTATTCCGAGAACGAAATCCGAAGAGAAAACACGGTCGATTTGTATTCAACACGTGTCTGTCCGCGGCGCAAAATTGAATGCTACAACAACACCATCCAGTGTCTGCAGTGATCAAAATAAATCTAATCTAATCCCGACCGTATATCGTCACGTCGTCGGTATCCCGCGCCAAGTCGACGTGTCGACGAGGAACGCGCGCGTTTTCGCGGATTTCTATTAATTTCCACGGGATTCGAAAATCGCTTCTGCAGATCGCAGTAAACAGTGCAGTAAAACAAGACGTTCGTGAAATAAGAAATATCGTCCGGCGAGGCATGAGGACGGAAACAGGCGGACATAAATTAGCGTGTTTCTAAATCCTAAATGGAACGAATACATGAAACAATAAGTAACACAAAAAAACTCGATATTAAGTAGAATAATATAACGATAAGCTTCAAAGTAATTTTCCTATTCTGTTTTGGTTTAAAAACCTAAATAAAATATTAATTAACTACTTTACTGATAATTAAAATCAAATTTTATTAACTTGATAACATAACTAAAAGAGTAACTTTTACAAATTCACAAATCATAAACGTTACAAATATTGTAAAAAATAATTTCAATAGGTACGTACTGTACCTATTGTAGGTAAATAAACCTTTTAAAAACAATTGTTATAACATAGAAATGTAGAATACTATAATATGACTATCAATATGTATTACATAATTTGATTTTTTATACATGGATACTTAAACATAGGTAATAATTTATGAATGTTGTGTATAAACAAATAGACAGTTACATTTTTTGTAAATGGTAATTAATATTTATACTACCTGGGTTATTTTAAATGCGAGTTTAAATTTTGAAGTTAAATTTCTGACAAAGGACCTTTTTTTTTGGGCTAAGCTAATGAGAGACAGCTGACCATAATGACAAAACATCACGTTATTTGAATCTCAAAACGGAAATTCGGTATAAAAAGTCAATATAATAAATATACTATGATTAGGTAGATGATTCAATATTGTATCAAATAAAAAAATAACCATTTAAAAAATTGGTGATGTTTGGATTATCATTTTCACAAACCTTATAACAAATTATCTATGTTTTAATACCGAAAATAATATACGTTTTGATTGTCACACTGCATGCCGGCGGTTTTACGAGAAAACGTAATTATTTACGGACAAACGGATTTCATGGTAGTATTGCTGTTATTATTATTATTCAATGTAAAGCCGCATACAGACCAAGAAACATATTTGATAAACATTTTAGTATGTGAATGAAGTCATGGGCAAAATGTGAAACGAGAAAGACGTTGCGACGGCGGCAGCTGCTTGCGTGATTTTGAGTTTAGATTTGAAAAAGGCCTCCAAAAAGAGGTATTGAGTTCGTCCTAGTCTTTTAGCAATAGAAAAATAATGTTAAGTATTTTGGAAATTTCACACCATTCTTCCTTTTTTTTTTTCAATTTTTTTTTTTGAAGTCGGGTTGAGTTTGTTCCCATAGAATTTTTTTTTTTTTGTGATATAAATCAATCAAATTACAAATGCTTTCTTTTGACTCCTCCATTATTGGATTTATAAAGAAAAAAACTTAAAAATCCGTTCAAAAGAAATTTACGGGTGAAAATATTATGCACTACATGTATGCGGATGTGAGGCTAAACCGAACGAATAACCAAATAATACGCATTATTAAACGTTTTTATTAAAATGTTATCGACAAAATTTGACCGGTCTGGACGTGTCAATAAATTGTCAGCGACAACGTTTACGAACATTGTCGAATTTTTCCGTCGGGTGGAAAACAAAAGTTTGTCCGCGACAATGTCGCCGACACAAATGTTTGGTGACAAACTTCAGAAACATTTCTGATTTTTGTCACCGGCATTGTCGGCAAACACAATATGTCGACGACAAATGTTTCTTGGTCTGGACGCGGCTTGACGTCCCGGTCGTTCGGAATAGGCTACTATGGACGTCGGACATCGAACGCTCAAAATATATAGCGACGGTTTTAACGGACGTATTCGTCCACGGCACAGTGCGCACGATGACGTGTAAATAGTAAATACTAAAATACTAAACACGAAACGGTTCGAACAGTCTCCGATCGAACTTCTAGTCCCCCCGCACACGGAGATACCTAAATAAAACCGATTAGTAATAATTCTAGTTACTGATAAGTTTGTTTTGCGTTGCTGGCAATTTAATCAAGTGGTTTTCCGCACACGACGCTACCTGTTCGACTAACTTGTCTGCAACGCGTTGTAAACTAGTTGACAGCGACGTGACTTTCCAGTATCCTAGCTATTTGAGTTTCTAGTTTCCTATTTTATAATGTCACATTCCATTGGATGGAATCTGTTTGATTGTAGACTATAATGATATAATATATTATAATTTATCACATATAATATAATATAATAAATGAACAAATTTGACATATTAAACTCGTGGGAGGAGTGAAAAAACATCCAGAATTGTTTCACTACCAGCTTCCTGCCTGTTCTCGCAGGGATATCACAGAAAAAGCTTGGAGTGAAGTGGGAAAAGCAGTTAATTTATCAGGAATCACTGGAATCCGTACTTGATACTATGGTTGTATAACAAATTTGTACGACATGTATACCACAACAGGCACAACTATAGTAAAACCAACTTATAACTTTATAACTATACACCAAAATACTTAAATGAGCTTTGTACGCCGTACACTATATGGTATACTAGTATAGTTATTATACGTACGCGCTCATTTCGTTGTGCAATTTGCAAATTTGTGATTTTGGTCACTAATGAGTAGCTTCGTGTGCGGTGTTAGACAAGCTGCTTCTGTAGTCAATTTGTGATTTCATAGTGATTCAAATCACTCACTAGTTTAGTTTCTTTTTGAAGTAGATTCGTGTGCCGAGGGCCTTACGTGGTTAAAAACGTTTTCCGAAATAAAACGTTTAACGACAAACGCCGACACTCGGTATGTTTTCACCATCAGTCAAGGTTTGGATTTTATTCGTGTTCACGTGGCGAACGTATACGCGAATAAAAATTTATCGTCTGAATTCGGTTTGCAGGATTCTACGTAGGCGCAAGGGTAAACGCAACCCTGCCGAATGCATCGATGACGAACACGAATTTCGTTCGAAAGTGACGACGGCATAAACATGCCTTTGACCCGAGAGTGTGTAGATTTCGCTATATTCCAAATGATGAATATATTTTATGTAGATAGAATTTGTGCGTTGAAAATATTAAAACCGTTAACGAGTATTATGCTTTTTTCTCCGTCGTCTGACAAACACGTAGAACGGTTATTTTTTTCGTTTTTAGTGAGGAGGTGGTACTTTCACGTCGTGTACCGGGTGCTTGAAACGTATTCGAGATAATATTCGAGATCGTTATGAATTAAAAAACACCGTCGGGGCCTTTTCACACGCGTTAGCGAATCGTAATTCGACTAAATACAAACGATTTTAGAGTGTTTTCCGTTTTATGTTCCGCGATACAATACCCGCTCGTGTCCAACATTCCATATCAAAACATATCGCTCCAACTATTGACAAAATAACCTACCTAATAGACTCCTTACATTAGGAAATTCATCGAATTTTGATTTCTTTTTCAATAGTCTATCAAACCTAAAACGGCATTATCTAAATCATTAGTTCTGTCCAAATAGTAATAATTATATTTACCTGTATGTTTATTATCGATTCTTATGCACTTCAACTATACGATTTTATCATATTTTTAAATCGTTTTGTTTTACGACACATTGTTAACTATGTATAAATCTGTGTACTTGAGCCTCTACCAGGCGTTTATCCAAATACATTTTTTTTTTAAATGACGCGTGGAACCTCTTGTTGCATCACGCACACTGCAGATAATCGTGAATACCAAACGTTGTATTTGTATCGGATTGAAAATGATGTTATAAATAATCGTTGGCGATTTCTATTCCACATATACCTAACATCATTTATACAATGAACAAAATATGATATTTGTTTATTTACACGTCCAAAGGCAACAACGAACCGAATAGACGTACCATACATATCGGATCACAGATTTAGCACGACAAACGATATGAAAATAAAAATAAATAATAAAAAAACTCTTACTACAGTATTAATTACCGTGCGTGTAAAGGCAAACTTAAGTTTTTCACTCGGTACTACTATGTATTCGTGTAAACTAGGGTTGCCATATTTTATTTGGCGAAAACCGAGACAAACTTCTTTTCATTTTTTTTTTCTTGATTTTCCGACTATACAATGTAATTTTTAACACACATTATATAGATAAAAATTAATAATATTTGAAGCTTTAAAAATTAAAGAATGTATAATAAAATATACAATTTTTAATGTGTCCGATGTATTCTCCGTGGGCAGAAAAGTCTGATTTGTTCGATACTTGGCTGAACTGTGTACTGTTTGATACAATATGTTTTATTGGCAAGTATTGACTCATAAAATTGACAACAAGAAATGTTATCAAAACTTGTAGTAATTATTTACGAAGCCTCTACTGTTCTTGTATCTAATTTATTTCGTGATTTTGTCCGTGTGCTATTCATTAATAAAAACACTCGTCCCGTTGCTGCATTTGAGCCAGGTAACGAGAAAGAAAATTCAACAACTATTAATAGACAACTACGTATCTTGCTATATTCTTTTCATAATTATCTCAGATCTTACTCGTCACCTTTTTCCATCAAATGTCTAATAAAAAACATACATAAATTATTGAAGTCTCATTCCGGGACTTATAAACACATTATCGGGACACCGGGACGCCATACTCAAAACCGGTACTGTTCCGGCCAAACCGGGACATATGGAAAACCCTATACTACGCACACCCGTACGATATCGATCCACGTACATTTTACCGTCGGTACGTATTGTATAATACGCTTTATTGAAATAATTGTACGTTTTTGTTTTCAGCGTGATGTACGGGGGACGTGTATAATATAGTGTATATTGTTTTGTTGTGCCTACCTGTCATTCAACGTTGAAAAAAAAAAACGTACGCACGTATATAGATATCGAAAATCCAGTTTAATTTCCACTCGGCGAATACGGTAATGGGGTAAGTACGAAAAACTCATTTATTCGCTATACCGATATTATTCTGGTCCAATAGTCCCCGCGTTTAAATTAATTATCATGGGAAATGACAGACTTTTGAGATAATTCAATTCGACAATGGTATTAATGGATAAATCGCGTATACTATATATATTATTATTATTATTATTATTATTTTGCGCGCACCTTAAATTTATCCGTCGGTAAATAATAGTAATATTAATAATAATCAATCCGTTTATAGTTTTCTGTTCGCTGAATAAAAATTCTCTATAAACCATTGATAACCTGACTAATAAGTATAATAATATTATTATGTAATAACATACTACTGTGGTATATATTAATTTCACCAAACGTCGGGATTATTAACTATAATCGTCGAATGATAACCCACCGTACTTTCCGCGACTGTAAAGTTCTCTATAATCGTGGTACACTTACCGAGAAACATTGAATTCATTTCTACGCTTATGCACGTCGTTGTACACAACGAACGTCATAAATTCTCAAAAATAAACCATGAGCCGGTTCATAAATTTGTAATTATTACAACAAAGTGTAAATATGGAGTAAAACCAAACAATAAATAAATAAATCACGACGGTTTAAAAAATGTAATTGATTATTGAAAAATTAGTTTGTTTTAAGATAAAAAAAAAAAAAAAAAAATGAAAAACCCATAATGAAAGATGGCTGTATTAATATTTTTTGAAACTATTCCGATTCACGGTGTTACAAAATTACATATAGTTTTTACGGTTCTGATATTCTAAAGTGAAATTTCGAACTAATATGTAACGATTTCGTAACGCAGTCGAGGTTTTTCAAGTTTCAATTACTTAAATCCACATCACCTCAGCGTTCATAAGGTTAACAATTTGTACTATGAAAAATTATAAACATTTAAATTAAATTGCTTTCGTTTCAAATACAATGTCGAGAATATGATTTTAAGTGAAAAACATTAAAAAAATAATATTTTTTGAAAACCGGCATTTTTACTGTCTTGTTTTTCTTTAATTAACCAATAAACATTTAAATTTGTTAGTTTAGAAACGGTCGTATTATTTTGTTTCTTCAAAATATACATATTTAATTTACATATTTACCGTATTCCGTGTTAATATACATAATATATACAGGAGGAATACAATATATAAAACGTATCGTTACAGTTGACTTTAAATTAGAAAAATGCGTTTAAAAATGTGTACCTACCCTCAACGCGCAATGACTGGCGGTACAATATTAAAATTACTATTACGTCATCATATCTTAATTACAATGATTTTTACGTACGAAGACGGGTGATGAACGCATAAGGCTGAATCAAAAGTCGAACGAACATAACGATAGACGAAATCTTTTCGTTTGTGGAACCGTCGAGCGTGAAGTAAACGACGCAAGTAAACGAATGGTCGCGAACAAAGTAGGTTCGGTCGTATTCCCGAACAAAACCCATCTGTGTATTCAAAAACCATACGGGATTTTTACGTTTATCGATTGATCGCAATCGACGGTCGTCACGCACCCGTCACACCCGTCGGCGACGGACCTGGCATTTTCCGAAAGAAATCTCGTCGATTCAATAAATCGCTTTTGTTTTCGTTGAAAATAGCAAAATTGAAAAGCGTTTAAAAAAAAATAAAAATAAAAAAACCACTCCTGCAACGATTGCGCGATTAATGCGTGCACGCACTGGCCCGGACTAACCTAACGAACCTCCTGTGCGCGTAACGCGAAATAAAACCAATACGTTAAAACGCGTAACGGCGCAAAGGCCTTATTACAAATGTTAAAAACCACAACAAATGTTTTCGAACCCTACGCCTCGTGCGCGTGTTTAGAGGTGTAGTATACAGGACGCCCGTGTAGTCGGGGACGGCGTGTGTGCTATCACCGTAGGCCTGTGGCAGGACGTTATTGTAACGCGTTATCATGACGATGTCGCGGACAAGAAAAAAGAGCTCTCGTGAAAATTATAACAAAAAGTCGACGCCGAATCGTAAGCGAGATAACGCGTTTCGTCGCCGTCGGTTATTTGACAAACGACGCGACGTTTACTGCAGACCGTACAGGTGGGTCACAAGGGCGTCCCTGACCCTATTTTCAGGGGGGGGGCGACTTTTAGACTTGTAATGATGAGGAATATAAAATAAACAAAATAATTTAACTAATAATATATAGGATTAAAAATAAATAAAAATTATTTTAAATTAAGCACAGACTAATTAAAATTATAATTCTATAAAACAAATTCTTTTAATCGTTTGTGTTCTGCAAATCTATCTATTATTTTACGTGCATCTAGTGTACTATACGTGAACTGTGAAGACGTATTCGTGTACTACAATGATATTATTACTATTTCGTGTTTAACAAAAAATAAAAATTATCGAACGTTCAGTATCAGATAACGTGTATCTAAAAGCATCTATCGTTATAAAATCGATACGATACGAGCTGGGTAAATTCCGAGCGCTTCTATCAATATATTACACACCTATATCATAATCTATGACTTTAAATAATTTCGTAATTTTTTTCTAATGATTATTATAATTTATAATATAATACAGATAATGTGAAAAAGGTAAAAAAAAAGCCCGGGGGGATCACCCCATTTCGCCCCCCCCCAGAAATACGCCCTTGGTGGGTCATGGGTACGAATGTACGACCACGTAGTGACGTGTTCATTCGATAAACGTTTATCGTAAAAAAATAATAATAATAATAATAATAATGAAATAAATAATCTTTACGAACGCGGCAGTGGCGAAATTAAGAATGAAATTTCGGGGGGGGGGGCTAAAGACTTTTACAACTACAGTATATTGTTGTGTATGTATAGGTTAAAAACTGTATCGCTCGCATACACGATATATCAAGAACAAACATTTTATTAATCACCTATGTAGAATTTACTGAGTAACATAACAACACACATACATTTTATTTAGTGTTAATGATTAAAATGTATACAATTATAATTTTAGAGATATTTTTCTTTCGACCTAGGCAAAACGGTCAATTATCTCCGATGGATTTTATAATAATGCTGCACGTTTACAGCAAAATTATTGAATGTTTTTACAATTTATTTTTTTCAAATATTTGCCAATGTTACTCAGTTAGAGTTGTAAATATAAAATAGAGATCAATTAATGTTTAGCTTAAACCACGTTTTTTAAATTACTTCTGTTATCTGGTGGGGGGGCTAAAATCGCAAAAACCCTAATCGCGCCACTGGAACGCGGTTACGGCGTGACACGATCGGCCGGGTCACAATTTCGTAATGGAATACCTATATTTTTCTATATCGGCGAATACGATGCGCACTCGGGTGATTTAAAGACGAAAACCCGGACAGGTGGTCTCGATCGCGGGGCGTACGTACGTTATGGGATCCAAAAGTCGTGTTACGCCGCCGGTGTAGCGTTATATTCGCTGAAAAAAGCGAATTCGTTTCCAAACATTTGTGTCGATTCACCATCGTTATTACGATTGTTTTACCACAGGTCCACGACAAACCACTGTGCGCGACGTGAATACGACTCGGTGAAATACGTTTGTGATTTCGAGTCGCAGCAGCACTCGGGTTAACGACGACGACGACGACGACAAGTACGTCGATCGACAGACACGACGTGATCGTGGGACTGACCGCCAAATGCCCAAAGTCGAAACGCTCTCTCTACGCTCGTAGTTATTAACGTTAAGTGCACGGTACCACCCGCCTAGTCGTTAACAACTTCGTTACTAATGACTAGAGCTCTTCGGGAGTCTTCGGGTCTTCGGGAGTTTGTACGTTTGCGATTAAAATATTTCGCAACACAGTCGAGTGATGTGCAAATTTGTTTCACGACACGAGGATTTTAAGCATTTTTTCATCGTGTCGCTTATTCGACTCTTTTTCGCGTGTAAATGCTAAATGTGTAAATAGTGATATTTGTATGCGCAGTGCATACGTCACACATTATAATATAATATAATTATGATGAGTAATATGATCTTTCTCGAAGCTGTCACGGAAAAAAAAAATTAAAATCGGAAACCATACGAACAGAACAACTATGGTTTGACAAAAACAAATGTGTATTTTTTCTCCGATGGAAACGGTAAGCTTAAAAAATACTTGGCCGATTTCGGAAGAAATAGGCTCGACTATTTATAAACGATTGTTTTATTCGTCGTACATACGTCGTGGTGAATTTTATTTTTCGATTTTAATCATAATATAAAAAACCGAATTAAACATGTTTTGTGCGTATTTTTTCAGGATACATGCAGATGAATTTTCGGGGCTTAAACGCGTGCACGTGTTGCACGGTTTTTCGCGTAGTCAAGTCTCTATAACGCTATTTACGACGGCGAGCCCGAGCTTTTGGATCTCGCCGTATACGACAAATAATTATATATTGTTTTAAAAAAATATACGCGAATATATATATATTTCTCGTACACACGCAAGCACTCGTACCCGCCCGTGAACGCGTGTGTCCACGTGCCGTCGTCGCCGTCGACCGGACGGACGAAACGCGGTGGAATTCCGCGTAAAAGTCATCAGCTGTTAAAACAAGCGCGCATGCGCACACACACACACACACCCATGACACACAACTTACACACACGCATCCAAAGACACTACACAAATCACACATACACGTGTACACAGCACATATACGCATACACACATACCCACGACACACACACACACACACACACACACACACACACACACACACACACACACACACACACACACACAAACAACAGACAAACGACACACACACGCTCGCCACACGGTTTAAACAGATCGTTTCGTACACGTGTATACGCGTGTAAAGGCAAAAGCGTCGCGTGCGCCTAGAAAAACGCGTTATTATTATTAGGCGTGCGTTCACGTTCGGGACATTATTTTATTAACACGGGCGTTACGCGCGCCTGCCGCACGAGCGGGGGGACGAGGTGGGTCGACGACGGAAAACACGGAGCGTTTAGAGACGTTCGGATTTCGCCCCGTCGATAAATCACCGCACGGCCGATACGATGTCTTTTTCTATCATTTATTTTTTTTTTCTTTTCTGTCACATGTTATTTCGCCCCGGAGATCAACGACCTGGACGCGGGTTTTTTTTTCGCCGATAATACTCGCGCAGCCACTGCAACCGTCTTAACTTTCGCCCGTCGTGGTCATACACCTCCTACGCACACACACACACACACACACACACACACACACAAGCGCGCGCGTACGGTTCAACGGCTCTTTAAACAATATTCTTCGTCGCCGGGCGCTCGGGTTAAAACTGTCCGGCGATCGTGCGCGTTTTACATAAATATTACGTGTGCGCCTGCCTACACACACACACACACACACACACACACAAACACGCAAGCGCGCGGCCGGGATACCATAATGACGGGACTGGAGAAAAAAAACAAAAAACACAACAAGTCGGTACATAATATTATAACAAAATAAATGTTCAAAATACGATTTCGTCACGGACACGTGCGGCGGCGTGGCGTGCGACATTTATACCGCGGCGTTACGTGCGGTAGCAGCAGCACGGCGGAATAGGTGTAGTCCGACACGACTGCAGTGACTAATGGCATTTCAATTGACATCGAAACGGGTCGAAGAACGTGCGGCACATCACGCACACACGCGCACGCACACATACGCACACACACACACACATACACACACACACACACACACACACACACACACACACACACACATAGTGGGTGTACAACGCAGTGGCGGTTTCGACATGTGTTTTTACACGAGGTGACAAATGATTAAATGCACTAATTCTCGAATACAGTAGTGACGCACACACCTTTAATTTGTAAATGTATGATTTAAATCGTATGTGTCATGGGTATTACGGCAGGGATATATTAGCCAGTTATGATTAGTTCACTACTGTCGCCTACAACAGGTGTACCGCGTAGACGTTCTTTCCGTGCACCCCCTGACTGTAAAGTGTATGACGCATGTCCAATGACTACAGTAGGTACTATACTAGTTACTATATTATATAAAATAATAAAACCATTATAAGATACCAATAATTGTTAAACGACTTTATGTAATACATGCGTCATGCACATATTATATACGAACTATACAGGTGACAGGTGTACCGTCATAAACTCAAACGTGGAGAGTACACATTAAGCGATTGAAATATTCAATTATTTTACGATGCGACGAATAAAAAATATAAAGACGTCGTTGGCCGTGTGTCAGCGACAACGGTGTCCAGTGTTCGAGTGCACTCACCCCACCTAGCGCGGCTGAATTCAATTTTCTCGGCTTCTATTTTCTGATTTCTGAAAATTACTAGAGACGGTTGCCTCACTAGCAAAACCCCCCAAAACGTCGCTGTTACAACGGGAGTAAGTGTGTGTGTGTGTGTGTGTGTGTGTGTGTGTGTGTGTGTGTGTGTGTGTGTGTGTGTGTGTGTGTGTGTGTGTGTACGGGTGACGGAGGTCTGTGTTTTTTTTTTGCGCGTGTTGCTCCTCCTGCAGTTCAATATATATTTTATTCAGCGAACACGCGGCAGTGTTTACACAAACCTCCGAAAATAAAATCGTTGGAAAATGTGAAAAAAAAAACCAAAAAAAGACCACGAGTGTAAATTATTATTATTGAGGGTAAAACGGAAGCGAACGCGGTTAACGTGGAGGTGTGGGCAAAGAGGAGGGACGACAATTCACCGGTGGTTTTAGTTGGAATTAATATTTGTTTTTTATTTCTCACCGTCGACATAAATAATTAACAACTCATACGTAGTCTGTGTACATTGTACACGCCTCCTCTGGACACACGCGCGTTAATTTCGAGGATCCGCCGACCGCGAGTGCGTGCATTCCGCTTTTGGGGTGGGGACGTCCAACCGGAGGTGGCGCATAAGGGTTTCAAAATACGATTTTACCGAACAATTTAAATATCTTTGGTTGAAACAAAAATATTTTGACCATTATTTCTTCGTTATGCTAATCAGATTTTTTTTTTTTTTTAGTTAATATAAGAATGGTTATTAAAATCAATGGCGAATCTTGCAAAAGGGTTAAGGGCCAAATCTCCTTCATTGTTCGTGTTTTTTTTTTTTTAGATATTTTTACTAAAGTCTTTGAATTCCTCCCTCCACAAACTTTCTGACTTCGCTACTGATTTAAATTATAACTGAGAAATTATACGCTATTTATACAGAAATGTTTAGACATCAGGGGATAAACGACAATATAGGGTTTCATTTCTGATAAATATCACGAGAAACCACAATTCGTAATATTTTTAATAGAATGCTAATCAGTTACAAAAGTTGCATTTTAATCGAGTTTGGGCTGGTGAGACTGGTGGAAATTAAACAATGATTTTTTTGATAACTTCTTTTATAACTTGCATTTATTTTTGGAGCATAAGCCGACGGAGCTTGGGTCGTAGAGAACAATGTTCAAAATCTGAGGATGAAAAAGGTATTTTTACTATCGCATACGTATTACCGTTGATTGAAGTTATTAAAATTTCAAAATTATATAATTTGAAGCTTTTAAAATGCGGTTCTGCCTAGAAAAATGGTTTGAAAAAAAAAACTGAAATACGTCTCCATGATGAATTTTAAAATAAAAAAACCGAACATTTTTCAGAAATTATCAACTTTACTAATTAGTGAGATTAGTAGTAAGTAAGTTAGTGTAGATTTCGCCAGACAAAATGACAACCATTTTCACACGACCGTCGGAGTTATTTTCCTTACTTTTGACAGAAACGACATAACGCTCGTGGAACCGAAAGATTTTATTACTGTTGTTGGCCTTGTGCGTTTCAATGTTTTCATTACGAATGTTACGTACAGGAACTGCTATTATCGTTTCGTCACTGCAGTTATAATTATTGAACGAGCCGCCAAAGGGTTCTTATCGAGCTGTTACAATTATTAAATCGTGACGGCTGACTCGTGTAGAGTCTAGAGTGCTACAACGGAAACGGGTGACCAATACGTTTGATTAAAAACAACACGACACGTATAACCGCGCACAACTGACTCCTTTGAACCGAAAGGCCGGGCGATAACTCGAACAAAACGTTTAGTAAATAATTGAATACAATAACAGACTATGAAAATATATAGTTCGTATTTTGTGCACGCGTTCACACGTTTCGTATCGTACGAGTGTAAAGCTACTTACTTGGTATACTCGTAGTAGGTACACAAAGGTAAACACAAGCAATCATGTTTTCAAAGAAAAAGCCATTTCACACAAATAAAATTTCTATACACAATAAGTACATCAACTGGACCAACAAAGCAAAATATCTAGGCGTCACAATAGACTCCAACCTCAACTTCAACAACCACATCAAAAACACAATTAATAAAACGAAAGTCGCCAAACACTGCCTATTTCCAATAATCAACGGTGCAAGTCCTCTACCACTACATATGAAACTTCACATATACAAGGCATACATACGTCCAATGATAACCTACGCTGGCCCAGCATGGGCATCCAATATCTCAGAACGCAGCTGGACGGAAATAGAGAGAGCTCGATCAATTATTCTCAGATTGATCACAAACAGCGAATGGTTCGTCAGCAACAACACCATAAGAAAATCAGCGGGCATTCCATCAATCAAAGACTACATACACTCCGAAATCGCAAAACAAAAAACAATCATCACAAACTCCATCTACCCTCACATACCGAAAATAAGTAAACGAACTCCAGCAAAAGAACTTTTCAAAAATAGACCAATCAAATTTTAGCAAAGCAAAACACAACAATAACGGTAAAATCTACAATTAACTAACAATCAACCAACCACATCATTCTCTCTGGAAGAAGCAATGCTTGAAACAGAGTAAAGTACACCAAAGCAAAGCAATTAGGTACTACCTACGTAAAAAAAAACTAAGAAGCGTGTGCGGCATATGCAGAGACGTTAAAAGCAAGAATGTTATAAACTCTCCGCCTCTTCGACGGCAGACAAGACGCGATATTGCGTTTGATAATATTAACAGATTAAAATAAGTAACATTTCGTTCAAAAGCGACGACGGTGAGCGTTGCACGCGGAAAAAGATTATGATATCCGAACATTAAATAATTTGTCTGATGGATAATGTGTTTTGAGCGCGTATTCTTTAAATATTTACAGAACGCTTTTAATCGTTTCTGTCGAGACGATTGACCGCCATATATTGGCCAGTGACATCGTGTAGAAATTGAATGCACAAAAGCGTCCAAGAGCCAAGAGCGTTTTGATACTAATAATCGGGGACGGACTGGGTCAGTAATGGCCAACTGTTCTGTAATGAATAATAAATGGCCCGGATTCTTACAAAACAGATTCACGGAGGGCATTGCTTCCACGCCCCATTTTAATGATTCTTATAATTTAATCTTATTAAACATGCCTATAATATTTTATAAGCATTTTATTTAATATTTAATAAGCTCGATAAACGGACAACTTTTTAATTTTAAACGTTCTTTCATCAGTACTTAAGAAATTAATTAAATTCTTTGTCGTGCCACCACATTGCCTATTTTCAATATCGTATTTGATATTTTCTACGTTATATTCGTTATTTGTATAAAATGATCATAGTCTAAATATAATCATACAATTCTGTCAGATCGCCCAAGTACATAGGTACCTACCTAATTCTTATGATTGTTTTAAAATTACTTTTATCTTAATAAGCCAAAATCGTACTGCATTATTATTAACGATAACTCCTACGTTTTGTGTCGATCAGTAATTTTTAAATTATACGTACAGTTTCGATAATCCAAATCGATACAATGCGATTCAGGTATCACCTTGAAAAGTAATAGTTATTATTTTATATTAGCAAAGAGTCCGGGATTGCTTTTATATGGCAATTGATTATCCTAATATATTTCAAGGTTACCGAAAAAAAGGCATCGTGATCATAGATCACTGAAAGCCTACTGTTCTATGAGATAGTATGACAGCGGGCCAGTCTGTCCCTACTCAGATATGGTCCTATAGCCTATAGGTCATCGTCCTTCGACTCGTACTTTCATACCTCATACTTCGGAGGTATCTTTTTATTACATAATTTATCTAACAGACATTAATTATTTAAAAATAATATTTAAGAAGGTATTAAAAAAAAAAAAACAAAACAAAAAAATTACTCAACAATAATATTGTGTTGTAAAATGTGTTAAAATAACATCATGCGTTTCAGCCATAAGTGATTAAGTTTAAACGGTCATAAAAATTCCGATAAAGATTTGTTGAAATGTTGAATATTGTGAATAGTGTACAATTCATATTATGTGTTTGTACAAGTACGCAATACATAATAATTAATATGTTCAAATTTCAGTTCACCAATATTTAAACATGAAAATAAAGACAAACCGAGAGCTCAGGAGATAAATGTTTGAGTAATCATTGTTCGGAAATTGAATTCGGGTACTATCTCTGTGGTACTTCACATCATGCCATTTCGTGTAAATACGATATTATTTTTTGTCGTGTTTTGGAAAATTACCGAAAAATAGAAATAATGGGTTCTCATCCTCTCTAAAATACCAGCTGAGACCAATTTCCAATCTTTTTAAAAAGGTCAAACGCATGAAACTTTATGGGAAAAACAAAGTTTCCGAAGAGTTATTTTGGGAAAATGTTCTACGATTGACGGCGAGTGGATTGATTTAACCGCATCTCTTTTTATACAAATAACGAACTAAAAATAAAGTTTTGATCCAAGCCTAATGAAAATAATATATTCTATTTTTGCAATTAACCCAAAGTTTAGTTTATTATTATTATTATTATTAATATTATTATTATTATTATTATTATTATTATTATTATTATTATTATTATTCACTTCTGTGTTGTAAAAATTGTTTTGATATCTATGTCAACATTTAAAATAATAATAATTATGCTTTAAATATTTATGTTATTACTTATTTTAATACGTAATTATATTAAAAATTTTAACATTTTCCTGTTGACTTCTGAATATTGTTTTTACTATTATTATCATTTATACATTAATATAGGCGTTGGACGAAAATAATAATTTTAAATACTATTTGTGATACATTGCGTACAACGAAAAATAAACGTAATGCATACGATATACAAATATTTAATGTAATAGAAAAAAAATTAATGATTACAAATAATGTTAGTCATTATTACATAACTTTTTTTTTTCATAATAATCGATCCGTTGGGAGAATCATTATGAAAATATAAACTGTGTTATTAAAAATAAGATATGATAACGAATATTTTACTAAACGAATCTATAGAATTATTATTATTATTCTTTGCCGTAGTCTCATGTTGCATTGAGGTAATGAGATCACTCGACGAACGAATGAACGATTTATTTTTCTGTACCGACCAAACGTCTAATTTTATTAATAATATAAAATTAAAAAAAAAAAAATTAAAAAAAAGACACTTGTCACCATGTGTGATTATTATTTTTAGTCGTTCATTATAGAATTTGTCTGCAATAAAATAATATGCGCATTTCCAAACGACATTATACGGCAAGGCGCGAGTTTAACATATGCAAAATTTACATTTTTTTTTTTCATTAAAAAATAGCGTTGGCCAAGTACCAAGAAATTTAACCTAAAAAACAAACGTACAAGGTGGTAACAATAATAAATGTATGTATTTATCATATAATTAAAATTTAAAACGCAATAGTTTAAGAACGCACGGTGTTTCGCTTAAATTGTGTTTTAAAATGTATTAAACGCGTTCAAAACCGTGGCGAGTCGATCGCGACGAAACGAATTTCGTTCCGTTTTCAAACGCGAATTTCGGAAACAACATTCGGTCGCACCACCGTATACGACGGGGAACGTCGGTAGAGATTTTCCCCAAGTCCGACGGTGGGACCATTACAATAACATATCGACGCACAGTGGGATATTTTCATAAAAACCTGGCCAAAATATAAATACTAATTAAAAGTCAATTTTTTTAACTTCATTTAATTATTTATATCATGTTATTTTAGTAGAATAATATTATTTTACAGATATCATAAAAATTACATTATAAGTCACGTTTCTGTTGAATTTATTCATTCGACGACGTGGAAACTTCATTTTCACTACTAATATCTGACTCTGTTTTTATTGTTTTTATGGTTTTTATGTTGACGTCTGGAGGCAAAATCATTTCCAATACTTCTGGGTGCATATGTTTAATTTTTTTTTTTTTTGAGGTAGTTGCCTTAGACTGGAAATAAATGGATCAGAACTTACTAAAAGTCTATTAAAAACATCCTCTAAACTTTTAATTCTAGAACATTTTCTTGAAAATCCTTCTCTATATTTTTTTATATCCTTATTTCTAACTTCTTGTGACTCTTCCGAAAATTGACCAATTGGTAATATTGACAGTGTCTCAATTATTTGAGTTCCATGAATTAATATTTTGTGAACAGATGTTTGCATGTTATACCAAGGATACTTGTCGACAAATGTTTGTGCAGTTAATATACAGTTATTATTAAACTTTTTCAAATCTATTTTGTATCCACTAGATATTGTTAGTAATAATATTTTAAAACGATTAATTATTTCAATATCTACTCCAGTAATAGATGACGACATCTCTGTATTTTCGAAAAATCGCCTCGCTGTGTTTCCGTCATTTGAAGTTCCATAACCACATTTAAGAATATCAACCAGTAGCCCTAATTTAGATTTAAAATCTTCTTGAATCCTTTTCTTATTTTCCAAAACCTTTCTTTTCTCTTCATCTTCACGCGCTTGCCACTTTTTGATACCGATTTTGTATGACAAATGTAACAAACACTCAAAAAATCGTATCCACGCATGCAAAATTGAAAGCCCAAACTTTAAATTTAAATTATTTGTTTTTATATCTATCATTTTTTCAATTTTATTAAAATCTTTAGATGTACTTCCACATATATAACACCTCATTGCAGACTTAGTTAAAGTGACTGAGTTACACACTTTACCATCAATCATAGTAAACATCAAAATATGTTTCACCATGATTTCAGTATCGTTAAAATGAACAATAGATGGTTGAAGTTTTTCTATTTGATTTTCTATACACACCTTTTCTTGTAAAGTTATGTCTTCGGTATCGTGTATAAATTGAATTTTAATTGGTCGACAATATCTGGGTGATGAAAGATGGGGATTTTGCCATAGTATTATCTTATTGGGTTTAATCATATGTATGTGAATCAAAAGTAATTTACACAATAAAGCGCAAGTATGCGCAATTGTTTTTTAATTTTTTTGAAACTGCATAACATACACTAAACAAAGATGAGATTGTATGGACTCGGACTATCTCGGAAGTTTACTAAAATTAATGATGAATTTTGTGTTTGTATATTTTATTTTAATTCTTGTATTTTTTATTAAAATTGTATATAAAAATATAAAGATAAATTGATTTTATATTTTATTAAACTTAAATACTTTATACATACCTCCAGGTAACGAGTTCATTTTTTTTTTTCGTAAAAATAACTATACAACACAAAATATCAGCTATGTTCTAACAAAACTTTTTGTACAGAATAATACCGACCTGCGCGTCGCATCTGTAATGCCATACTCTGGGGTATTATTGCAATACAATTAATACTGATAACAGCGTAAAATATTACCTAATTGCTTTAATAATATCTCTATTAGATAAACTATCAACAATTATCATTCTAAATGCATTTTGAAATTTCTAATTTTGGCCAGGTTTTTATGAAAATATCCCACTGTGCGACGGTGTTACGACAACAGTGACACGAATCACTCAGACGAGAAACTTATTCGCGTTGCATCGGATCGAAAAGTAAATATTTGCGTTCTTACGTTCGAATGCAGCGGTTACACATTACGTCGTAGACGCGCGTTTCGGCGAACTTGTTTCGTTGTTGAAATAAACAATTCGCGGGGTGCCGTTGGCGATGATTTCGTCGCCGGGTTGTCCGAAATCGAGACGATAAATTCGCACGACTCTCACGGACTTCGATGATATTTCGGGAAATGAGATGTTTCCGGGCAGACGTGAACGGGTTTCAAACAACAATGCGTTGTGTGCACATGCGTCATTACGAGGTGGCAAGGGGTAGCAATTGCTATCCCACCCATTTACATATTGTGTTTTTTTTTTATAAATGCTTCAATTGTAAATAAAATTACGAGATTAATGATACATTTTTACCTAATTTTTATGAACAATTAACCTAAACATCGATACACCGATTGCTCTATCCCTTCATCAGATTACAAAATAATTAAAAATATTATTCGATATGCTTGCTACCACCCCGTGAATTTACTCCGAACGACGTCGTCCTTGGTTGTGTGTATCGTATTTATAAGTGATGGTACCACGCGTGTGTCTACCGACCGAACGGTAAATTCACTTTGTAAAAAACGAAACACAAAGACGACGCGAGTCGATTCGGACGGAGAAACGTGGAAATGTTTCCGAAAGACAACGTGTCATCTTAGTATTAAGGACGCGTATATCACACAGGCGCGTGTACGCGAAGAAAACAATAAAGCGCATAATAAATGTAAACAGCGAATCGCACACGGTGCAGCTCGTAAAGCGACCTGCACACGTTCGGTTTTTGTTCAAACTCGATCGAACATGTCTGGACGATCAGGCAAGTCCTAACGTGTGAGTGTGTGTGTATAGTGTGTGCGCAAAAACTGAAGGCTCGTTTCAGTCCCATAATATATTTGTAACATATATTTTAGCATATTCAATTAAATATACTTGAAAATCGATTTAGATTTAAACACTGTACGCAATATGTGTTTCTTTTTAATATTTTATCTGTTTATCTGATAATTGTTTTTATATATATATCTTTTATATCTTTTTATTTATATCGTCGATTCAACCAAGTGGGTACCCCCACACATAAAAATTTACTTAATATTGTATAATAATTTCGCCAGTCATCTGGCTCTGGACATAACTCTTGTGATAAATTTACACGAGAAAAAGAAAAAGTACTTCGTTTTTCGAACCAATTTTCGACCCATTTTGAGCGGTTTTTAGATTTGTTTTCAGATTTGAATTTTGTTTGCACGCAATAGGAGTCGCAGTTTTAAGCAAATCATCGGTAGCGAACGTTTCGTTCGTACTAATTACACTCGACCTACAGACAATACTAGTAGTATGTAGTCGATATCCTGCTCCGAATTACTTGAATACGCACACATTACACCTTCAGTTGAGTTTGAACCGAAGGCCGGCCGTGTGAAGACTGCCGGGCCGCGCCAGCACGCCGCTGAACTGCTTGCCGTACGGGCGAAAAATTCAAAGCCAATAGTAACCTATAGTAACAGTGTCGGACAGTGGCGTCGATCCCTATATATCTAGATATTACAGTTGCAATACCTGTCGAGGGTGGATGGGTGGGTGTGATAAGGCTGCGAACCTCACGCTAGGTTAGATCCACTCGATGGGAGGAAAAAAAAACGAGGGGCAGTTGATCAACCTATTGTGTTTATAGTTGGACGGGTACTTGCTTTGAAGGTATGCATATTATAATGTTTTGCAATACGTCTAAAAACAGACTTCGGCGCCACTGGTGACAGAGGACGGCCTCCGGGTCGTGGACCGCGGATGTCGTTGGCCGCGGACGTCGTGGATCCCGTGCCGGACGGACTCCGTCGGCGGTACACGGTCTCGAGATCTTTGACGCGGTGTATATAATGTATAATGGCGTCGATTTCATCGACTCTTGCACTCGCACGGTTTCGCCGCGTGATCTATTCATATTTCATAGCGATCATTCAAGCGTTTGAACTATACGCTGTGATCCGGAAATATTTATTTAGTTTTCGACAAATCATTCGTCGCCGGATTTGCACCTCGGACTTTTCCACTCTATACATACAACTTAATATTATGTGTATATAATATTATATACCTATTATTTATAATACACGCGGCCGCAGGCTTTAGCACGTGAATTACTAATAATATAATCTATTTTAAAGTGAATCGGGTCGTTTCAAAAACAACACAAGTCGCTATTTTTACAAAAACGACATATTATTTCGATCGGGTTTTATAAATACGCACGTAATTACGTAATCCCTGTAAAAACCGAATATAAATAATGAATATCACACACCCGCAAATAAATTTATCAACGTTACAGTATTATATTATTAAGCTATTTGTAGCTCGTGTAAAATTTCAATTTTATGACTAATGATGTTGCTCATTCGAAATGACCGATTCGATTACTGCAGTCACGCCCGCGGTACCCCTAATATCGTATATTTGTCATTTGTACGCGTGTGTCGCAACCGCGAGATTTATTCAAAGCGATCTCGATGATAAAATATCATCGCGTGACGCTAGGATTTTTTTTTTTTTAAACGATCGTTAATTAGTATATTTTAGTCACGACTGCCCACGCACGTGTTTGGTTCGTCGGGTTTATTCTGTCGAATTCAGTATATTATTCGTCTAATACACATGGGTCGTTCGAGCACTGGCGAACGAAGCGATTGGAAAAAAAATCCACTCGCTGTAAACACGTCTGTCGTACACCGTCGAAGACCCCCACTGGTACACACGTGTTTTGGCAGTGTCGACCCATGCGCCGCGGTGTGTTGTTGCAGACACGCATATTATATACATCGGTTTTGGCGAAAATCTATCCGTTTCAAAACGCGGCCCGATGTCCGACGAGAAAAAACAAATAAAACGCGTTTCTCGTTCCTGAAAACGGTGTGTCGAAAACGTCACGCGGCTCCGGTCGGTGTACCGAGACCCGTGCCACAACTCGCTATTAGTGGGCCCAAATGCAAGACACAATTATGGGCCCCCTTTTCTCTACGTTTTTTTTTTAAAGCAATTCATTAGTACATCATATTGTTTGTAACCCTTTTCTCCTGTGGTATATTATATATTCAATAAATAATTTTACAGGAACAAGTGTTTAAAAATGATTGAATATAGCAAAAAAAAAATTCTCACCAAACTTCAAATAACACTATACCAACAATACTGATTATTTATTAAAAACACAATATGCCTACACGAAATATCTAATGCCGGTAGTACACATTCGCCGAGACATCGCGAGAACAGCCGAACACGAGAGTGAACTAGACGCGCTCGTGTAGCCTTGCCTCGCCTCGCCTCGTCTCGACGGCGTTCGGTCGGAAGGCGGCTTTTTGTGCCCGTGTCAAAGAACACGAGGTCAGCCGAGACCCAAACACGAGAGCACCACAAAAGCCGAGGTGCACTCGCGTGCTTCCTCTCTTCGTGTGTACTGCGTGCACTCGCGCTCCCTCGCCTAGAGTACATTTTCACCGAGACATTCGCCGAGACAGTCTCGGCGAATGTGTAGTGCCGGCATAAAAAGCACGTGTCAATGTTTATTACTTTAGTAAAAACCAAGTTAAATCGTTAACATACATTTTTTTAATATTTTATGAATAATATGTCAGAGGCGCGAATCCCCGGCAGCAGGGGGCACTTGCCCCCCCCTAAATACAATTTGGTGGTATGTGTGTATTGGGTGGGTACTAATTGATACCTAGGTGATATTATAACATTGAAGGATAAATTCTTAAGCATAAAGTCATAAATACTAAATAGTATTATGGTAGTTTATATTGCCAGTGTGTGAGTGATGAGAATATTGAATAGCAAATTGGTTTTCACATCTATAAATAACTATTATCTATTATAATATTTATAAAGTTCGGGGCGACGCCGTTTTGTTTTGATTATTGTTACATCAATAAAATATTGTTTAATCGTGAATACTGAATTATTGTATTTGTGATCATACGAATGTGACTGTGCTCCATGTCTCCATTTAGTCCATGTGCGCAAATTGATTTTTTTATTAAATTATTGTTTTCTGATATTTAAACAATTGTAAACAATATGAATTCATTATTCTTATTCCAATTAATACGATTTTATTTGTCAAGTAATTATTGATAAGTGTATATATATAATGCGAGCGAAGCGATCGATTTTTTCATAGGTGGTTAGGTTTTTTCAGTAGGTTTCATAGGTTTTGATACTTTTATTTTGCCCCCATGATTCCAACTAGTTTGCGCCTCTGGTATTAACTATACCCCGCAACGCATACCCCGCGTGCCCTATTGTTGCGGCACTGACCGAGACCCGTGTACAGGCACGTAGCTAGAATAACACCATTGGGGTGGCCCAATTATGGCCTAAATTTTTCTCGAGTGGCCAACATTTACTCACCCCCGCTCCCCACCTGAAAATAATCTATCAAAAAGTAAGTGTATGATAAATGCACTTTTATTTTTAGTAACTATAGTATACCAACATCGATAGTGCCTATACGATCTGTTTATATTCATATCAATTATTATGAATTTAGAATGTTTTAATATGTAATAATGTAATCTACGTAATTACAAATATCAGACAAAAATTTTCCAAATATGGTTCAACATTATTTTTACTTTGACTCAATTAAAATTTGGATACATAAAAAATACAGTCGGAGTGGCCGGTTAATATTTTTGGGTGGCCGGGCCACCCCAGGCCACCCCTTACCTACGTGTCTACGTTTTACGGTCGTGGTTTTTTTCGTACGCTCACGCTGACAGGAGACGACCTGACTGCGATATCGGATTTTGCGTACGCCGTTATTATGTTACCGTGCACGTCCCGGGGTCCGGATAGTTTAGTTGTCGCGAACGAACGAATTCCCCCCCAATCGAGTGTTCTCGACGTCCTCGTCACTGTCGTGTATAGGTACGTTTCTCGCGTAGTGCCGCTCCGATACGGTGACGAGCCCGCCCGTGCCGGAGTGTACACAATCGCGCCGGTTCTGCCTTCGACAGCCGTCAAAGTTTGCGGGCTAAATTAATTTCGCCGCCAACGCGAACGCGGATAATCAGCGGCGCGCGATTATAACGCGGCGAACGTGCACCGCCGCGGCAACAGTGAACTGTGGAACGCGGGTTTTTTTCCGACTGACGACGACGGGCAGGACGGGAAGAAGCGTAATTATCACCGAACAAGCGTTTCGTGTTTCGTTCCGAAGGGAGGTGCGACGAATCACGTATACACGCCAGTGACACTGTACATTATAATAATTGTCCGCCGGCGCTTACGCCGCCGTTTTCGCTCTCGTAATTATTATCGGTCGGTTTTAAACGCGAGCTCTTGCAGTTTTCAGAACGCGATATTTTTTTTTTATTTTTTTATTTTATACGAGTATTTACAAGATATTACATAAAAGTATATAAAACATCAACGACAAATTTGAAATGCAATAGCTAAATTTTTAAACCAGACAGATTAAAGAAGGATATAAGTGAAGTGATTATTGGTACAATTTGTGAAGAGAGAATGAATCTGGTGTCGAGAGGGACATTAAAAGAGTGGATTAGGGCGAAGAGGATATTGGGGAGTTGGGGAGCCAAAGAGGGACAGTGAAAAAGTATGTGTGAGACATCACAGATCCTGGGATCGTGGACGTGTAACAAGCATAAAGGCGAGTCATTGAGAGACAGTTTATAAGAGTGTGACGGTAGTAGAGTGTGTCCGAATCTTAAGCGTGAAAAAGAGGTAATTACGTTACGATTTAATTTGAGATTTTGAAACAAGGATGAGAAGGTATAGATGGAGAAATATTTTTGTACCATGAGGCATAATTGGGGGCTAGTTTGTTCCATTGGTTGTGCCATAAATGATAAATATGGGATTTTAATAAGGGGCAAAAATCAACGCGAGATTTAAAACGACGGAAACCTAAAGAACGGCTCCCCCCTTACATATGACGATTTCAGAGTTTTACTACTCTAATACTAATACTGTATTTATTTCGTCAAACAAATGTTATCGCGATGTAGCGATAATAAACGAAATTCAAAAGAGACGGATCTCTTTGAAAGCCAATAGCTGTGCAAGAGGAGACAGCTAAACAATGTACATAATCGGGTACACGTTGTATACAAGTACACGCAACTACGAGGGACGTAAACGACGCGACAACGAAATACGAAATACACGCCAATGCGCGTTTTACACAAAGTGTATAGATGTTTTAAACAAAAAAAAAAAAAACAAAAAAAAATGGATAAAAACACAATTTCAAAGCGTTCGTGGAAAACTCAAAACATCCGATGGCGCACGGTTTTACAATCTGGGAATCGAAATGAAAAATCGGCGCATAAAACCACGTCTACCGCAAGATATTCTTATACCAGACCAAAGCGAAGACGAAGATCAACCGTAATTATTTACCACTAGTCACTACAAATACTAACTTTAAAATATATACAACTATCATAATATTCACAATACCTTAAACTAATTATAACTAGAAATTTTTAATTTTTAATTTTAAATTAATAATAAAAAAACAAAAAAGCCGATAAGATAATGGTGGTGGAAGTTCGTCCTTCGTCGCTTCGCTCCTCGGACAAGATAATGGTGAGGAGTGTATAGCACTTTCTATCATGGGATCACCTGGTTTACGATAGTTAAGTTGTATGGTACTTTACATTTGAATGCAATGATAAATCATTGTAAGTTAAGTACAGGATACAGTAGTTGGGTGGGATACACGAGATGCATTGCTAGATTAGGCATTATTGGATAGATTTTGGAATTATTTTATATTATAAAAAAAAAAACGATTCTGAACGAAGATGAAGATGTCAGCCTTAAATTGTAATATATATTTTATTTTAATATCCTAGATTGGGTTAAATTTACATTTGTCTATTCATGTGACTTCTGCTCGTGAGCATTGGACAAACCAGGATGTGCATAGATAGGGCGTAGTTAAATACCATATTATTTGCCTAAATGCACTATCGTGACGGTACCACCCGACCCCGCCGTCCATATGCTGAATGCTCCGTGGCTACGTCTATTTAAATATTAATAATTAGGGCAGAGAAGTTATAGGAGGTAAAATTGGAAAAATATGCATGCAAATATGCACGTAAAAAATTGAAAATATGCATTCAAATTCATTAAATATGCAAGATAATATGCACAAAAAAATTAAATTATAATTTAGTAAAATAAAAAAATTAGATATAAAAGAAATAAAAAATCGTTGCATTGCACAATTAATTTTATTTTAAATATTTTCTACGTCGAATGATCGCCGATTGCTAAATATATTTGCATTTATTTTTGGCATTGTGCAAAATGTTAGTAGAAAATATATTAAAAGAAAAATGTAAGCATGGAAAACACAACAAACGGCACGCAGTTTCGTATCGAACGACACTTGACACCATACTAACAAGATTACTGACGGACAGTGGACTCTGGACACATAATAATGTTAATATAAAATTTAATATAGATAGGTACTTAAATGCCATCTGTCAAATCTTATCTTCGATAACATTATCCGAAAGCCCACCTAAAATATGTGGGTACCTATTATATAGTACATAGTCTACACGGGCATCGAGGGGTGTACAATTTATATATGCTGTACAGTATATAATAATACCATAAAGTTTTTATGTAGAATATGCATGAAATATGCACAAAATAACGAAATATGCAATTTTTTTTTAAATCTTTAAAATATGCAAAAATATGCAAACAAAAATTTTAGATTTCAACTGTGGGGCCTATGACTTATATTTATATCTTGGTTTGCTATAAAACAGAGGCTCAGAATAAAATATGCAAATCCTATAACTTCTCTGCCCTATTAATAATTAATAATAATATATAAAATCCGCATGTTTATGGAACTGATACACACATTAAAATAACTGGAAATTGGAAGTTAGTAACGTTCTATTCAACCATGTAAAGGTACGTTATACACCTTGTGTTTACAATCTACCAATATTTTGTATAGAACAGCTGTCAGCTACTGATTATATTATAATAAACTTAATCTATTTAATTATCTTTATCAGCTGTGATATTACATAATATTTTCATTTCTTATCTTTGAATACAAAAATTTTTATACATTTTAAACTACAAAATAATTTGCAAATATTCGTGATTTTGACAAATTTTGTCGATTTTTGAACTTCAACTGCTTATAAAAAAAAATTGTGCCTATGTATTTGAATAATTTTTGAATCACTCTTAGATCAACTTATTCAAAACCTTCTATTAAATTTTCAAGCGATTTGGTAGGGCCAAAAAATTGTTATCGACTTTTATAAAAAAAAATCTAAGAAAAATCGAATTATTCAAATACCTATAAATAGCTAAAAAATAAACGAAATATTTTGAAAATTCAACTATGTAAAGAAAATGCCTATTTAAACATTTTGTAAAAGTTTTAAGTTTCTACGACCTATACTTTTTGAATAAGAACAAATATCAAAAATCAATGATGCCTAAATTGTTATTTTACGCGATTATGTGAAAAAATTGTAATTTCAAACACTCATAAAAATTTTTGATTTTATTCCAGTGCAAATTTTTTTACAGATAATTGAAGGAAAACGTATGTCAAACTTTGTACCGAATTTACAATTCTTAGTTTTGAATACTTAAAATTTTATGAATTTTCAACTGCAAAATACATAGCAAATATACATGATTTTGACGAATTTTGTCAATATTAGCACTTATAAACGCTTATAAAAAAATTTTGTGCCTATGTATTTTTATAATTTTTGAATGGGAGTTAGAACAACTTATGTGGACCCTTCTATTAAATTTTCAAGTATTTCGTCCGAGCTACATTTTTTTTATCAACATTTATAAAAAAAAAAATAAAAAAAATCGAATATTTCAAATGCCTATAAATTGATTAAAAATGAGTGAAATCTTTTGAAAATAAAATTATATAAAGAAAATGCCAATATAAACAACTGATAAAATTTTCAAGTTTCTACAACTTATACTTTTTGAAAAAAAAACAAATAGCAAAAATCGTTTGAGGCTAAACCGTTGTTTAACGTGTTTTTGTAAAAATTTAAATTTCAAACACTCATAAAATTTTTTTGTCTGAATCCGGTAGAGTTTTTTTCGCAGATAATTGAAGAAAAACTAATGGAAAACCTTGTACCAAATTTTCAAAACTTAGTTATAAAAGAAAAAAATTTTACGATTTTTCAACAACAAAATTATTTGCAAATTTTCGCAATTATTACATATTTCGTATAAATTGTAACTTTGAGCACTTATAAAAAAAAATTGTGACTTACGATTTTGGATTTTTTTTTATCAGTTATGGAACAACTTATAAGAAACCTTGTATTAAATTTTCAAGATTTTCTGGCAAAAAAAAAAAATTTTATCGTTATTTTAAAAAAAAATACTTAAAAAAATTGAAAATTTCAATTGTCTATAATTAGCTCAATAAAAGTCAAAATACTTTGAAAATTTAACGGTGTATAGAGAACGCTAATCTAAACATTTGGTGAAAATTTCAAGTATTTACATCGATTAGTTTTTGAGTTATAGCAAAATAAAAAATTTGATTTTGTCGAAAACTGGTTTTGCGTAAAATATACCGTTTTTCCCTCATTTTTTAAGGGTTTTTCCCGGCGCGTTAAAAAAATATTGAAAATTTTTAACTTTTGACCCCCCAAAGTACCAACTAGATTCAATTTCCTTTCAGAAAAGTTGCTATATAAGGCAATCGAAGCATTTTTACTGCCCCAAATCGTGTCGACAGACACAAAAATAAAAAAATAAAAAAAAAAAAAAAAAAAAAACACACATCATTGTAAAATCAATACATTCTTCACTCCGTTCAGAATCTAAAAATATGACTGGTAAAAACCGGCCGACTGCGCTTGAGAAATATACCGTATAATATCGTCTTGTCAAAACGATCATATATTATTATAGTATATTATTATATTGTAACGATATCGTTATTGTTATTGTAAATCACGATCGTCGCTTACCTAATTGTTAGTGATTTTAATAACATTCCATTTCAAAACCTCGGGTACATTGGGACCGGAAAACGAACCGCGTTCGGTCGTGATTGTGCTGTTATTGTCGTAATGTGTTATTTATAATAATATCGAAAGCGAAACGATTGTGCCGTCCGTCCGGGCGAAAGACTACGACGAACGCTCCCCGCCGGCGGCACTACCCTGCGACCACCTTACACATACGCGCGCAATAACAGACAGGTAAAATGTTATTATTATACTCCGTATAAACACGTACACGTTAAAATATCGTACGAGTAAACAATGTGTGAATGTGTGTGTGTGTGTGTGTGTGTGTGTGTGTGTGTGTGTGTGTGTGTGTGTGTGTGTGTGTGTGTGTGTGTGTGTGTGTGTGAACGTCACATACGTTATAAACACGTATGTATACGCGCGCGGGACACCTACACAGGAAGGAAAAAGGGAACGGCCGGCGGACGGCCTGGGCGGCGGGGAAGCCGGGGGGGAGACTGATTGATGGCCAAACGATTCGGTCGGACGACCGCGACGGTTTTGACTTATGCGCGTCCATTTACCTCTCTCTGCGCGGGGACGGCCCACGTGATAATAATATCGCCCCGATGTTATTTCAACGGGCATTTATCACGACCGGGATGTATATACTGAAAAAGAGAGAGAGATAGGAGCGATCACGTCGATACGGTCCGGAAAGGTCGGCGCGGTGACGGGACGGGCTTACGGGGAGAGAGAGAGAGAGAGAGAGAGAGAAAAAATTCATAGACCGTGGATTTACATGTTTCGAAAACGGGCCCGGGAGCGGTGCCGCGAGACAAACGGTCTTCCCCTTCTCGTCGTCCGTCTCACACGAGCTCGGCCCCTCTCCGTTCGGCCAAAACGACGTGGACCCGAAGCAGTTCTGTTTCGTTCGACGTCCCGCGCTCGGCAATATCGTCCGTCAACCCGACGGACCGACACGATCACTGGGTGACAACGGTCGTTGGGAACGTCGAGTAATAACAATACACTATATCAACCGGCTGGCGGAGGGACGTGATCGTGAGCGTGTGCGTTGTCACTCGACGGCGGCCTCGGCGTACGTTTTTATTTTTTATCGTCCGTTGCCGCTTCACCGCGCCTTCTTTCGAGCTTAACCGCCCAAAGCGAGAGATCGAGGCACCTTGGCCCGTCTGCAGTAAAATGTTTGATAGAGAGGTCTTAGCCCACCCGTTCGCAACGGAAAGCAATGATTTATCAACGCCACTAAACACGATAAGACATTTCGGGAGCTACCTACATTCCTACAATTTTTTTTTTCTGCGTTATCAAATACCTAATGTCGTATTGGAGATACTTGGAGAAGAGCAGTCGCTCTAGGGTGTAAAATTATTTTCCTTCGGTGTTTTCCGAAATCAAATCGATTTGGCGTTCTTGTGCTCATACTTGTTTTTTTAATAACTACACTCGATTTTCCGTTTTTGAAAAAAATAAAAAAATGTTTAAACAGTGTTTAAGTAGTACATACTATATAAATATAATATTATAGCAACGATTTTCGAATCATCGAATTCAAATCCCAACGCATAAGTATTAAACAAATACGCTTAGGGATTTTCCGGTCCGAAAGGTTTACGGGCAGCACAGCCAGGAAGACGGGGACATGCTGGGCGATGACACGAGGATCTCGGGGCGTGCTGAGAAAGCGCGATCCGATGACGGCTTTTACTACGGTTTTACGCGAAACAATATTTATAAATTTTATTACTGTTATTATTACGATCGTACCCGTGGGTTTAAAAATAATACGCGCGCGCCGGCCTGCCCGGCCTTGGCTTATCAACTGGCACGCGCACTCGCGGACACACACACACACAACACACACACAACACACACACAACACACACACACACACACACACACACACACACACACGTACACACACGTACACATACACACACGGTCACGCACACCCCGTGTGTAGTATTAATAATAATACTATAAAACATACGTTATGTATATTGTATACGACGTGTTATAACCGAATTTCGGCGTGGCTGTTTTAAAAATAGAGTCCGCGTTTCGTGGACGCGCGCGCACGCCTCGGAAAGTCGTAACCGCCACCGCGCGCCGCGCGCCCAATGTCAAGTGCGGAACGCGAATATCTTACGCGATCACGCCGCGTTATTTATTTATTTATTTACATCGGTTTTTATTTACGAAATCGGTATTATTATCTTTTTTGACGACTCCCAAGGACAAGGGTACGTTCGACCGTTTCGTCCGCGTCCCGGTCTCTCCGGGCCCGGCACGTCCGTCGTCGCCGCCGCAACAGAAATTAATTTCCCGCCGAGACCCTGAGCCGTTGATGTTTTCACGACGCGACCGGCGGCGACGGCCACGCACGACCAAGTTATGTATATATACACACAATATGTATAATATTAACGTTATCAGTGGCAACGAAATTAATTATTAATTTTTGTTTTTTTTTATTCGTCGTGTTTTTTTTTTCATTCTGCTGTCCGACAGTCCTACGATAGCACGACGACGTTTTACATGTCCGATAATAAATTCAACGGTTAAAACACCGCGGGACGCGTGGCCACCGTCGGACGTCCCGTGGCAAAAAAAAAAAAAAAAAACATAAAACGTTTTGAAATTTTAAATATCTCAACAAAAAGGCTCGTGTTTTCTGAGGAACGACGCGACGGCACGCGTGACACGAACGACGACGACGACGACGACGTGTACGGTCGTAGCAGCGATATTGTGTTCGAACGAGACGATTTTTCATTTTTAATGATGTTTTACGAACGAGCGTAAATCCGCACGCTACTGACACAAAAAAAAAAAAAAAAAAACAATAATAATAAAAAACAAAATACGGATAACCCGACGCCCACGCGGGGTTTGATAAAGTTTTATTTTTTTTTTTTTTTTCACTCTCCGAGCATTAACGTCCACAAACGATGTTAATATTATATAGTATTCTGTCACACCGACGTCGATGTCTAATGACATACTTATAATCAGCGACTCTCTTAGCACCTTACTAGCTCTTAAAAACATATCCACCAAAAATGAAATAACCCTAAATATCCAATCAAAAATAATCGAAACAAAAAAAAAATATAGAATTCATGTGGGTCCCTTCCCACACTGGAATTCCAGGAAACGAAAGAGCCGATAAATATGCTATCCTTGCAACAAAAAATATTTCAACCCCTACTTTAAATAATATATCTTCCAATGACATAATAAATTCTATTAATGAAAAAATACTCTCAATATGGCAAAATCAATGGAATTCAATTCCAACAACTAACAAACTCAAAAACATAAAAAAAAAACATCAAAAGGTGGCACACGTCCCCTCAATTCAACAGACGCCAAGATACTGCAATCACCCGTATCAGAATCGGACATTCCGCACTCACACATTCATACCTCATCAGCAAAGAGCGCCAACCAATATGCAACACATGCAATCAAATACGAACTGTTAAACACATAGTGGAGGAATGCGCACTGTACACCTCAATACGCACTGATCTGAAGATGCCGCCCAATGTTGCAGAAGCACTCGATGAACACAACACGCAAAAAAACATTGAATTCCTAAACATTACCAATATTATTAAAAAATTGTAAACTCTGTAAATATCAATTGTAAAGAAACTATTATTTCATAAATGTAAACATAATCTTAAGAAACGTATATGTAACTTTTCAGGCTAATAACCTTTGCTGTTGAAGCCTTATTCTTTAAATAAAAAAAAAAAAAAAATAGTCCAACAGTCGGTTCCAAGTGCGTTTTTACCGAAACGGACACATATACGAGAGCGTAACGACACAGTGTTGCGCGCACCTATATTATTATAAACCGTCCGCCATTCGAGTGTTTTGTACTCGACGCGCCCCGGTTTTAATTTCCCATTGTTTTAACCGATTTCACGAGGCGAGATCATTGTTGTGCTCGGTGCGGCGCGCCGCCGCCGCCGCCGCGTCACAGAAATAAATACGTAAAATCCATTAACGACGAAACCGTAACTAATTACAATCGTGATACACGCGGACGTCGGGCGGTCCCCGGGCGTTTTATAAATGTCACGTAAATTGTAAATTTATACCGTCGCCGCCGATTGTGCAACGCGAACGCAATAATTATTATTATTGTTGCCCGGCCCGGCCGTCTAGGTCGTTGGACGTTCGACGGTTCGAGCGGTTAGGTACACACGACCGAGAAACCGTCGTCGGCGACGCGTTTTTCACCGGACGCCGCGGGGGGGATCGAATACGTTTTCGAGTACGCGCGATGGAACGCCCGGCGCGGCGGGCCCTGACGCCGCGCCGGCGTCGGTTACACCACGTCGTAAAAAACCAGTGCTCGAATTGGGGGGAGGGGCCCAGGGCGCAGGGGGACGGAGCTCCTCTTCGATTTTTAGATTCTGGGTGAAGCGAAGGATCTTATGGTTTTACAATGATGTTTATTTATTTTTTTTTTTTCTGTAAACACTTTTTCGTATAGAAATCCTTGTTCAAAAGTTTCGTCCAGCAACTTTTTAGATTCGAAATTGAACTGAGATGGTACTTTAGAGAGGTCATTTTTCCAAAATCTCCATAGTTTTTCCAGTAATCAAGAATAACAATCGAAAAACTGAGCAAAAACGGTAAAATCGGTAAAAATCCGCCGTAAACGAGATTTTCACTGTTAAGATTTTAGGTATTTAGTTATAAATCGAAAAGTATTGAAGATAGAAACTTGAAAATTTTATCCAACATCAAATACATACTTTTTTATATTGGACAACATTTTCAGAACAATTATAGCACTTTTGACTTAAATATAGAACTTTTAATTTACCAAATTGTTTGAAAGTTTTTATGTAATATAATTTTAAATATTTGACAAAAAGTTCTAAAAATTGAATATGACCTTACTCATATACCTACCTAATTATCCTAACAAAAGTTCAAAAATCGTTACTCAGGATTTTTTTTTATACACACTTTAATAAATTATTATAACTCACCAAAAATTATACAAATAACCGTAAAATACGTAAACAGTATTTAAATAATAATATATTATATAACACTGAAGCTTTGTTCAGAATCGTTTTATACTAAAGAAATGAGTCATCATTTCTTTAAAACTTAATACATTCATCACCAATATCTTGTCCGAGGACCGAAGGGACGAAGGACGAACTTGTACCACCATCATCTCACTTACCAGCTTTTTAATATTTTGATCGCACCGCTTCCTTTTATTTTAATTGGAACGAGGGGACGGAACGGTTTTTTATTTAATAATGTAGTAATTTTGTAAATTTGTAATGATTAAAACATTCAAATTTTAATTTTGATTTAATTAATTATCTTGTTGGTTGATATCGAGACCGATGTTTTTTTTTATCTATTTATCAGAACTATACCGGCTCGGTAACCGGTTAAAACAATCTCGTGATATTATGACATAATCGTAATAATCATTTTATTACAGTACAATTTGTCTTAGTGATAATATAAAATATATGATAAATAAATATATCGGTTTTATTTTATTTTATTACTATACCTATTGTCCTTCTCGATCGAACACTAACTTATATTTTAAATTTATAGTTATACTTACAGTTGTTATATTTTGTAAAATATGGAATGCATTTTTGAAGACGAGTTTGGTGTGTGAGGTCATTGTAAGGGACACTAATTTTTTTTAAATCTTAGAGTCCTCCTATTTTACTTTTTCCGATTCGAACACTGTAAAGAAAAACGTACCGCTGCCGGTCGTCGTTGTTCTGATCTTGGACAATCGGAGAGTATAATATTATAATAATTGTTCGTTGTGATTTCGGAAACGCGACCGCGGTCGGTGGTGGTGGCCGTTGGAAACGTTTCCCGTCGTCGGATATTTTTTTATCATATTTTTTTTATTCCGACGCTGTAATATCGCGCCGGAGAAACAGAAAAACAGAAAAAAAACTACACACGGAAACACGATAATGAGTAATAAAGTTCGAGTGTTAAACGCAATGTTGTGTCGTGCGCGTTTATCTGGACGGGAAAGACGTGTTTACACTACACCATTATAACCATTATAAACGCTGGCGTAGATTATAAATACTAATATCAATGATTGTGTTGTATATACACATAAAATAAATGCACTTTGTCGAAACCGACTACCGTTCGGTATGCATTCGTGTTTATAATATACGTGCGGTGACCGTTATTTAAACAAAAAAAATAAAAATAATAATAATAATAATTATAAATCGGAAAAGACTATAAAATTAGAGTAAATAAATAATTACCATTAACACAACATTACTTTTATGACTACTCTGAATGAGGTACCTTTACCGTCGTTAATAGTCTGAAAACAAAAAATACATAATATTACGCATCAAAAGCAATAAAAATACGGAGGTATATACTAACCTGAGTATACGTATATTTTACCCGGTAGTTTTTTTTATCGAAAGATCAAGAGAAATAATTTTGAATTTAGTGTCTACTTATACATTTAATAACGTATATAATTAAAAAATGTAAAAACTAAACTGAAAATTGAAGTGTATTATGTCTGAGATCAATATTTTCAGTCGACGACCGTCAACACGAATAGTTCTACAGGTTACACGTTTCGTATTTAAGACATACCCTAGAGTTATTCATTAAAAAATAATTAATAAAAACAAGTAAATTTTAGGTATACTAATCGTTATTAAGAATCAGTTCTAAAAATAAGTATTTTCCAACGAAAATAAGTACGTAGGTCACTATATAATTACACGTGTACGTATTAATTATCGTACAAAACCGTATACAGCAATTTAATAGAAAAATCAATGTCGGTCACTGGCCGTCGACCGACCGACGAAAACGCCTCGGCAAAACGATGTATTAATACTACGTATTATCATCAATTACTTTATCCGATTCCTAATAATTCCACGCGGTCCGTAAAGCCGAACCGACGACGGCGGTAATGGAAAATAAAAATAATAATAGTAATAATAATAACAATAATGACGCCGTATTAAATTCGTACGTTTTTCACTTATTTATTTTTGTTTTTTTTTCTCCGTCGCGACTTCAAAGTCACAAATCTCTCGTCGAATCGTTCGTTTCGACACTTCGTTTAACGATTTCCGCCGGTATACGTCTTGCGTTTAACATCTCACCGTCGCGTCGTCGTCGTGACGTACGTGGCGCGTATTATGAATAATGGACAACTGACAAACGTCCGGCTCAACATCAAACGGCTGATCTTTCCGGCTCATACTCCGGCACACACGCCGATGCACTACGAATATGCCGATCCATGGCGTGTGTGCGAAACGTCGTCGTTTCGTCCGGCTCTAAAACGAGTAAATAATCATTATTATTACGCACGTTTCAAATAACACCTATACCAGTGGTCCCCAAACTATTTTGATTCACGCATCCCTAAAAATAAAAATAATCAATTGCGCCTCCCGTGAATAAATAAATCCAGCAACACAATAGATCGGAAATTCGATGTTGATGGAACTATGTGGGTTCATCAAGCTCTTGTCTCAATAGTTTTTCCGGGCGAGCGGAAAAACAGTCTTAAATGGAAAAAAACTGCTAAATTCGACGTAAACGACACTCATTAAATCGACGTTAGTAATTTCGTCATTACTCTAAAAGTAATGTTGCTAGGAACTTGAAATTTCCATCATATATGATTGTCGTATTACTACTTAAACTCGTATTACTATAAAAAAATTCAAACAAATTTGACAATTTTTGGGCTAAACTTACCTTGTTTTTCTAAATTTTATCCTTCATGGATCCTTCGCGCCTCCCCTGCTAAATGCTTGCGGCTCCCAAGGGAGGCGCGCCTCACAGTTTGGGAACCGCTGACCTATACGATCACTAAAGATGAAATCAACAATAGTCATACGACCGTTTATATAAATCTCCAACGAACATATTACCGGTGTATCAGCGTGAATAATATTGGACCTGACGTTTTACCGAATCACCTTCAACACGGTCGACGTAAAAAAAAAACACTCCGCTCTAGGTGCCATTAATAAGAACTTGTACGTTCTTATACAAGGGAAAATGTCGTCGTAATGTGTTCCTCGGGCACTGCAACATTGTATCGTTCAAATAATGTAATAAAGCGACAACTTTGTAAGTAGGCAGAAAAAATCAGATTGACAACAATTGTCGATTATGCTAATGATACGAGAAAACGATAAAAAAAAAAACAAAATAATATTAACCATAACAGAATTGTTGTAATCGTCTCTGGCTGCATAAGTTTGGAACATTTAGGTGAAATGTGAATACCCACTCCTCACTCGGTGTGCATACGATTTTTCAGCCGAATGGTATCGGGAGAAACGTAAAGAACGTTTTAGAAAATCGTTTTTATAATTTTCGGTTTGATTGTGTTGCCAATATTGAGCTTTACGTTCTAAATATAGACAGTATTCATTGGCTTATTACAAAATGTAACGTGTCAAACACTGAATCGATTTTTCGTACTTAACAATTCGCGTGAACCAACAAACTAATATTGTCTTCAAAATATATATGTTTTACTTTAGTCCCTTTATTTTGTTCGTTTGAGCCACTTGAGGAGTCGTATTGGTCTTTAGGGAATCGATGTACATTGAAACGACGACTTTGTGACCTGTCTCTACTTTATTACCGCTATAACAATGTTACGTTCACAACAATAAACTGGCATTAAATACAAAAAAGAATGAAATGATCAAAAAAACCCAACACAGAACTAAGAATAAAATCATCAGTTCTAGTTGCCGTTGGTAAATCCGGTAGGTTAAAAGTTAAACCTAGAAATTTAAAATAAATAAAGAGCGACACCGGAATTAACAATCCATAAGATCCTTCGCTTCACTCGGGATTTAAAAGCGAAAACGATATTTGACCACGGTTTAGAAAAAAAATTAAAACAAGTTATACGCCATTTGGCAGGTTTTTGATAGGTAGTTTAGATTTTTTCGAAATGACTCGAAAGTCGGCGAAGATTTTATTTTTGACCGATGTAATAAGAGGCTAAAGTAGTTGGCGGTAGTATTTGCACGCTTTGGTAGCGGTTCCGAACATTGCTGACGTTATATACCTATTTAATTTATCACGGAAGCCATATCGTCTAATGCCAACGGTGGGTCGGCCTTCCAGGAATCCGGGTTTGTGACGGAGCCCACAGTAATTCCGTAATTATCGACGAATTTCGCAGAGCGGTTTATTTTTAACGACGCGTGCGAGTGAGGAGGTACACGCGACGGTTCGATTCCGAGTAAAACGTCCGCGACGCCACGACGGAAGACTTTTACGGCGATGAGAGGGGAACCTGTGGTTTTATACTTTTATACACGCTCACGGCGTTTCGCGGGAAACGGAAAGGAAATCAAGAGTGTGCCAGCCGGGTGAGGGACGGGGACGAATCTGACTCGATACGAAGAAATCATGGTCGAATCGGAAATTAGTCCGTCGTCGGTCTATGGAGGCGGGGGTAATATTTTTTTGGCTCGGAAGCCCTTGGCAGGCGCCAACGTACGCGTGGTTTCTCGACGAAAAATGCCAAGTTGTGTTATTTTATAAAGTGTGCGATATTGATCTTGAAGCGTTGTGCGTCGTCTAGTGAGTGAAAAAAAAAAACGATTTTTTTTCTTTTTCCCGCATTTCAATATATTCACGAAAGTTACTGCAAAGCCGTATTTCCTGCCCCCCACCCAAAAAAAAAAAAAAGACGAATGAATATAAGGTTCTGTGAGAAGCAGTGTCACCGATCTATTTGCACTTCTCGAGGTGTCAATCACGATTTTCAGATACGATACGTATTACAACGACAGATCATACCTAGAACTCGCGGAGTTATCCGGGCATTTAAAAGTTTCGATTGTTACGATTGAAATCGTTTTATTCAAAAGTATTTTTTTTTATTCAAATCGAAACAACCGTTTTCGAATTGCGTTTGAATTCGTAAATATATATTTTACTTCGGCGTAGTGTTGAATTTAGGTGACTTCAGTGACCAGTCGTTCAATTTTAAATAACGTAACGCCTTTTTAAAGTGTCATAACGGTCATCTTGCGACGATTGGCCAAATAACATAATATTATAAACCGACAATTCGTTCTTTTATTTATAATTCTCAAAATAAAATCGATCTTAGTTTTTAATCTTCCCATCGCGAATCGTTCCACAATACGATAATCGTGCTCTACACAGAGAACGTGTAGGTACTATTATATGCATACAGTACAAATGTACAGTGTACACGTACGTATGGACGTATATACCTAGGTATAGGTATGTAGTGATGGTTTGTTTCATTTCACGACGACAACAGCTCGACACCGGCTATTGTTTTTCTTTCAAATCTTACCGCGTCTACATTCAGAGTTTAGACAAAGCGTTCTTGTCCACTGTTTACACAGCTGTCACGAGCAAACGTATCGCTAACGCGGCGTGTACAACGAAAATCGGCATAAATGCTAATTTTTCGTGTCCGCGTTTCGGAATTTCATAATAATAACACATAAAAATCGGTTCGGCAGCAAGTACCGTACAAGCAACTTCTCTTGAGAAGAATTATTCTATTACTGTAAGAGGGATAGTAGAGTTTAATAAATTTATTTATTCACTATCGATAAATATTCATCGACAATTATTAACAATAATAGAATTACAAAAATATTTCAATTGTAATAACTGTCGATTGGAGTCAAAAATTAAAAAAAATAATAAAAAAAAAAAATAAAAAAAATAAACATTATTTATAATCATGTACCTGAAACCCCTCTCAGAACGAAATTCTATCGAATTTAAAGAATTTTTACAAAAAAAATGACGTCATATTGGGCCCGCCATCTTGAATTTTGAAAAACTGAAAAAAGATTCGAAATCAGCACCCTCGAAAACTCCTTACTACCCTTCGAGACTTGAAATTATATATGAAATTTATATTGCGTGCATAAAAAAGTCAGTTTTTTACAGATAAAAAACAAACCGCTGGACCGATTTTTCCAGACTCCTTTCAGATCTAAGTCATGACGTGGCGTATTGATTGATATGGTCATTAGAAAATTATGTCCAGTAGTTATTGAAGAATCGAAAGCCAAAATATGTCTAATCACTCTAAAAATACTTGTAAACGATTGTCGAGGTCTTGAAACGTAAAGAAAACACAAAATTACCTATTTCGATTTTCAGACCTATTGTAACGTACACGCGCAACTGCTCGATGGTCACGTATGAGCTGAAAACCGGAGTAGAGGCGGACGTGATTTACTCGGAAAACCAGACCGTTTCACCATCGTTGGTGCAAGTTGCCCCTTACCTGCAGCAGGCGTCCCGAGAACAATACGGTCGGTCACTCGATCCCCTCGTCGTCACCCGTCCCGAGTCGGCGCAGCTCTCGGCCACGTCAGTCCAGTCGAGGAGTGTGTTCGTGTTTCCTCCTAACCGATCAGAACGCATGGCGACGACGACGACGACGACGGTGATTCGAACAACTCGTCGAATCGTGAAAATCCGACGGAACAATATTATTGTCATTACGTTACTTAAATGAGATATCGCGCTTGTCGGCGGCACGCGAACCGGTCCGTTTTCGGCGGCCCCGACACGGCGGAAAACTTGCGCCGCGCCGGCCAGGCGTACGCTCGGGTCGGGGAATGGGGTGTTGTGGGAGCGGAGGAAGCAGTGCGACGACGAGATACAGATGGAGAGACGGAGATAGGAGCTCGGAACCAGTCTGGCGAGCACGCCCGGTCACGGCCTCCCCCGACTACAAAAACACGACGTAATGTATATACAAGTATGTGCGCATTAACAGCACACTATATAATGTCTGTTGGTCTCGAGTCGGCGGCGGCGGCGGCGGCGGTCCCTTATTATTACGTGTTTGTGTTGTGTTGTTATCGTCGGCGTGCAGCGTTTGTGTGTGTGTGTGTGTGTGTGTGTGTGTGTGTGTGTGTGTGTGTGTGTGTGTGTGTGTGTGTGTGTGTGTGTGTGTGTGTGTGCTTGTATGTGTGTGTGAGTGTGCGTGCGTGTGTGTGTGTGACCGCGCCGGCACGGGGTGAAGGTCTTCCGGTAGAAAAAAATAATATAAGTATCGTCTCGGTCGCCGCCGCCGCCGCGCCGTCCGTAAATAAATCAAAACGTCAGAAAGAGTCTCCGTCATTTTGTACTCCCTTTACGTATAATAATAATAATAATAATAATATATAAATAATGATAATACGTGTACAATAAACGTGGTGTGGGTAGGAGAGTAGTAGGTCGTAGTAACTCATCGTCCGTCGAACGGTTTTTGGACGTACCTTCCGAATCGTTTTGGTGACGTAAGACGTACGTTGCTTTTGCGTCTCTCGGAGTATATCGACACAGCCGTCGCCATACATCACAAGTGTGATTTCCTACGGTGATCTACCGTGTAATTTCGCACGATCTGTACGTAATAACATCATGAACGTAAAACAGTTAATAATAATATGATGGTTACGTATCCGTGTACAAAGGAACGTATTTTATGAAAATGTGTTTTATAAGACGTGTTAAATCGTATATTTTGAATATCACATATCATTACATATTTTTTAATGTTGTTAAATACCTATATAATACACGTCTTACATTCGTCGTGTATAATTATTCGAGTGAAGTTAAAAACGGAGAGAAATATTCAATGAATCACGTTCGCTCGCAACAGACATTTTTACGTCTTTCGATAAAAATATATCAACACGATATTATAATATACATTATTATTATCATACGTATTATGTAGCGCAAGTTTTACATAGAGCTGTGTACAAGTCATTACTCGTACGAGATTAACTATCGTACCGGGTCACACGCTAAAATAAAAACACGTTGCTGTAGGTCACGCGTGCAATGAATATACCAGTTATATAGCACGACGTACAGTACACAATATTAATATACGTACGTACACTCTTAATAAATATATTACTGTGCGCACGAGGTCCAAAACGGTCTAAAACGGCACACACCCGTCGGCTTTTATAGACATTTTCGCGCGACGATCGACGTCTAATAGCGGCGGTTAGTGCTGGGCGCGGGTCGATTCTGCGGGGCGGCCGGTGCGACGGCGGTGGCGACGACGGCGCGTACAACCACGGTTATAGTCCGGCGGTGGCGGCAGCGGCGGACGAGGGGTGGTAACTTTATTAAAACAATCGTACGATCACTGCACGATCTCATTTCGGTATCGTATAACGCCTCGTTGGGACGGCGTCGAAATGAAAATTTTTACGGCCAACAGTCGTATATGCGGCTCGGAACGACCGCATTTTCTTTTATTTTCTTTTTTTTTTCCCGCCTTAAAAATTCGTCTCGACTAATTGCGTTCCGGGTTAATACATTTATATATATATATATAATATATACGAGTCATATACTTTTCGTCCGTTCTACTCCGTATACACAGCATACGCACGGGTTTTACGATTTCACGTCCTTTATTCAAACTGCGCACGCGCACTGAGTGAATACGTACGATAATATTCCTTGTAGGTACCTACGTGTGCGCAGGAACATTGCAGCGGGTTAATGCGTATAAGCGATAATATAAAACGCAGCGCGTGTACGGTAGATCCGATAAGACATATTTTTGTTTTAAAACGAATCGGCCGCAATAGTTTTCACCGTGATTATACTGATGTTGTAAAACGAGTCGAAGAAAATCCTTACCGAATTTCGCTGTCGTCGATTATTTTTTTCAAACTTTGGTCAAAAACTACAAAAACGGTTTTTAGCATAATAATATTATTGTTACCGTACGCGTGAGTTATACGCTGAAGACACGCAAGAGCGCGTGAAGTTCAAGTACTCAAATACGCTGTCCGTTCGAAACGTATTATGACGTTATGGAGGTGCCTGGTTCAAAAAATACCGAACTGGGGTACAAAGTTTGTGATCACGACGGTCGTTATATCGTACATGATTTACATCAGCGGTTCTCAGCCTTTTTGAGTTCGCGACCCCCTATAATGTCACCAAGATGTCTAATGACCCTTTTGTAATGTAAGCATTAAAAAACTGAACAAACTGTTATCATTTTATTAATTTGTGTATACATTTTACGAAAAAAGGTATATTGTGTACATTTGAAAATTTTTTGAATTTAATGACTCTTTTTCTGTTGTTGATTTGAAATAATTTTGTCAATCCTTGGCTCAACAGATTTGGATAGACTTATTTCTCACTATTGGCGATATATCCAGCCGATTTCTCGATTGAGTTTTAATATTGTAGTCATCGTAGAAAATCCTGCTTCGCATAAGTATGTCGTTGAAAAAGGAATTAACTTTTTTAAAGCTTCCTCTGTTAATGCAAGATACTCATATTGAATTTTTATCCAAAATTTACTGACGTTTTTATCACTATTAAAAATTTGTTCCAACCCTTTGTCTGAATACAACTCAATTAATTTTTCTTCATTTAACGACGATAATTTATTTACTAAGTATTAATTGTATTTTATTTTATTTATGGCTCTTAATTATAAGATTATAAGTGAAACAATTTTTTCTCACACGAATTGGCGACCCTAAAATAATTGTAGGCGACTCCCAATAAGTCGATTTGATGAAACGCGCGCGCGTTTGACCGCCAGAATTTATTTTTACATAATATTTCACCTTTTCGTGCGAGTAAAATTAATTATAAGTTCGACCACGAACCGTCTGCAACAATACGCGTGTGGGCTCTGCATGTGGTGTCGCACGCCCCGCGTGCAGGTAGAAATCACAATAAAAATAATTCGCCAACTAACCTCTACTCGAGTCGATGTCACGCTACACACATCTACATATAGGTATTATGTATACATATTATCATCGTGCGCGCGCGCGCGCGTGTGTGCGTGTATATACTATACCTATACACTATACGGTATTGTCGTTTGTATACGAATTTCATCACCGTGTTCAAAAACTATCTACATACACACTGCATTAACATTCAATAGGTAATTTATTTTCGTACTAAATTTTTGACGCCACTCGTGACCCCGGGTCACCGCCGCGACAAGTTAAAACGATCCCCGGCCGGTAACTATTTTATTATTATTATTATTATTATTTTTTTTTTTTTTTATGCGATTATATCGAAAGACAATGTACGCTGCAAACTATACTACACGACGGCTATTTTTGTATATACATAAATTGTTGAACGTACAAAGGGAAAAATCGAACGAGTCAAGGACTTGGAAATCAACGAGACAAAATCCGTCAGTCCATTTGCGAAATATTGACCGATGTATAAAGCAAAGCGAAGCAAAAAAAAAAAATAAAAAAAATAATAATAATAGTTATAATAATAATAATAATAACGATAATGATAATGATACAGTAATAATAATAATTGTCAATCTGTTTCGAAACATTCAAATTAGGTATCGACACTTTTCATACAAACAGGACGTTCGAGAATGTTTTAATTGTTTCATTTCTTCCTATATTGAAATCACAACAGGTCGTGTTATAGGGCTCGACGGCGTTTGATTGTTTTTCGAAGGGTCAAGGACATTGATTGTTTTATAGATGGGAAACGCAATGGTTTCGATAACTTTTAATTTCAACTTTTACCGTTTCTAACGAGATCACGGTAAGTATACATTATGTTATTATCCGTTTTCACCACTGCAAACGAATAAATAAATAAAAAAAAAAAAAAAAAAAATCGTGTTTTTCTCGCCACGTCTTACAACGTTGCCAGTTTACGTGCGTATCGCCTGTACAGATACACCGACGACGAATAATTATTATAATATCGGTTTCAATTTCTACGATTGCATTTTTATTATTATTGTTTCTTTTATAATTATCATCATTATTATTGTTATAATTATTATTATTATTATTATTATTTCTGCTCTACGTTACTTCCGTCGTGTCGAGCTAATTTTTAATCCGCGATGACGTAACATGTAACCCCGTATTGACTCGTGTAAATTGTAAACATTACACAGCCGTTTGATTTCGGATTGCAACGAATCAATTTTAAATGACAAATCACTAATGTAAACAATAAAGCAGACTTCAAAGTTTTCGACTAGATTGAAACGCACACGGAGTTTGCATTAACATATACATAAATATATATATACACGCGATGCGCACGCCACGTTAATGATCTAATTTATTTTCACTTTGTGTATTGATGACTCACCGTTGCGTTTGATGAAAAATACTCTGAAAACTCAGAGTGAGCGTTTAAAATAAAGTCCATAAAGTTTTGTAAACGACTAATTATTATTATTATTTGTATACTCAACTGTTTACATTACTACCGTGCCGGTGCAGTTAATACGCGAATGAATGTGTTTCACGGTAATGTTGTGTTACACACGCGGTCGGTGATATTTTTGTTGGAAATAATTATTATGAAAATACATTTTTTTTTTTTATGTTAATCGCATATTTTTTTTCATTTCAAAGTGTATTCGATTTTTTTTTTTTTTAGCGATTCCCTTAGCCGCTGCTGATATACGAGCGTTTGCACGGATTTATTAAAATGGATGAAACCTCGGTAGTACAGAATGAATCATAATATACTGATGATTTTTTTGTGTTTGTTGTTTTTATTGGCAAAATAGAATTCAGTTAAAAATCAAAACGTACGAAATGGACGAACGAAGAACGGAGAGCGGCGTTTTGCGCGTGTCAAACGCGTGCTGCAGTGCAGGTTAGATACATTATATTATAATACAGTATACTCGTCGTCGTACCACCTATTATAGGTATATCATAGTTGAAACGTATATCGTCATACTTATTTAGATTCCGAACCGAAATGTCTAATGACAATTTTTTCATCGTGTATATACTTTGTACATACGAACGTATGACCCCGTTCTATGTAGCAGTGGTGTTGGTGTAGCGTTGGAAAAAAAAATGATTTTTTTTTTTTATAAACAAATAAAAAACAAAAATCAAAATCGAATCGGAGGCATCTGCTGCCGCGGTATTACGCAAACGATATTCCGACGGAGTGAGTATTTATATTTTCTACGTGTTAATCGTGAAAAATCATACGTATTTTTCACACCACATGATACGTATTATAATTATAAATTATGATTTTTATTTTTCACCGTCCAATCAAAATAAACAATCAAATATATAGAACACGCTGATAACCTATCGCGTACGTACGTAATAATAATAGTATGTACATAGATTATTATAATGTCGTTCGACAGTACCGGCCGTTTAGAAAACAATATTGTCATTATACTTTATTATCGTGACACTGCGAACACACGTTTATACGCGCACCTATATCATTATAATATGCAATGTTGATTAATCGGCATTATTTATTCAAAGAGTGCTCGAAATGCAGCGGCAATATTGGACTTGTCGACAAAAAAATATTTATTTTTCATATTTTAATCCGAATCTGTCTGGAACCGGAAACGGGTATAGTTCGTCTCGCCGTCGACGTCATAACGTCCGTACAGGTGTATTGCCATTAACGTCGGAGGTGCATGTATATACCTAATATATTATATATATAATATAAATATATACTCTGTCGGAGCCGTGGCGATTGTTGTGGAACTCGGGACAGTTTATCCGAACCGAATTCACGGAGAAACGTTTTCGAATGACCTCCAGCCAAGAAGACACTGGTCAAAGACTTATACAATATACGTATATACACGAACGTATTATATTATTAAACGTTTAGTCGTGTGGCTTACACAACACTGCGTTGTTTAAACTACTTTATGGCTTACTCGTATAATGCTTGCGAAATCGTTCAAGTCATAAAATTCCCTTGGCAGAAAAAAAAAACATCAGATCACGTACGCTGATTATTTTCTCGAGTAGTCGGGCCGTATTTTATTTTTTATTTTTACTAATGTTCGTTTATAATTAGATTACTAAAATGTTTACTGATTTAATCTGGACGTTTAATTAAACGTCGAGAATAAAAAAAAAAAAATAAAAAATAAAAAAATCATTTAAATCTGTCCACGTATTTATTAGACTTTACACCGCACGGGTCTACCACGTCTTTTAATGTCATCGATTGTTATTGGGTCAATTACTCGAGAAGGACGTTAATGAAGTATTTTTCGTATTAGTATCGACTCTGCAGAATTTACGGCTTTGACATTTTAAAATATTCGTATTACGCATCATTCTACTTCTGAGTAATCGACGTTATTTTTTTTCGTGAAATTCTTTACCCGTTCGGTTTCTCGAACTGCACGAATTCACACAGCACTTGGTGAGTTTTAAACATCTACAACAACGGTCGGCAACTGGCGGACCGCGGGAGACAGTGATCTGGACCGTCGACACATCTTTCTTTGATAAGTACGCTATTTCAATCGGCATCGTGATTGACGTGAAAAAGGCGTCGTTTTGTGAAACGATTTTTTTTTTCGAACCAAGTAGAGAACAAAGTTGACGGATCCTCACATTGAGCCCCGAGGACATATTTCGTATTAAGATGTTCTACAAGAGTTGCCGATTTCAAGTTACTAGCCAAAGACGAGAAATGCGATTTCTCATATTAGGACATCACAAGGCATTTTTACTGTTCAAATAATTTTAACATTTTAATAATAACTATTGAATAACGTAATGCAATTAATTTTTTTTTCTACGGACCCCGTTCACGTATTATTTTAGTTTTCCGGACTCCAGAAGAAATCGCTTGCCGACCCCTGATCTACAGATATCGTTGAATACGGCGATCCCAATATTCCTATCGACACGACGATAAAACCGAAACGCATACACTCGCATTACGTCGAAAACGAAAATAACACATAATAATAATTTTTGTCTACATTTCGGGTAACGTATTGTTTTTCCGCCGTGTACCGCACCATTGAACCGTGTCGTTTAGGCGTTTCGTTGTTTCGTCCGGTACACGTTTTCCCGAAAAAGAAATACTCGTGCGGACGCGTGTTCACTCGGCTGCTTAATAGTTATTATTCGATTTGCCGTAATGAACGTTTCCCCCGAAAATCCGTCGTTCGCACTGGCTGTGCAGAGGTCATCGTCTCCTTCACGAGGTCTCTCGCCAGTTATCACATCACGCACTACAAAATGTCAAACGACGACGACGACTGGTCGACTGCGGAAACGTCATCATCATCATTCATCATCGTCGTCATCATCATCATAGTCACTATCATCCACTGTTGCATCATCCGTTGCACACACGTACGCGCACTAACCGCGTTCTTATCGCGTTTGTCGATAAACAATGTTTTTAATTAACTGCAACCATAAATGGGTTAACCGACCTCGTGTCGTTCACGAAATATTATTTATTGCGGTCGAAAAAAAAAAAAAAAGAGAAGAAATTCTCTCGCCAATCGCAAACGATATTACTGCACTACGTGTATTTATACGTGTACGAACGAACGAACGCACGCACGCGTTTTCGGGTTTCTTCTCGTCCCCTCCGTCCCCCAGACCGTCGGTTTTGCCGTTCGATTTCAGGTCAGACTTTTTCACGGGTTATCGCCGACGAACGTCGAAGAGAGGCAGTGGCGTCATTTGGGGGGGGGGGCAATTCATACGTTTGCCACAGTCTAGTGTTTAGCTGCTCAGTCTCTCGAGTTGGTACATATTATGAAAAATATAAAATATATAAAAAAAAAAATAATAATAACAATAACAATAAAACCATTAAACCTGTAGAAAATAAATTATGAATAAAATTATTGACAACAATATTATCGTCTATATTTAAATGATAAAATTGAGGTAACGGCAGACGGGAACTCACATATTGACATACCCAAATGCTAAATCCGTACACTGTACTAAGTACAAAACGTCGTTATTTTTAGACTAATACCTTAGTGGACTAGTTTAGTCTATAAATATTATAGTCGTTACAATTCCACCCATAAGAAAAGATATTTTCATATTATTATCAATTTGTATACAAACATTGATTAAATAATAAATATTATTCGATCTATTTGAATTTTGAATGCAGCCGAATAATCGGAGTCGTCATAATGTTATGATTATTTTATGGTGGAAAATCGTTTTACAGCTATACTGAATAATTTCGAAAATGTCGCCTATGCCTTTTTGGGTTGTCGCCGTCCGTCGAACTCGTCGTCGTCCGTCCCAAGCGGTGCCCTCTGCGGCGTACGCGCCCACGACCACAGACAATCGGTTTTTCGATGGCTATTATTATAGACACACAGTGTGCGCCGTCGGGCGGAGACGGATTCTGGGAAAACCGAGCTATTTCGGGGGAGGGACTCCCCGACGGTCGATCGCGAGGCTGCGGTCGGTGTAGCTGTTGCTGACGTGCGGCGGCGGTAGTCCTGTATAAATCAGCGACTGTTTTATAATATAAGACGCGTGTGTACGTGAATAAAGTTAACCTCGTACATAATTCAAGTCGGACGGCCTTTATACTCGTATAGTTTATGCGCAAGCCATCATAAAAGCTCTCTAGTTCTAGTTTTAACTCGGTACGCGTCCGAGGCATGTACTTACACACAACGTAATTATAATAATTATAATAATAGTAATAAGTTTATCGCATTTCAATAGAAACATACGACAGTTAAATCTCTGAATACCGGACACTCTCGGTCGCCGAAATATTGTCTGTTATTTAGAGGTTTCCTCTGAATCAGAGGAAAAAATAAAAGAGATGAAAATGTCCCCGTCTCCATAAAAACGTCCGCTACTTGGAGGTGTTCGCTATGTGGAGGTGTCCGTTATTTAGAGGTTTCCTCTGAATCAGAGGAAAAAATAAAAGAGATGAAAATGTCCCCGTCTCCATAAAAACGTCCGCTACTTGGAGGTGTTCGCTATGTGGAGATGTCCGATATTTCACTGTATATATAATTGAATTTAAAATAAAAAAAAAAAAAAAAAAAAACAAAACACAACAAACGATTGTCTCCCATAAGCCTAAGCCAGGTGGAAGAGTCAACTGCAGTTTTTATCTAGCAGTCGTAGGTACGTAACATTATTATTATTATTCGAGCTCTACAATACGTACTTATTAACGTAACCCTATTTTATCGAATAGGACCGTATATTATTGTGATGAATATACCCGTTGATGCTCGTGTATTAGTCGTGTATTACCCATATTGTCAATGTCGTTTGACGTGTCGAAATGCACTGCAGAGAATAGGACACGTTTTAAGCATAACTGCAGATAACCTTTTTTTTCGGCTTGGGGGTGGAGGAGAGCTTATTACCGTATAACTTGTATTGTACACACAGTGCCCTCGAAATTGTTTGACGATAAAGATTTACCGGCCGCCCAAAGAGGTTGAAGACCCCTGCCTCAGACCGATTATATCTATAAACGAATCGCGTGCATTTTCACGTGAGTTCACGTAAATAAGTTTTAACCGTATTGGTTAGGTCCGATTATCGCCCTTCGTGGATCGCCTAGTCTTCTGTTTTCACGTAAACAACGTCACCGTCGCGAGTGCAAAAACTGAAAAACAAAAACAACGAAATACGCTCGAATATTACAAAATTATTCGGTTCATATTATCACACGTACGATTCTTGTTAAAAGCGAACGTTCATTATAAACTTACACAACACTACACGCACCCCGTCCGTGACTTCGAAAAGCATATCACCCTGTACATAGTGTATTTATAGTCATTATTCGTTATAATCTTTAATTTCGTTCCTGAAATAGCCTCCGCCGGACCCCGTACGGAAACGGTACTACATATAACGTCGAATAATAATTATTGTCGTTTACGTTACACAGCCCGACAGTCGGTTGTTTATAATATAGCTCCACGGATCGTAAAACGATCTCGGGAAAAATAAAGTCGTCTCCGTAAACGTCCCTGCAGACCGTTTCGAATTTGATTATGGCCTGGGCCGTATAAAATAAAAATAAAGAAAACAAACAAATAAATAAACTCACGAATGAAATCGATTTCTACATTAAGCCCGCCGAATCGTATATTAACAACAGGTTCGTGATTGTACGTCGTGTAAACACTGGATATATATTATAATGTGAACCGAGTATTTGAAAATTCCTAATGAGCGCACGTTCGAAATAATTATCCGGGTCGGTCTATTAAACATTTCAGTTAAAGAACATGCAAATTCGTGTAATTTATACGGTAAAATGTGTTCTGTTATCTGTAAAGGGATCTCTTAAATGTGTTGTTTAATACGTTTTAACGCAAATAATTGGCATTTATTCGAAAATTACGTCATTGCTACTTTTAGTTCAAGTAATTAAATAAAACAAAAAAAAAAAAAAAACAGGAAGAAAAAGTAGGTAATGCATTTGAATTGTTTTACTTTTGCATAATAAAAGTTTTAGGGAAAGAAAAAAAAATGGTAATTTCAGTTTACTTTCGAGTATTTACCCTTATTTCGCCGTATTTAACCGTAGTTGAATTGAAAGGGGAAAAAGGTCCGAAAAATAATTTTCAAATTTTTAATTTTTGTATTGTAAAAGTAAATGAATACAGACTAGAGAAATTGCTGCGAGTGCTTAATTTTTTTTTTTTTTTTTTTTTTTTAATACGACTCGAATACAATCTTTTATTCTCTTAACAATACCAGAAGAGCCACACTTCATTATAACTACGAAACATACGCGGAATACGGATGTGTACGGATTGTACGCGTAAGAAAACCAGAGAGACTGTACAATGTGCATTTACGTGTACGTGCATGCCCGTGGGCTGTATACAATAATATGTCATTAAATCATTTTTTTTTTTTCATTAAATCTATCTGTTTCAACACTGATAATTGGTTCTACAGTACGATTTTAATTACGTCTAGGTGTAATTAAAGTTTTAAAGCTAATAATATAAGTATTGACTGATTTCATGAAACATAATCAAAACAAGTAAATAAAAAAACGTAATTTTTATTTTAAATTCGAGTATTATTTTTACGGTGCATTATTGTGAATTTACTAAATCGGGCTTGACAGTGTAAAATGGCGAAAATATCAATTCGAAACGGTAAGAGCTTTGGCAACGACTCTAGAAATGTTATAAATCGACCGGACGCCAGATCATCGAGATGAAAAAAATAAAAAATGAAATTTACGAAATTTCAGATAGTCGGATAAGACTCGGGAATATAATATTAAATTTACAAGTAAACAAGGCAGAGATTGATGAATTTTGTTTGTTTTTTTTTTTTTTTTTTTTTGAAACGCACTGTATGCGCGTGTCGAGCGCAATGCCTCCGGTTAGTGATAAAAAAAAAAAATAAATAAATAAAAACAATAAAAATAAAAACAATAATGAATTATGTAATACAGTGTGAATGCATAAAATTACATTTGTGAGGAGATAACAACGATCGCGTGAGAAGTATATTGTAATTATGCTTTCGACAACGACGAGTCACGTAGGTATCGTACGAACCGGCGTACGCATAATAATAAAATAACAATAAGTGATCGCATTTCGAAGTGTTTTTCTCGTCCGTCGGAAAAGCCTAGACCGCGGACGGACGGACGATACGCGGCGATATGCTGCGATCAACAGCGTTTCGATAATATTCTCATTTATCGTATAATTACACACTCGTGTGATGCTCGAGAATCGTTCAGGCGGCATACCGACCGCGGGCAATACGATCGCTCTGTATACGATAACCGCGTGATGTATATACACCTGTGATATACCGCGGTCGGTGCAGACCGATAAATTACGCGTACACGGTCGTTCAATATTATTATTTCCGCGTGATTTATGTACGTAATTCGTAAATATATATATGTATGTATGTAAATATGTATAGGGAAAAATGAACTTGTATGTACAAACACCTCGTGTCTCACTAAACTTTTGGCTCAAGCACGGAAAACCCGGTCCCGCAGTGGCCCCATAGAATAACATTTTTTCTTTCGCTCTCCTGCAAAACAGTTGGAAATTCAAATAAAACTAACCTCGACGTTTGTTTTAAATCGTGTACAAAGTTCGACTTTGGATCTGTGATTTACTTTTTATTCTCATCGAACGCCGAGTTATTGATTTGAATCGTGTCGGACTGAAGTAATGAACACAATATAAAAACAAAGGACAAAAAAAAATCCTAAAAACCGTTTCGACTCGGAAAATATTATACCTGACGGCCGGCGTTGTCGTGCGAGTAGGCGCCTATTGTGTTTTTCAAAACCGTACACAATTACTTACGTGGACGCCGCGCCGGAGCCCCGAGCTAGGACTACACACAGGTCCGACTGATGCCCGTTTTAGAGGCCTTGCCCGCACGGTATATACATATATCGCGGTAAATAATTGCCAGACCGTGTGCAGTAGGCAGCAGGCATACTACGATATTTTATTATGGCGTGCCGAGAACGAATTAAAAACAAATGTATTGTTACAAATCGGTAAGCGAATTAAAATAAAAAACGAAAAAAAAAAAAGCAGAAAAATGAAAATAAATATCAAGCAAAGGGAGCTCAGAGGTCAGAGGGTAGGCGGCGTGGCGGTGGTGGTGGTGGTGATGGCGGCGGCACAATGTAATTAAATCGAAATTTGTTTATGCGCGCGCGGCTCCGGTGTAATGAAATTATAATATGCGTAAATGTAATATGTAGGTATATTCATTAATTGCTATTATCATTTTCTGGGTAAAAGGTGCTGGCGGCAAGCGCACGGTGTGTGTATACGTACAAGATATTATAATATTAATATATTATTATGCACCGTAAACCGTATAATGTACTCGACCGTCACATAGTGGCGCGTTTTACTAAAATTATGAAAAAAAAAAAATCAATTTTATTGAACATAATTGAATTCGGACAACGTTCTACACAAAAATGTTCGTAATGTACCGAGTACTTTATTATTTACGTATATACCAAATGGAAACTGAAAATGTAATTCTCTATTCCTGTGTGTTACAACCTGTTACCCAGTAACTGTATGGTAATTGTCAAGTACGTACCATATCGTTAATAACGTGATAAATGTTCAGTATCGTGTATCGTCTGGAAAAAAAAAGTTGATCACGATAAACAAAAATATTAAGATTGTTCATAAACGTACATAGGCTGTAAAAATCGAATATTCAAGTAGAATTTCGTTGAAATTTGAAGCAAACGCGTTTTTAACTCTCCACTGTTACGCCGTATATGAACTAACTTTGGTTTGATAACTATTTTTTTTTCTGTATTCAAATTTCAAATATATCTACTCTTGTTTCGACGGCCAATGTCCTAGCTCATACATTTGACTCTTACACTTGTTTTTGAATATTTTGGGAAAATTCAAAAATAATCTAACCTCAACTAGTCGAGCTCCAAAGCAAGTAATGTGATTTTGAAAAGTGAAGTACTCTTTATATAGTAATTATAGTGACAAATAATGATACGATTGTTGAATTACTGCGACGATTGAAAATATGGTACACGAGTCGAATTGATTAATTATCAAAATAAAGTGCAATGACAATATTATTGTAACGAGTATTTTATTTTTATCGTATAATTATGCATTAAACGATACGAAAGTTAATCAATACTACTAAAAAAAAAAAAAAAAGATATTATGTCAACAATAGCAACTGCAGGTTTGGTATACCGTTGATTGACGAATACTGCAAATAAATCGTTGAAGTGCACTTTATACAATAATAATTATAGTTGATGTTTTATGCATTTAACTGTTGTACATCAAGAGCATTTTTTACAATTTTTTTATTTAATTTGTATTTAATAACTCTACACGTCTGATACATATAGCGAAATAGATTTTGATACCCGGTGCAAGTACAACGAAAAGTGCACACCGATAAATAGAACAGCTTTCTGAAGAATCTTCATAGGTAATCCGAAAATAGTATCTCAAGCGTCATTATGTATGTAGAAAAGAGGCTCGCATTAATACGGATTTATCGTTTAAATTATTGTTTGTTTTCTGTATCAGATCCATTATTAGTTATGGGCTGTGATAACTGTAATGTTAAGAACAAGAGAGCTATTCGAATGAAGTGGAAACGGTTGTGGTTCTTGACAAACAAGGGAAATGTAGAAAATACAATGATGACCGTAGCGACGGAACTTCATCAGGAATAATAATTGATTACAGTGATGACACTACATGTTTAGTCATAATACATAACATTCATAGAAAAATCAATATCTCAATAATTTAACGGTTAATTTCTATTAATCAATAAATATTTTTTATCGTTCACGATAACATGATATAATATTGTTTTGTTTTTAATATTTGAATACAGCGTTACAATATCCAAAATCGAGTTGACAAAAAAAAAAAAAAAGGTGAAATTGTAATAAAAAAAACACACACAAATGATAATTTATTGTTTCCCTCCCAACTCTGTTATTCGGTAAAACACGTCAGCGTAATATTATATACAATGTACTTCGGTCGATGTACTAGAACGACGCGTGGCTCCGTGGTAGGCCTCGAACGTGAAAAGTATAACATATACTCGGGGAAAAAATCAAAAGTGGAAGTTTTTTTATTTTTTTTTTTTTTTTGTTCCTGCACCGTGAAATTTTTTTTCATCCTTTTCGCGTGCACTATGTCAGGTATAGTAGTAGTAGTAGTAGTGTACAGTAAATGATACACTTGTGTTTTACACTGTGTACTCTCCGCTCTCGTCGACGTATATAATATATATATATATATATATATAAGTAATTAAAAAATATTACATAGTATTTTGATATAAAAACACGTTTCCCCGTCATCGTTATTTGAAATTAAATTAGTTACGAGAGAGAGAGAAAAAGAGAGAACAAAAAAAAAAAAAAAAAAAACTAGAACGAATCCCCTCTGCAAGGTAACTATATACACCATGACATACAAATACAATATGAAAAAATAAAATACCGCCACGCCAAATTAGTCATTGAATTTTTAATAATAATTATAATAACACCGCCATTCGCTGTATTTATATGTTATACGCAATGGTCGGTACACTTGAAGGTTTATAAGTATAAACTGCAAAAAAAAAAAAAAACCTATACCTGTGTAATGTGTATTCGTATATACTTGAGACGACGACGAGGAGCCAAGTGATTAATCGAATCAGATAACCGATAGAGTTACCGATTTCTTTTTCCCCGTATAATTCCATACGTATTAAAATCAACAACTTCAAATCATTGCATGCCACTTTTGCCCTTCACCCCGGAGACTGGCCCGACTCAATATTTGAAAATGCAATCGTTTTCTCTGTATAAACAAGAGAAGTCGAATCCTCGGTCAACCGTTCGGTAGAAGACTCGCTTGGGATCTCCATCTAAAAATTAAACGACAAACAACCTAAAAGCCGCCTGTAAAATCTAAGACCTTTTCTGAAATATGAAACGAACGTTTACGACCGTCTGCCGTGGTACAAAAGTCTACTGCAACCTATCCGGTCCAACGGAATCGTCCTCTGGGGTTCGGCCAAACCAGCAAACACTAGAACTGTTCGAGCATTTCAAGATATCTGCCGACGAATGATTTTCCATGTTCCTTGGTACGTTACCAATATGTTTTTTCATAACGATCTAAAATTCCCCACTATAGCACAAACAACTGCCACACACTGTTGACGCCTCCAATCCAAAAGTGAAACATCATGCCAATATAGCCTCGTCGCTCAGCTTCGTCCAAACAATTTTACTGAAAATCCAGTCAGACGTCTTAAACGCGAATGGCCACAAGATCTACTCAATCGTATATTATATTCATCAATACCTCAATTTAATCATTTACTCGCCGCTTCTGATATTTCTAGACGTTTCTAATCTGAAGTGCCTTTATGCCTTACATACTTACAACTCTCTTACTGTCCTCACCTTCATAGATTGTAAATTAATTAATAAACGCATAAAAAAAAAAACTATAAGTACGTTTACATCAAAGTGTGTGTGCGTGTGTGTGTGTGTGAAATGGACCTTGGGACAGGTCCAATATTATGTGATCCGTGATTTATGGATTTTTTTTCGGCGATTGTGCCGTGGAAAAAACAACATTTTTTAGAATATAATATATATCTAATATAAACGATATAAACGAGCCATTTTTTTTTCGCTCGAACAGATGTTATGAACATAATAAAGTTGGATCCGTCATTCGTTTTTCACACACAACGGCTGCTAACGGAGGGACGGCCAAACAACGAAACTCGTCGACGGAACACCACGTATACGCGAGCCACCACTCACAGTGGTCTCGGTATACGGAAAATATCTCGATCGGAACAAATTTCAACTTTACGGAGCAACGTTTCATGAGCTGTACATTGACTAATGAGGCGGACTGTAATTTGATGTCTGACTCATCGATCACGCGTTCGTCCTCATTTCCCGTAGCAGACGGAAATATTATCGATGATATTTTGTTTGATTTTTTTTTTTTTATGAATATTCACCACTTTATGGTGTCAAACGAGTACAACGTATGCGTACAAAACAATAGCGTCATATCAACAAAACCACGTGCCACCGATGACGCGTCGTGTTTCAATTTCGGCGGATCACGTCGTCGGTGCAGTTCGGTGTTATTGTTTTTACGCCCACGGAATCGTATATGACACTATGCACACACGACGCGTCACGTAGGCTCGCCAAAATCTGCCGCCGTCTGTCGCGTACCGTCCGGTAGGAATTTTAGTTTTCGCTGTGTCGCAAATTATATTTGCCGCGAGAGCATGTCACGACGATTTAAACCGGTGAGTGAAAACCAAGTGACCGCTCTCGATATAAATCATAAGGTTGATATTGAGGTTACTACGGATTTATCTTACGTGTTTCTCATCGTTCGTTTTTGCCGTTTTCTGTCGTCCCTGTCGGACTCGAACGCGATATTATTGTCTCATAAGTCGCTGAATTTCTTTTTTCACGAACTCGAATCGTTATGCAGGACGAGGCGAATAGAACTCGCGGACGTTCTCGAATGCCCCGTCGCGCACGCGCGATTCGATTTAACAATAAATACGGATTCTAGCAGGACTACAGGAAAAAAACATTTTTAAAAATTTCAAAGGAGTACGTACTGTATGGGTGTACTGAATTTTAAAGAAATGATAGGTCATTTCTTTAGTTGAACAATTCTGAGCGACGCTTCTGAAATAAAATACACCGTTTGGGTTGACTAATTTCTTCAAATAAACTGTTAAAACTAAAAATTGACGTAAAAACAGTTTATTACGTAAAAATCGTATAATCATTTACTTAAACACTTTAAGCTAAGCTTGTGGTGGTGTAGGGAGTAACAGTACATAATACACGTGATTTTATTAATTAATTAATTTAACAAATAATAACAAACACTATAAAATAAATAAGAGATACCAATGTATGCATTTTTTTATAATAAACACTGCCTTAGTTAACTAAATCAAACATTATTTAGGTATATATATTTTATGTTAATTTTATCATTAAAAATATTTTTACCAATTAATTTTGATTATTATTTGCTGATGTCAGTCATAATCGCCTTTTCACGGTTTACAATAATTGTGGAATGTTTTTAATTCGTAATTTTAGTCGTTAGGACGATAATAACGAATTTGAATAAAAAATCTTCGATTTCCCAGTACATACGAATGTAAATGTAGGCCCACTGACTACTAGCGCTAATAGTTCACTGCGTTCGCCGCATCGACCAGCGATAACACGCCGTGCGCCAACCTGTGTAGATAACCGTGATATATATATATATCTATAAATAACAAATAAAATTTTTTTTAACAAATACATTTTTATTAGGGTTACTAGATATATTCTTAAATTATTACGCGAGAGGGGGTTGCATACAAATTCTAAAAATGGTCATACAAATTCATACAAATGGCGTTTAATATTTTCGCGCAGAAAAAAGTGGAAAATTCCGAATTGTGGCGGGGCGACACGGGAAAAAGGGTTTTTCGATTATAACTCAGGAGGGGGTTGCATACAAATTCTAAAAATGGTCATACAAATTCATACAAATGGCGTTTAATATTTTCGAGCAGAAAAAAGTGGAAAATTCCGCATGGGGGGCGGGCGACACGGGAAAAAGGGTTTTTCGATTATAACTCAGGAGGGGGTTGCATACAAATTCCAAAAATGGTCGTACAAATTCATACAAATTACGTACTAATTATTTACATGTATAAACTTTGTAAAACGTGTGTTTAGAGAGCCGGGAGGGGCTGGGGTAACGTTACCCCAGCCCCTCCCACATAAAATCAATTTTTACCAACGAACGAATTGCGTACAAATTCCAAAAATGGTCGTACAAATTCATACAAATTACGTACTAATTATTTACATGTATAAACTTTGTAAAACGTGTGTTTAGAGAGCCGGGAGGGGCTGGGGTAACGTTACCCCAGCCCCTCCCACATAAAATCAATTTTTACCAACGAACGAATTGCGTACAAATTCCAAAAATGGTCGTACAAATTCATACAAATTACGTACTAATTATTTACATGTATAAACTTTGTAAAACGTGTGTTTAGAGAGCCGGGAGGGGCTGGGGTAACGTTACCCCAGCCCCTCCCACATAAAATCAATTTTTACCAACGAACGAATTGCGTACAAATTCCAAAAATGGTCGTACAAATTCATACAAATTACGTACTAATTATTTACATGTATAAACTTTGTAAAACGTGTGTTTAGAGAGCCGGGAGGGGCTGGAGTAACGTTACCCCAGCCCCTCCCACATAAAATCAATTTTTACCGACGAACGAATTGCGTACAAATTCCAAAAATGGTCGTACAAATTCATACAAATTACGTACTAATTATTTACATGTATAAACTTTGTAAAACGTGTGTTTAGAGAGCCGGGAGGGGCTGGAGTAACGTTACCCCAGCCCCTCCCACATAAAATCAATTTTTACCGACGAACGAATTGCGTACAAATTCCAAAAATGGTCGTACAAATTCATACAAATTACGTACTAATTAAACATAATAAAAATCTGAGTATTTTTAGTTGGGGAGGGGCTGGCGTAATGGACGTTCATAATAGTTATGCCGTGTGTCCCGATCGGTTTCCAACACAGCCCGTGTTATCAAGACGAAACCGCCACGTATATAATAATATACATGGCGTGTCCTGCACGAGGTAACGCAGCCTGGTGTATGAGCGTGCACGACGGGGTCGAGGGGTACTCTTGTTATATAAATACGTATGGATTTGTCGCGAAATCGAACGACACTTTGGTGAACGTTTCCTAAAAAAAACACGTAAAGGTCGACCTCGGGCTAATGGGAACGATTTACGGAGATTGTTGACTCTTTGGCCTCCGTCAATACACACACACACACAGACGGAAAGATACACGCGTATACGAGTACACATCGATATAACAATCGCCCGTACGATAATAATCGAATGGCATTTACACGTTTATACGCATAGGTATACATATTATTATTATTATATGATATAAGCATGTAGATATTCAGACGGTGTGGTTAAAACGATGGAGGAGTGGAGAGCCATTACACTACAAGCTCACGATTTCGTTTATAAATGTACACACACACACACACACACACACACATTTCTATAAATATATATATGTATATATCGCCCCCGCATGTCTTTCGTTACTGCTGCAGTGTTTGACTTTTTTTTCTTTCGAATCTTATATACCCGGTTTGCGGTTACGAAACGCGCGGCTGCTGCGGTTATTACTCAACACGTGTGTTTATCCGTACACATACTTTCCATACAAATCGGGTGTACACCTCGAGTTTTACAAACACACACACACGCGTACGATAATGTATACCAGACGTATAATGTAATATTATCGTAACGTGTGATATCGTTATAACAAGTGTTTCTAGGCGTAGCAGCACGAGTGCACGACAATGATTCGAGTACGAATTTGCCCTACGAATCCGCCGCCAGTGGCGTAACTGAGCACCCGCAGACCCCGCGTTGCGGGGGGGGGGGCACGGTAATTTGGGACCTTTGGTTAAAGTAAATTTAATTCCCGTGAAAAAAATTGAATAATTTAATTTTTCAAATTAAATTTAATCTATGTTTATAATAATCTATTACGTCTAAAACGAGAGGATGCGCAGTTTAGATATAAACAGTTTAGTTGACAAGTTTGCCCAAAAAAATGATAGAAGATCGCAGAAATTTAAATAAAATAATTCAATACAATTTAGTTATTAAGTAATAATTGTGTACTACCTACTATGTAAATATTATCATATTTTATCATATCATAACAAAATTTTAATTAAAATAAGTAATTTACCTAGATCAGATTAATGTTTTTAAACTAATATACCTAACCTTAACAATATTTTAGGGGCCCATTTTTTATTTTTGCGGGGGGGGGGGCCAAAATTTTTTTGTTACGCCACTGTCCGCCGCCATACCTACACTACTGTAATTATTATGACTGCATGTCAACCGACGCGTCGACTTGGCGGCGGACCGACGTGCACTCTGAACCTGCCTCCATCGTCGCTCGGCCGCCGAGTCGGAGAATCGGTACCGACGACGGTCCGTGGACGACGCACGTCGATCGCGGCGTGTTCACGCGAGTCTGCGGCGAACGAGATCACACCCCGAGGCCGGGGCGCCGCAAAGCGATTTCATACGTTCGTGCGTCATTCTCGGATCGTCGTAGACGCCGGCGAAGAGAGAGCGCGCGCATAAGCAGTAAAATACGTTTAAAATTATTATTATTGTTCTTATTACCTTTTTTTTTTTTTTTTTTCACGGAGCAAGTGGCGGCGTAAGTACACGCGCGTGTTGTGTGTACGCGTTATTGCGATAAAACCATCAACGCGTAAAATATGAAGTTACACGTTAGCGTTGCGAATGTACGCGGCAAAGGCGTGCGCGTTGCGAGTGCGCGCAGAGCGTGTGATGTTCGCGAGGACAATAGTTTTTACGGGTATTTTTTTTTTTATTTATTTATTTTTTTTACTTTTTATTCATTCCGTTTTACATCAATAGCTTTATAATGCAATCAGATGTATGCGTGTGTATCGTACACATGTATAAACGCGTTTATACTTTGCGCCGACTATTAGAGGTGAACGATTTTTACACGGTCGTTTTTTTTTTTTTTTATTTTATTTTTTATTTATTTATTCGTTTTTTTTTTTTTTTTTACACATACACATACGATGTTATTATACATTATATGCAAATTCAAAACGCGTTTGTTTTTAATTTATGATGCGAAAGTGTGGTAAGAAAAAACGTTTGAGAAAAATAAATAAATACCTACAAAATAAAACGAAAAAAAAAATAATAACAAATAAATACGTTTCTCGTGCGTATGCGATATACATACCTGTGCTGTGTGCGTACACATTCACAATCCCATGGCACGACGCGACGTATAATATACAATATACATAATAATATACAGCGTGTGCGCGCACGTGTACTTTATATACGCACGAAGCGAGGAGGAGGAGGAGGAGGAGGAATGCATTTGGTTTTCTGTTTCGGTTTTTTTCCATTTATATATTATATTATATTATATATTATTAAAAATACGTATTCGTATGGAAGATTTATATAACGCACGTCGGCCGGTCGACCGCCGCGGCAGCAGGGCTTTCTCGCGAACTATAAAAGTCCGCGGTCGACGGCACGACGTTACAATAATCAGGGGCGTATTTATGGGGGCCTCAGGGGGCTTCAGCCCTCCCGAAATCCAGGAATTGTTCATGAATAGTCTACTTATTATGTCCTATCAGACGTATATCGAAAAAATTGAATACAATAATCGTATAAAGAATTATTAGTAACAACGAACAAGTTATTCGTGTGATGTGTCTGACGATTTTGATCGTAACGGTTATATTTCTTAATATAACCGTTTTTCTTTGAGGACGACGAAGGTGTTACGGTTACAACCAATGGAGAACGTTATCGTGACATGCTAACCAGCTTCTTATGGCCTTTCCTTCAAAATATTGATACGCAAAACTTGTGCTTTCAACCGGACGGTGCAACATGCCACAACTCGCGTGAAACTATTGACATTATCAAAGACACATCCGTCCGGGAAGACCGATTTCACTGCGAGGTGACCAGGAGTGGCCCCTGCCAGGTCCTGCGACCTTACCCCCTGTGATTTTTTCACGTGGGGTTATGTCAAATCTAAAGTGTACGAGAACAAACCGCGTACCATTCGGCAACTGAAAGCGGAAATCGTACGCGTCATTGCCGACGTCACACCAGACGTTTGTGACCGGGTGATTATCAATTTCATCGAACGCGTCAACACATGCCGATTCAGTGGAGGTGGTCATGTGCCAGATATTGTTTTCCGCCATTAAATCGGAGATGTTATTGAATGTAAATATTTAAAAATAAATAAACTTTGATTGATACATAACTGTGTTAATAATTTTTTTAAAGTTGCGCACTTTATGAGAGACACCCTTTACCTTCGAGTTCGGTTTAATAGGCTTAATCGGGAAATTTCAGTTGGAGAAAATACCACAGCCCCCCCCCTAAAAAAAAAAATCTAAATACGCCCCTGATAATAATATTGTAATACTGCTCCACGCGTACACCGCGTATTATGCGTGTTTAAATACAAAACAACAGTAGGTAATAATAACACCGAACAGGAGCGAACTGCAACGACGACACCTATGATAATAACGCGGAGAATCGACGAGACGTTATTATGTAAGCCCAAACGCGACGACGAAATTCTAGACGACGACGACGACGACGGCCGTTCGTCCGTAAAACGCCTTACGCTGCACTGCGCGGGTCGTACCCCTACGTGCCACCACACACGCCCCGTCGTCGGTGTGCGTGAAAACACGACGACATGACGACGGCGCCGACGTTTTGAAACGTTCGACGCGTCCACGAAACGAACACGACGCACGTCGGCCGCGGCGGCGGCGGTCAGTCTTGACGCGAGCGTACGGCGGCAAAACTACTCTTATCGTTCACTTGTCTTGCACGGTACAGTATATTATAATATACACATCTTATATGTTAAAAAAAAAAAGCTAGTAAGTGAGATGATGGTGGTACAAGTTCGTCCTTCGTCCCTTCGGTCCTCGGACAAGATATTGGTGATGAATGTATTAAGTTTTAAAGAATTGATGGCTCATTTCTTTAGTATAAAACGATTCTGAGCAAAGCTTCAGTGTAATATAATATACTTTCTAACAAATACTCAATATTTCATTAGAAATAAACTTAAAAGAAATCAGACAATATCGTGAAAAATCGTATAATAATTTATTAAAGTGTGTATTATATAAAAAAATCCTGAGTCACGATTTTTGAATTTTTGTTAGGATAATTAGGTAAGTATATGAGTAAGGTCATATTAAATTTTTAGAACTTTTTGTCAAACATTTAAAATTATATTACATAAAAACTTTCAAACAATTTGGTAAATTAAAAGTTCTATATTTAAGTCAAAAGTGCTATAATTGTTCTGAAAATGTTGTCCAATATAAAAAAGTATGTATTTGATATTGGATAAAATTTTCAAGTTTCTAGCTTCAATACTTTTCGATTTATGACTAAATACCTAAAATCTGAACAGTGAAAATCTCGTTTACGGCGGATTTTTACCGATTTTACCGTTTTTACTCAGTTTTTCGATCGTTATTCTTGATTACTGGAAAAACTATGGAGATTTTGGAAAAATGACCTTTCTAAAGTACCATCTCAGTTCTATTTTGAATCTAAAAAGTTGCTGGACGAAACTTTTGGATAAGGATTTCTATACGAAAAAGTGTTTACAGAAAAAAAAAAAAATAAAAAAAAATAAATAAACATCATTGTATAACCATAAGATCCTTCTCTTCACTCAGAATCTAAAAAAAATAATTATGAAAATTAAAGTCAGTCCGGCTGGCCGTTCTATCCGGCCGATTTCCTTCTTTTTTTTTAATATACGACAGGTATTTAGACACAGATATGTCATTAATCATTGAAATTCACTTAAGTCCCACCTTACTCGAGTTATACTATATTCTTTAACGCGATTCTTCCCTGTACATTTCTTATGGGACACATTCACTCGAGCGATTCGAATGCTCATAGTTCCTCTTCTAACGAATGGATCTTGATCACTCTCAGAACACTCAGTGGATCAAGCTCTTTCTTTTGAGTTAGTAACTGCTTAAATCCGTTGAGTTTGAGGAAAGTTATGTGTGCACAATTAACTTAAGTTTCAATTTTTAAATTTAACATATGAGTAAATTATCTATTGCGAATTTTCGCAACGGGTATACTAGTATTATATTATATTATATAAGCGTTTTTCTTTACCTCGCACGCGCCGTCCGAAAGTTTCGCAGCATCCACCGCCCGGCCCTCGGCCGCTCTTCCCGACGCTCTCCGCCACCTCGTTCGTCGTCTTCCGTCAGATCGTTTCGTCCGGCGTTTTCCGCGGAGCGTCTTCAACCGTCCGGTCTATCAAACACACGACTCGATCGATCGTATTGCGAGTTTCACCCTTTCCGACCGACACGGACGACCCTGAACGCGTTCGGCCTGTGCGTTGAATACCGTTCGTTCAGCGTATACGAATCCCATCGTCGTTCGCAGTCTCCGGGGTACTCGCGGGTGCCGTATTTATTTATTTATTTACATTAAATACGGGAGGAGATCAATTATTTTGCAATTGCTTTACATTGAAAATATTGACGAGAAAAAATGACAAATATTTAAAAATGAGAGACAACAAGACGATTAGTTAAATAATTACAGCGGCTAAAAGGGGGAATATGGAATGGGAAAGAGGATCTGGAAGAATAAGTAGAAACTCTAAAATTAGCTTTAGATAGGAGGACAGGGGCATAAACTTCACTGTTAATAATAAGTTTAGAAAGGAACGTTAGGTTCCCCTGTTTTCTCTTATCACAAAGGGTAGACAAACGGAGATGCTGCAATACTGGTCCATACTCACCGATGTATTCACCGATACTGCACGATTCACGGATTCTTTCTCTCGCGCCACGAATGCAGATTTTCCTCGTCGGTCACGTTTCGTATACACACGGAGTCCACGTACAACGTTACAGTCGTATGTTGCGATTTTTCCGGCTCCCATAGCCGGCCGTTGTGCAGCGATAGCGTTACACGCCCATGAGATGGCTAAACGAAATCCGAACGAAACTACCCCCGAAGCCACCTAAAGCCGAAAAAAATGGAAATACGCCGCTGGTAATTCCGGTTGTTTAAATAATTTTTTTATAAAAATAAAAGTCTAGTCATATGAATGATTTTCCACGGATTCGTACGTTACGTGTACATATATTATATATATTATATTGTACACGTTTAAAATAACACGACTGTTGAAAACGTCAAACTTAAACGACGTACGCCGCCCCACCCATGTCGTCAAGTTCACGAGCGAAATAACTCATATCCATCGTCAAAAAGCCGGTATGATAATGATGGAGGAAGTTCGTCCTTCGGCACACGGTTCCTGGAACAAGCTACACTGGCTAATATAGATACTGAACCTTGGGTCGCAGGCCACCTTGATGGATGTATTCAAATTATCGCACACCCGGAATAGTCAAAAATATTAAACGTCAAGTGTTCAAGCCCGTGTACAAACACAAAGTCGTCAAAAACGAAAAAATCTATAGATTTTTATGAAATAATATAATATAAAACAATCAATTCTGTCGGTTATCGAGACGACGTTTCGTTTGAGTCGATAGTTTCGATATTCGAACTCAAAACGCTAATTAAAGTTAACTTTAGCAGTAGCTAGTATTAAAGCCGAGAAAAATTATTTGTAAACTCTAAATAAAAAGTTTTTTTCACATGGAATATTGTACAGGTAAAAATAGCAAATAATAAATAGGTTTTTTATGAAAAAAATATAGTTCTATTAAACAGGGTTTTAAACTGTACTGTTTACACGGAAAAATTACTGGAGGTATACATTATGAAGGGTAAAATCGTGTTGTGTAGTCCTCCACGGGACATACAGTGTAATAATAATAGATACTTTCATGCGTTTGGTGACTTGCGGGTATACCTATAATACGTATTACTACCGTTCAGCGATTCGTGTGGGGTAAATAATCAAGTCTTTACGTAATATTTGGAGATGACTGGGTGTTGAAATTTGATATGCTTACCTACTCGTACTTAAAATTAGTTGTTTTTCCGTTTAGTCAGTTCGTGAGGTCGCTACGGAAAGCGTGTGGTTACGAAAATCGGAAATATTTATATCCCACGTGACATAATTGTGTATTTTCAATTTTTCGAACACAAACTAAGTTATGTTTTACATTTTATATTATTGTAAAAAGAGAAATTAGACCGTCGAAAAATTATAGTGCTAATCGATGAATTCAATCGATAATGATGTTGTTTGCGGAGAAAATCGGAATGCGTGAAGAAGAGGATAATTCGAAAAATGATCAATGTTTAAAATTAAATAAGAATGTACGTTGTATAAATAAAAATAACAATTTTTCAACCATATACGTGTTTGTAGTATGTAAAATACGAAAAAACAATACTGACAATATTTACCAATATGAAAAAAAAAAAAAAAAAAATTAAAAGAGCTTCATCCGATTGGTAAGATGTGGGCACTTGGTACCACACACCTGTTATCTAAAATCACAATTAGATAATATTACATAACTTAATATTATAAACACAAATCACACGTGTATAAACGTGAGAAACTAGTTGAACATAAATAAATTCTTAATCAAACAACGCATAAATATACCGTATGAAAAGCTTTAATACGAAAACAACGATGCCATTGAAATTTGAATGGTATGCCGCGACAACTTGAACTTTTTTTTATAAAAAAAGCAAAATGATTTTTTTCAAAATATTAAAATATATAATAGAAGTAAAAATAATTAATACAAAAATTAACTTTAAAATTAGAAAAAAAAAAGATAAAATTTTAAATTTTAGTGTGAAACGTATGCTTTTATGTAGTTTGCATAACAGTTCAATTCTAGGAGGGATCGTCGAATGACGATAAACACACTCGCATTTACCTAGTTCAACTGATATAAGTCGTTCGCGTTTCTTATTTTTAATATTTGTTAGTGCGGAAAACCCAAGTTCACAGAGGTATGTTGTAGAAAATGGTAATAATATATTTATTGAAATTTTTGTAATTATCGGATACTCTGTTTCAATAAAACTCCAACACTGGAACAATTAAATTTTAATTTCAATGAACGATCAGATTGAAGTTCTAAACGTCGATCTTGTTCAGCTAATCCTAGATGTGATATTACATTTTCATTTTTTCTAAAAATTTATTATAAAAAGTACGTCGCAAAAATTCAATAAAATTCGGACTTGTTGTGGTGTGGTTTGAACGTAACTGTTTCATACGACCGAACGAATTATAATTTAATATTGAAAAGACAAAAATGTATGATACAAAGAACAGTTCTGTGATATATATATACTAACAAATACAGCTATTGAGGGATAATAATATTATTACCTTATAACGATAATAATACCTGACATCATTACGAATTATTCGATAAGTAGATAATATTTATCCAGTGTGCCGTGACTAATGATAACTAATAATAATGTGCCGCGATGGGAAAAAGTTTGGGAACCGCTGGTTTACACGGTCAAAAACGAATACCCAGCTATGACAAGGCGCCCTTAAAGTGTAACTTTTGACCCGCTTGCGGTACACCGAACGATCAGGTGGCCGAACGAATTTCAAACCTACATCGCGCAGTGGGCTGTTCGCTCTTCGGACGACACAATGATGGTGATTGGCGAATTTAATTTTAAGGGAACCATTGTTTCAGTGAAAAACTATATCGTTTATATACGTATTCAACCATTTTTAGCTAAATGGTTAACAGATTTTTTTTTTATCAAAACCGTTCAAAACATTTTCTTCTGAACAAGGACAATTTTTTTAATCAACATATTCAAAAAATGTTACACTATCCGTTTCCCAAATATCATAATGATCACATGGTCCAAAACAGTTTATACAATTAACTTAAACGCTTATGACGAAAAAGTCCCATGTTATGATTTTTGAAATTTGTTCAGTATTCCTAGTTAAGTTATGGTCGTATTGAATTCCCAAAACATTTTTTCTAATATTACAAACGTTATTAAAGACGTACTTTGAAAACCAGATATTTTCAGAGTTATATTTATGACCCGGAAATTTTGTAATTTTTTTTCCATAACTTTTGTGAAATACGTAAAAATAAGTCATTAATAGAAGGTGAACATTTCAAGTTTCTAGCGACATTACTTTTGGAGTTATATGAATAAAGAACTAAAATAAATTTTTTGGTAAAACTTCGTTTACATTTACGCTGTGAAAGGGACTTTTGAACCACTTTTTCCATAAAATGTCACGTTCACGGAAAAATAATACTATATATAATATTACATTATCCTTCGTTTCGTTATTCAGAGTCTAAAATATAAACGTAATCGTGTATTTAAATACACTCCTCGGAAAATCAAAAAAAAAAAAAAAAAAAAGAAAAAAAAACCGAGAAGAGATATCATTGTATCATATTGTATACGTGTATAGAAACAGTATATTATTATATACCGGTGAAGAAATATTACTTTTGCACAAACGACACATAATATTATACACATATGATACGCGTATAGAGATTTTTTAATTTATTTTCTCGTTATCTCGCGTGTACTGCACATAATACTATACGTATACCGTCCGTACGGTATACGTATACAGGATACGTTTATATTATGTGCCAACCGATATACAATACGAAACGATAAGACAAATTCGTAGGGACAGGTACTAAAAACTAATGGCACCACCTCGCCGGGTATGATCCGAACGACGACGACGACGACCCTTTCTTTAAATCTGGCCGGGGAACGTGCGTTTAAGCCGAGGGAAAAAGTAGAAAAAAAAAAAAAAAAAGGTTTTTATTTTTATTTTAGGAAAAAGCGTTCTGGAAAAATCGGTCCGGCCGTCTCTAAAGAACCGTCGTCGTGTTACGTACGGAATTCACAATACCTACTTTATATTCGATAAAGGATCTATATACACGCGAAAACGGTATAACGACGCAATTTATCGTGCACGTGCACCGGTATTTGCATCCGAAAATTTCCATACCGAAAAACGTCACTAATACACTAATTTACAATAAAGACCGCCTCCGCCATGTCGTGTATGAAACGCATTCGATATCGCACGCGGTCGACGATTTCCCGATCTCCGAAAGGTCGGAAAAATGATTCGAATCGAAATCGCTCGGCGTGTACGTACTACGTACACGCTCGATGGACGGATTTTTACAACCACGTGCACGCGAAGTGAAGTATCGGTAAAAAAAATTTACGGTCGTACTTCCTTCCGCGTATATGTGAGAAAATCTCGATTTTATCGTCGAGTTAAAAATTGTCTCCCGGCTTCACTCGAAATTAATAATAAACGTACAGCCAATATATTAAAAATTATAACATACAGTAAACTACTGGCGTTTGCATTTTTTTTTCTAGGTTTTTACATTACGAGCCAAGAAAAAATTATTTTAGAATTACAAGCATTTTTTTATTTTTATTATTTATGCTTGTTCACATGGCATAAACTAAATTTGTGAAATTGCAAATTGAAAGTTCATCAAGACTCACATATTTATAATATTTCCTTTGCTTTTTTACGATAATCCGATAACGAATTGATAATCACGCATTCGATATGACTTTCGAGATCAATTTAAAAATAACTCAATGCGAAAGAAACACATACGACTTGATAATTTACAGACAATGTCTTCGTGTATGAAATGGATATTTTCCAATGGTTAAAAATGTATACAAATATTGTTGTCGCAATGACTGATATATAACATATTAACTGTGATAAATATGTAATCTTGAGGTTCAATTTATAATTATTTAGGGTTGATATTTCCATTGAAGTTGAATATTGTAGTTATACAACGACTTTAAAACATAATTTTATTGATAGAATTAATAAATTTGTAAAAGTTATAGATTATTAATAAATATGTGTACTAAAATTTTAATACTTGGGTAATGGGTATAATGAAAAATTTGAAAGCGGTGGAAAATGTTTATTCCGCAAAGATCCGAACATGAATACGGTCACGTTTTCGGTCCCGTATTATTGTAAATACGTTTAAAAATAAAACCATTAAAGAAGTACACGGACCGACACACCACTGAACATACGATGGTGCACTAGGTATGTATATAATATCATTTGCCACGCAGATGTAATCGAGTAAATTTTAAAGCGATTTATGTTTACGTTTTCGGCCGTAAGATTACGAGTACGATTATACGCCGAAATGCGTTCAATAAGCATAATAATAATAATTATTATTTTTATTATTGCATGCGATTATTTATTGTGTTTCGATATTAACTGCTGTAAGGTCATCGAGCGCGCATATACATTAAACACACGAAAACGCAAATACACACACACACACACACACACACACAGCCGCGCGCGTAAATGTTATGATGCGGATGACTAAACGTTTTTCAATACGATTTATGACCACAAATATTATCAAAATAATTAAACTAGTACCTTATCATTTCCTAGTTACAGTTTTTTCCTTTTTTTTTTTTTATATACGTACATACTGTTATTGCTCTAAATGATATGAATTTTATTTTTATTTTTTTTTAAACAAGACCGTGCATCATGTGTTGTGTTTCTGAACAAGACATTTGATAATCCTATCTGTCATCGTATTACTGTGCGTGCAGTACATACATTATATTATACGTTTTACACGTAGGTGTGTGTATACCCATATTATAGTGTTATGGTATACGCGTTGAAATCGTTCGCGTTTTAATTTATAAAAAAAAAAAAAAAAATCATACATATACGTGTGTATAATATTGTCATAATGTTACGTTATGCTCGGTAAATAATAATAATAATATATTATTGCGATTATTGCATAAGTTCAAGGTTGAAACGCTGCAGGGTATATTGACCCGGATTGAAATTCAAAGAGGAAAACATTATTTAGGTAGTGGATACCGCGTTTTAAAGCCAGTCAATTCGGCGAACCGATTTTATAATGTTCTTTGAATACCGCGCGACTCCGACGCGGGAAACGTTTTCGAAATGAAAACGATTTTTTTCCTTTTTTTTTGATTTCTTCACGCTGCAAACGACGATGATCCATAGTAGAAAATCATTTCCACCTTTCAACACGAATGCTGAACAGGCACCGAAAGCACGCGCTCGTTAATAGACGGGCGGCGTTTTCGAAAATTTAAGGACGTATTAACTATCGACGTCACACACTGAGACCATTATAATTATTATTGTCCGAAAAATGTCTGTTATATTTTTCTTTTTTCTTTTTTGTAGAAAACATCATTTTTCCTCGTTTCTGTTGCTAAAATATATAATTTCATGACCTGCAGAAAAATCAATATTATTTTTTTTTAATTTTTCGCTTCAAAATCACTTTTTTAACGATTCAGAATTTAAGAAATACATTTATATACGTATAAACTAATGATTATGGCGTTAGCTGAATGAAAAAATCAATTGAATTCATCAGTCCATAAAGTAATAAACGACGCGTCTAACAAAACTATACAAACATAATATTAAATTGAATAAACCTACTATCAACCGACTTCGAATTGGACACACCAACCTAATCCACAGTTTCCTGATGATCAAAGACGAACCACCTCTATGTGACTCGTGTGGCGTTCCATTAACGGTAAACCATGTTATCATCGAATGTCAAAAATACCAACATTTCCGCAACCAATTTCACATATCCGAACAAATCTGCCAAGCTCTCGGTCCCAACCCACTTGATGTAAGAAACCTAATCTTATTTCTTAAAAAATATCAATTAGTATAATTGATATAATTTAATATGGTATCTATAATTTGTTAAAAATATTAAAATGTAAATACCATTTATGTACATACTATTGGCCTAGTTTTCGATGTATTTTTGATCAATAAATAAAAAAAAATAAATAAATAAATAAACCTACTATAATAAATAAAAACATTATATAACGTACATGTTCGTACCGTACGTCCTACACTCAAGTAATACTAAAATAATATAGATTATGAACCACTCACTGGATGATATATGCTATAGTACTATAAAATTATGATTTAAAACGTAGACTATAAGCATACGATCGATTTAAAATCAAATATTATTCTTATAATGTCATAACATCATTCGCAATGATCGTCTAGACTCTAGAGTGATATGTGCGTACATCAACAATATTTTTCACACGTCTATATAATATATATTTGTTATGATTACCTCACACGCGCCTAAAATGTCTAGCCGAAAGAACGCACATGGCGCCAATGAGTGTGTGTGTGTGTGTGTTTATCGAGCACTACAACCGATTCTTGTAAAATATTAATAAAAATGAATGTTTTTGGCAAAAAATTTTATCGGCGCGAGTTTAAGTGTTGATTTTTTCTGTTCTGAAACGTACCGGTTACTTTGCACAACGATTATTCGGAAAGTGAATAACATTTCCGTTGGAAGCTGTCGACTTATGAAATTTTCGCTTTTCCACCGACGGTATTGGAAGGGCGAAAACGTTTTCAAAAAGTCCGTTTATTTTAACAGAGCCGCTGCCGAACAAATCGTACTGTGCGCGTAAACGGACTGCGTAGTAACGCGTCGCACACGTTTTTGAATCGCATACGTTTTTTCTACATATAAATAAACGAATTACATTTATACATAGTAGGGCGGTTCTTATATATTTCAAACTTTATTTCCCGACAACAGTACCCCCTAAATGTGTGAAGTCATATGAGAGAGTAATTTGGGTAAAATTTGGAAGGTGTCGCTTAACACCCCCCCCCCTTTTGGCGTCACGTTATGGTTGAAATATGGCAAAAATGGGTAGTTTCAACATTTATCGAATTTTACTCGAGAACTATTGATTGAAACATAAAATCGTATAGGAATAGTAAATCATAGATATTGTTATCTTCTAAAAAAAAATGTATCACAACATTTTTTATAAATCGATAACGTTTCGATGAAAATAGAAAAATACGTTATATTTTTATTAAAAGGCATACATGGTGATTTTACAGTTATTTTAATACGTACATTTTATGACAACAATTTCGAATATATTACATAGGTATACGACGGCGGACCAGCGAGGATCGCGCTACGGCGGTACGCGTACACACGTGTTATTGAAATCCGACGCTCCGACGATTAATTGTCACGTCGCTTGACGGACGGCACTTCGGGGAACGGGTGAAAAAATCGCACGATCGAAACGAAATCGCGGCCAGAGAAAAAAAACACACACACACAACGTAAGTATGATTTTCAATATCCGTTCGCATACGCACGTGTATCGTTATTGTAGACGTCGTCGTCGGGTCGTCAGTCAAACGTGGCGTGAGAACGACGACGAGGACGGCATATCGCAGGAGCAACCGGAGCACCGTGTATTTCCGCCGTCCGTCCTGCACGGGAGAGAGTCGGCGGTTGGCGCTCGCCGATCGAAAAACGACGACGATAACGTTTCGAAACGGACGTGTCGCGCGGCCTCTTTGAGCTCCGGGGTCTCGTCTCGCCGGGTCAGAGAGAGGAAGGCAGGGGCTGACGCGTTCTTCGTTTTTTTTTCGTATTTTTTTGCGACACGCTTGTATCTCGTATCTTGCGGAGCTCGGAAACGTCGAGGTCCGCGGTCCGACGCGATAAAATACGCGGCTTCTCGACCGTGTCTCTCTCGTCGTCCAGTGCACTCCGTATTTCTTCGACCGATATCGCGGTCGAAATCATATCGCTCGATCGATCGACCGTGTTTGGTTTGGTTATCGTTTGACGAAACCGCGAGTCGATTTCTCACTATACGGTCTTCTGATTTTCCGGTTCGATATTCATCAATTTATCGTTAACTATATTATATTAACTGAACTTAACCTAAAAACCAAAATGTTATTGTATAATACAATGATCAGACCTGTCGTACCATCCAATCTTTCCGAATTATTGCCCTACGTACTATAACAACTGGTGCTCCATGGTACATGACAAATCTTTCACTTCGCAACGACCTCAAAGTAATTAATGTCACTGACTACGCCAAAATTCACTACCACCGTTTTCACTCCAAACTCGACTCCAGTAATAATCCTCTCATTAAAGACACGGCTTCACTGCATATCCCAGGCAATCCCTCTCGCAGGCTTAAACGTAATTGGAATCGCGATCTTCTTAAGTGATCATATATCCAACTAAGAGTTCGTAGGTGCCACCAATGTGTGACTTCCTTAAAAGTTATTTTTTATTTTGTAATTATATGTTCTATTATATCTAAATTACTAAATGTCCTTGTTTGTACAGATTGTTTTTTTCTTAATAATAATAATAAAAAAAAAAACTATATATTCGATTCGAGCAACTAGATTTTTTTTTTATGTTTTCAGTGCGAACCACGGTTCAGTTTTGAGTTCATACTGCACGGCGGCACTACAAAAGTCCCGTGGTCGACCACTTTCAATGCGCGAGAGACTTGTCTATTTTTTAGTCTTGAACTCAATTTAGGCGATACGCTACCGATAATGACATTATGATTCTTTGCAGAGATTGGATTTCAAAAAAAAATTTTACAGGCCTAGTGCATAAAATAAGCGTAAAAATCATGCCGAAAGCGTATGCACTTGTTCGTATAAATTATAGGTATTTTAATGTACCGACTATTGAAACTAAGTCGTCGCAAGATTTTCGAGACGATATAATTAATGTGATTATTACGTTTTTCCCACCTGTATTATTTAAAGTATTTAAACCATCGTGACGTGTGTGTGTGTGTGTGTGTGTGTGTGTGTGTGTGTGTGTGTGTGTGTGTGTGTGCGCGTGTGTGTGTGTGTGTGTGTGTGTATGTGTGTGTCTGTGTGCGTGTGCGTGCGTGCGTATCGTTCCAGTCGTCGTTTGATCAATCATAGTTATATTTTTAGTATATATACGCGACATTACTGTACTTGTGCATATCATATATGGTATACACTGTACATATACGCGAATACGCCTACACACACACACACACACACACACACACACACACACACACACACACACACACACACACACACACACACACACACACACCATGATGTATTCGTAACTCGTATACCTTTATAATAATAATAACGAAACACGTCGCGTACCTACGACACGTTTTTTCCCCGTAAATATAATGCGCGTAGCAGACTGCACATACACACAGTGCAGTTTTATGTGTGTGTGTGTGTGTGTGTGTGTGTGTGTGTGTGTGTGTGTGTGTGTGTGTGTGTGTGTGTGCGTGTGTGCGTGTGTGCGCGCGTGTGTGTGAAACGGAATGAAAAGTCGACGCGTTTCAATAGCAGAAAAAAAATAAAGCACAATATACACCCGCGCCGCCGGTTGTCGTCAAGGCCGCCGAAAAATACGCCCGTGCAAAACGCCGCACGTGTCCTTTAAACAATAATATCACACCAGACGTATATTATAGACATGTTTGTGTGTGTGTAAGTGTTTTTTTTTAATTTTTTTTTTTACGTTTTAATTCGCCGACGTCGCGGACGGCGTTATCGCACGCCGGCGAACGCGACGCAGCGTGCAGCGCGCGCGTGCTTTGATTCCGGGGTTTTCGTACGCTCGTATTTTTTCCGCACCGTGTCGCACCGATCGCCGCGGTCCGGTCTGAAGCTCGCCGCAGTCGGTGTCGCACACCTGCACCGTTGCCAAAACAGTCACCTGCTCTATTAGTATTTTTACAATAACACACCGCCACTGCGGTCGTATATGATAAAATTAACAGATGAAAACAATAATAAAACAAAAAAAAATAAAAAAAAAAATAAAAAAATACATTTATTAATTAAAACAGCTTGCCAGCTGCTGCAGCGGTGGTCGGCTCCGTGCGAAAACCTAGCGGGGCGCACGGGCGTGTGAACCCGTAACGTGACGCGTTGTATCACGTTACAAACACACCGCTCGCGGGTCCGGCAAAGTGTCAAAAGTCCGAATTAGTCACAGACGAGTACGGCCGCGGGCCGCGCACTCCGCGAACACGCCAGGGGTGCCAACGCGGCGCCCGAACTTTTCGGAAGCTATCTCCGACAGAGGTGACGGTGCCGGCAAGTCGCTGCCCTCAACACCAACGACCCGTGACCGTGACGAATTACCAACGAAGGTGCACCCCCCGTTCGGCGCTTCGTTATTGAAAAATACGTACGATCGTAAACGGGGTATTTTCAGAAATCGAGAAGCGAAAGAAAACCCCGTGACTTGTCGTCCGAAAACAAAATCGATCTCGGATCGTTTTTCCGGACTCTCGGATTCGGGAAGCTTTTCCAGTACACAACAAATCATACATATTATTCATCGACCCCCGTCGGATCCGGACGAATTTACGCTGCGAACATGCCCCCCCCAACCCCTCGTTCTTCGAGGCCACCACCCCATCATACGAATCTACAGATTATATCCCCGCGATCGTTCGGGACGCAGAGACGTATAATTTTTAAAGAATTAGCGGGACACGGTTTTTCGTTTTTTTTTTTTTTAGAGTATTTGCAATTTTCTCTCGTCGTTTTGTTCTATTTTTTCGCTAATATTCACAGGAAAATCACGAGTTCTTTATTATTCATTATAAAACAAAAACAAAATTATTCGAAACGAAATGTTTTCCCAACTTTAACAGTATTTTTATAAATCTTTTTTTTTTTTTTTTAAGTATGTAGATCGTTAAAGTATATTATTTTTTTGATCTATTCTTTTTTTATATTTTCAAGGCATTTTTCGCGTATTTTTTTTTTTTTTTTTAAGGCATTTTTCAACACATCCGGGCCCTAATCGTTATTATACATTCGCGTAGCGCGGTCGTGTGCGTGACCGCCAGGTACGACGACAATACGACGTACGGGCGCGGGCGCGCAGCATATTAAAAAAAATAAAAATAAAAAAAAAATAAAATAAAGATACACCGCGCGTTTCGAAGGTATTATTTATAATATACGTTTTGGCGGTCAACCGACAGACGGACGTGCCGCAGCGCGTTGTTCGTTGTACGGACACACAAACGCACGCACGCGCATGTTGTATACGTATATAGGTATCAGAGTCGCTTTTAACTTTTCGGATTTTTCGTTTTTTTTTCTGCGAGACCGATTCGTCGACGACGGCCTTGTCCCTAAAGCGCGGGAGTCGACCTCCTCGCGCCGCGGGATCGAACCCACACTCGCGGAGGCGTTGAAATGCGTATACACACACACACACGCATAATAATAATAATATGCTAGAGTTTTTTTATTTGTATTCTCCTATTTTTTTTTAATTACGTCGGTATACGTGGCGTACGGTGACGTCAGTCAGAGCGGGTCTTTCGCGTAATTTTTTTTTTTTTTTTTATTGCTCTCTCTCGACGGACACGTCGGATTTAGTTGGGTGTCTCCGTCAGAGCGGGTGTCGCGACCGTCGCGCGAGACGGGAAATCAAACGAAACACACCCGTGACCGTCGCACCAACGGTTTTGCAATTATCAACAGGCGCGTTAAAACAGCGACTTATTCGAGGACGGAGAAAAAAACCGACAATTATTATTGTCTACGGAATCGCCACCGCCGTCGTCAGTTCACGGCTATTACTTTCGGACACCTCTCTTCGTTTTCGACTCATTCGTTCCTATCGTATTACGATATAGGCTTGTACTGAAAAACGATTATCATATCGATTAATCGTAGATTTCATACGTGTACGTGCAGTGATTTTTGAAATGATAACAATTAAAATACGCGATACTCTAGGGAGACATTAAGTGATTTTATTTCGAAAGATAATTCGCATGTGCGAAAAAACCGGCCTTGTTATGTGTGGTCCAACATATCTATGACACAACGGGGAAAAAACACGTCGAACCCATGGACGTAGCGGAGTGAAATCGATACTTTTGGCATCGTATACATGAACATCCGTACATCACGGGGTAAGTGGTACAGCAGCAGTGGCGTACGAACACATTTGTTCGAGAGACTCATGTACCGAACACTTGTTTGACGGTATGATTTTTATAATGATCTAGAAATGAGAAAATGTAGATGAACTGCAACGTCCGCTCCACAAAAGTCACTCTTTTTATTTCCTTTCAATATTTGTTTCTTTTTACGAGGTCTCGGGAACTCGACCTCGGTGTGTGATATACTTATAAACGCAAATTAACGGCATTTGCGATTAATTGATATACAACAACGTAAATACGATGCTGTTATGTAAGATGAATAGTGAGTAGGTGAGCACTGCGGGTGTTGCTTGACGATGATGTTTGACGTCCGATAGCTCGTATTCCACTCCCGATTGAGGGTCTTCGGTTCACACCTCGGCTCCCGCCGATGGCTCGTCTTCCTCTCTCACTGCCGCTCTCCGACTGTTACTTTTTCCAATGTAATATATACACACCGAAAACCCTTTCGGTCAGTATTCATTCATGGAAACCTCATTGCCGTTCCGCACACTCAACATATTAGTAATCATGGACTATGTACGATGTTTTTTGTAAATAACTATCGTTACAGAACCTTGAAAATCAAAGGTCTAATTAAATGCCGTTTAGCATTGTAGACTTTTAACTAATAGTTATTAAATCTAATGGATTTCCGAGCGGATAAAACAATCGCCAACTGATAAAGTTTGACGATAAATGATGAAAATATCTTATTGGATTAGAATAGACAACGTCTCGTCGTCTCTGACATGAAGCTTCGTCACCAAGAGTACTATTCATAATAATCAGTTATAAATGAAGTAAGACGTACAATCATAACGAAATAACGATGATTTTTTTTATTTACTGCGATTACGAACGGCAATCATATGTTTTCGAGCTTTTTCTGCAAAGACGTCGTTTTGCAAAAACGTCTCGTTCAAACACAGTGCCCCCCGGGGGCAGAACTAAACCACGCGTCCCTCTCCCTTGTACACGCGTCTCGGTACACGTGCAGTGTCTGCGCGGCGTTTTGCAAATCGTTTACCGCTTATATCGTACGGACAAATCACTCTGCGCGAAGAAGACGACCGTTTCGGCGGGACGCACTACCCCTACGACGCGCGATCATATCCAAATGAACAGGTACAGTCTTCCCGTCAGCGTCGTGTCGAGCTCGTCTACGGCCGACGACGTATACGTTATCGTAATGCCGACGGTGCAGGTCACGTGTATGACGGCTACACGAATCCGAGGGCTGGAGGGATGATATAGGGGTAGGTAAAATACAAACACACACACATATTACGCTTATATCAGTCGAACCCGTGAACAAACACAATTTATAAGCAAATCTCCTTTGGGGTCGGACTGTTTTTTTATAATTTTCACACGATAAATATAATATAATATTATAATAATACAAACCTTTGTGCGTATGACAATAACAACAATGATAATAATAATAAAAATAATATAACGCCCTATACACTACCGCCAGCAGTAAACTTACGTCCGCACAGTCGGGCATTGTTATGATTATTATTATTATTATTCCGGTCCGTTTCCTTAAGCCGCACGCGTCTATATCCTTCGGTCCCCGTCCGCAGAGAGACCGTGCGGCGCGAGCGGCGATCACGACGATTCGCAGTCTTTTGGAAAATTTCAAAACGGCCGTGCAAGACGTCTCTCGAAAGCGCGAAAAATATCCGTTAGGCGCGGCACGGTCTTTCCGGTAGGTCGGCGGCTCGGACAACTGACGCGCGAACCCCGCGGACCGTGGAGTGCGGCGAGCGTTTTTCACGAAACGCACTTTTGGTGCGCGCTTTTAAAAGAAGCGAAAAAAAAAGCAGCTCGACCGTCAAATTCGCCCGGGAAGCCGACACGACGACCGCATGTAAAAAAAAATCAAAAATACCAATGATTTCCAACCATCGTCATCTGTCGGACAAGACACCTCTGTAGGTTTTTTTTCTAGTATTTTTGTGAAAAAAAAAAAACCGCGCAAAACGTACGTACCTGCTTTGAAAACGTGCGGCCGTGTGCAAACCAAGAATTTTTATTCAGGATTTTTCGGAAACTTTTTCAAACACGTCCGGGTATTTCAGAGACGAGGCTATAATTCACACGCTCTACACGCTCTCGGCCTATCGTCTACTGTATTGCAGTGGTGGACATAATATGCGTCGGTCTTGCCGGCAGGTACCGATGCATAGAGAGACACACGCACGCATAAAATCGACGGGTTCGCTTCGAGAAAAGCTTTCAAGTGTTTGTATAATAAACAACGCGTTAGATATTTTATTCGCGATCGTTTTGGAAATCTTATCAACAGTTGGTACAGTACTCGTATTGGTCAGTCGAATTTTTCATTTTGATTACTATATCAAAGTAAAATATCGATAGTTTAAATGCGCCTTTTTTCTTTTTTTCAAATGATAAGGCGAGGGGCAGCAAACCAAATCTGGGCCTACGGCGACACTCGAGTCGAATTCGGCCCTAAACACCACACGAGTGGTAAGGGCAAAAGCGAAAAAACGATATCGCAGCGTACTCGCTAAATAATCCTTCAAACCGCCGTCGTAAAGAACGAAATACGCGTTAGCACACGATGACGACGCGAAAAATCCATTCGTCCGTTCCGCGTTCGTCGCCGAGCACAGACACTCTGTGGCCGACGAGAAAAGCGCAGCGTCGTCGTCGTCGTCGTCTAGTCTCGTCCCGCTCAAGGCCACGATTTTCGTTCGCGCGCCCGGGCGGTGATGACAACTTTACGAATCGCGTTTCAAACCCTGCAACCGTCCCCGACGCGCGATGTTTTACTATTACACCGTAAACGTGTAATAACATTTGTGATAACGACGCGAAAAACCCATTCTCGTTTTAAACGAAAAAATCGACGCGTCTACGCGGTATCGCCGTCGCGACAACCAAAGCGTTCGCTGAAAATGGCGGCGGCTCCGCTCGTGAGAGAAAATTCAAAACGTCGCTGTTTAATTCGTAAATACGTATCGGGCGTAGAAAAAAAAACAACTCGTAAACGATGCGAGCGTAATCCTCCGTCTCGAAACGACCCGAAGTGGAAAATATTGTTTTCCGTATAGTGTTCGTAGCGCGAAAAATATCCGTTCCTCGAGTAGTTGTTTAAGACACGTCTAGACGAAAACGTTTTAGATTAGACGTTTCCGTTGATCGCAGGATAAATCCATAATACGACGAATAGGTACGAGCACCGTAATCAATCACGATTCAATAGCACGAAATGAGTTTTTAGAAAAATCAATCGCCAGTCGCGAGTGTTTTAATCTGCACGAATAAACGAAATCCGTTTGAAAACAACACGTGCATAAAACAATCCCCTTCCATTAGGCTTTCGAGCCGTGTTGAAGAAAATTAACAACCAAATGTAGTATTTACCTATTGTTTTTGTCGGAAATCCATATTTTAATCAACAACGAAAATGATAATAATAAGAATAATAATAAGTGATTGCGCATAAATGATAATTGATTTTGGACGGACATTTTAAACACGATCCATGCCCAATTTATTCTCATCGATCACGGATCGAAATAGATTCCTTTTCGGGACACTTTTTTCGTTTGCGTATATTAGACAGTGGATAATATACATTATACCGACCGTGCAACACCCCCTTCCGGAGTTCGTAAAACGAATAAATATTCTAAAAACGAATTCCTCCGACGTGATATATTATTATACGTCATAACTGAGCCGGGATAAAAAGCTCAGCCGAGATCGGATCTTCGGGACGAAACGTAGTGAAAACACGGACCGAGTGGGCGGTGAAACGTACACTACACCGTCGTACGCGTCTGCGAACGGGTACGTATATTTAATTTTTCCGTTTACGCCTTGCGGCATTTTGTCGAGTCAATATAACGATAATTGTGTTCACGGTAGTGCCGTATCGCAGAACTCGCGCTACGCACGACCGTTGTACGAATACGTAAAGGGTCCTATACACTACGATGAAACACGACGGTTTTCATCGTTATGATAAAAATCGTCGGTCAAAACGGAAATGTGTGGACGAAATCCGACGATGAAACACGACGGTTTTTATTTCCGTCGAATCTTCATTTTAAACACGACGGGTTTACCGGTTGTCGTTTAAAATCGTAATGAGTGGACTTTCCGATAAAATCCATCGTGTTTATTTACTGCGCGCACGAGTCATCGTGCATATCATACTTAAGGTGACCATACGTCCCGTTTTTTGAATCTCTGTCCCGTTGTCACCTGGGAAATCTTCGGGACGCTAAAATCTCCCGTTTTCAAAAAGTAGAAAAAAAAAAAATGAAAATAAATGTTCTTTGACGAAATATCGTTTTTAGAAAAATATACAAGTATTTAATTTTGTAATTATTACACGAAAATATTTTGTTTATGATAAGTTAATTACCTAGTAGGTGTAATATTAAGTTAATTAAATTTTTTTGTCCTTTAAAAACATTGTAAGTACCACAGAAATTTGCTAGTAATATTATTAAATCAAAAATATTTGTTTGTAACAAATAATTATGATTTTTTTTTTTTGTCCCGTTTTGATTAAAAAAATATATGGTCACTTTAAAGCCGGTGCTACACGATGCGTCCAATGCCTTCCAACGTTGGCCACACGGTAGTTTGACACATCGTGTGGCCGCACGTCACACGTCGTTCGACGAATGTTAGTATCCAACGTTGGCGTTGGAACGTGTGCCGCCGAAAGTCGGTATTCTTGACCCGTGTCAAAGGAGTATCCAACGTTTGAAGCAATTTGGAACCAACATTTGATATACGGCTACACAGTACACAATGCGTAATACAAGTCCAGTGTTTTATTATCAATATTTATGAATCTAATTTTCTCTACTTTTGTTCAACGACAGCATCCACCACCTCCTTTTACGTCTTTGTTTTAGTTTCTCCTGATTTTTGTTAAGTAATAACTGACTGCAAGACAGTATAACTACAGTGGCAGCAGCTACAACCGCGTCATCCATTATATATTTATAGTTTTATGTATTTAAGTTTACACAAAAAGTAGTTAACACAATTTATTAACACAATAAATAATAAATTGACAATATAAAAACACTAAAAGCGATGTTATCACGCACAAGTAAAATTGGAGGGAAAGTATGCTTCCAATGACATTGGAAACAACATTGGCTACACTGTGTAGCGGAATCATGAGTCAAACGTTGGTTTCAATATTCGGCCAATGTTGGCACGCCAATGTTGGAACCAACGTTTGGCTCATCGTGTAGCACCGGCTTAATCATACTACAACTACTACAGTATCAACGCGAAGTGTGTACAACTGACGACGCGACACGATGAAAACTGATGTGTTTTATCGTATTGTATGGGCAAAATTATTCAACGATGAAAACCGGCGTGTTTTACGGTGACAATGAAAACCGTCGTGTTCCATCGTAGTGTATGGGACCCTTAAGATAAGATAATATATTCTATATTATAATATATGTACTCTATACACGCACGGGTACGGAGCGAAACGCGTGGCGTGTTCTTTGAACGTCGTAAGATTTCGGATCGGATTTCGATCGACCGCGCCCGGAGCTCGAATCCCGTTTTCCGCTCAACGAATATCAACAGCTACCGTTCGACGAGCGCGTCGACTGTACACACTTCCTCCTCCGACGAAATAAAATCAACGTTCCGCACACCTCGAAGAAGCGATTGAAATGTGTTCAGTATCACATTAATGTCTTTATATAGTACAAAACAAAAATAGACGATTACATTGCGAGCGTCATAATAAGCGATACGGATGTAGATCAAGTCGGTTACGGATCATAGGGTTCGTCACTAAAACCGACTTGGCATGTAACTTCGGCGATATCCCAACGACCGCGGGAGTGTTTTTGATATTGTACAACGATTGTTTACCGTGCGGTTTACAACGCGAAACGTATCGAAGACACGGCGGCCTCGGCTTCGTCGCGGAAAACGCCGTTACAGAGCCGTTATGTGGACGATAGACGCGACGACGACGTCGAGATCTCGGAAAAACGACGCGATCTCGCATTTCCGTCGATCCTCCCTGCCCGTACGACGGTCGCGATAAAATATATCGTCGTACACGCGCGATATCGGTTTTAATAACGACGTTATCGCGGTCGTGATGATAAATTTATCGAGCGCGCGCGCAACAATGATCTATGTGCAGTTAGTTTGGCGTGCGTACGGAGCGCGCGCGGGGGGTGTTATTGATGGCGTATCGACGCCGCACACGGCCGTGTCAAAAAAATACACTTTCAGCCCCTGCTCGCGTATTATTGTTATTACGACAACCGTCATCGTCGTACCGCGTTGTAAACATTATTATTATTATACGTGGCGGTTTTGTCGCTCCACCGACTATTGTGTACGCTTCACCACCGGTAGTACGACTGGTGCGAGTGTGTGTGTGTGTGTGAAAACGAGTGTGCGCGGCGTTATTTCGTATATAATTAATCATTGTATCGCAAGGCGGATCGCTGCATCACCGCGCCGCCGGGTGGCTTTGAATTATTATTGGCGTTATTCGTTCCGGCAGTTCTGGTGCAGGCCTATTATCTGTACACACACACACACACACACACACACACACACTCGAACGAGGAAGGGGGGAGTTAAGCTCTTCCGGTTTACGATTCGACCCTCCCCCCCGCCGCCGCATATAAACACACACACACGCTCGCAGGAGCTTTAAGCTTGCCGGCGATTCGACGCGTTTGAGGGGGTTCGTCGCAGCGACGTCAAGTCGGGGGGTTACGGTTAGTTTTTTCTCTCTTTATCCGCTTTTCTTTTCCGCGGCCGGGCACGGATGCGATCGTTTGTAATCGGCAAGACTTTTTCAATCGCTGAATACTTTATGACGTTCGTTACGCCGAGTACTCGCGTGTATTATTAAAACACACGTGCCGGGGAAAATCATAAAACTACGTTTTACACGTCGCTGCGACGATCGACGAGCTTTGAACGAAATCGATTCTCATCTGTATAGGTACAATCACTTGCCGCCGACGGCAGTTCGTCGAAATCGTAATAATCTTACCCGACCGCCGCGTTTGAGAATTCATACGACGGCGAAAATTTTGAAATTTCTTCGAGTAAAGGTTTTTATATAATACGGTACGTAGATGAAAAAAATTTGAAAAGATGCACTCGTCAATTGTTTTAAGCGTACGACAAGACAATATCGAAATGCTTTCTTTTTCAAACTGAAAAAACAATTTAGAATTTTAAGTACTCGTAGTGAAATACAAAAACATATATATATATATATATATATATATATATATATAATTTAATATTAACTAATGATAGGTTTACATTTTTTTTTTTTTTTTATAGTTGATAATGAAACACAGATTTCGAATTCGTTTCGTACGTATGTGTATATATTTTATAAGTTGAATTATGAAATTTGGATGAGGGACGGGGTGAAAAGGCGACTACAATCGGGTAGTGCACACGCGGGCAGAAAAGAACGGTAACGCGCCACAACCAAACAATAATAATATTATAATATATTATAAATGTATAATACCAGTCAATTCAGCGATTTTTCCAATTTCTGCCCATTTTTTTTTTTATTCATTTCACAATTTTTATATCCCGGATGTGTGTCATCCCAAAGACTTGGTTTTGTCTGCACCTCGGAAATTAAAATTTCCCGTGTATTTTGACTTGTCTTCTTCGACATGAGCGATGTTGCTTGTTAACAAGTAAAATAACAACTGTAAACTGATATCAGTATAGTAGTATATGTTCAAGAGCAACGCGTGTCAAAATTCGAACATAACGTTCGATCTGTGACGCGACGCGACGCTAACCGCTCGCAACTGCTGCTCGCCGCTAGTAATCAATGTACACACTCCGGTTTGATTACACGGGCTTAAACTTTTTTCCTAACGCGCCGCTCGACGATGTACACGCGGCCTAATAGTATTCCTCCTCTTCAACACTACTATATAGTATATAATAATGTTCTGCGATCGAAGCAAACACTGTTCGTACAGTCGATTATCCTATTATACACACGGTCGACGATAACGTTTTCGACAACAGGGAAACAGACAAATCACAATGTGAACGAAGGACCTGTGCACTTTCTGGAAAGCAACGAAATTCTTAAGCGCACGCACGACTGGTTTTTCTGATCGTTTATGTGTTTCCGGTTTTTCACGGGAACACACGGAGATCAGTACTCTCGTCCGAGGTTTATGCGTTCCGCGTTTCCCCCCCTCTATATTAAGTCATTCGGTCTGACGAGGCGACGTGTAGATTATACACCACGAGTACCTAATGGCAGCGGCGGCGGTCCGTCATCATCAGTCGGAATGAAAAAAAATCCTAGACCCGCGCCCGTACCAAATAATAATAATAATAATAATAATAACAATAATAATTTAATACGTCAAATCGTTATTTATTAACGACGAAAAAAAAAAGTAACTATTAACGATAATAACTGCACGTCGACGGGTGTTTTTACAATAATGCGATTCCGGGGTATACGAGGACGTGCGGTCGAGTATGAACACGAGACGACGACGACGATATTCCCGCGAGCGTGGCGTGGTTTTTCATAATAAACGCATTTTTATTATTTTTATTATTTATTTATTTAGTTTTTTTTTTTTTTTTTTTGGCACGGTCGAACGGATTTCATACGAGCGGAATGCAAGTGCTGCTGCTGCTGCTGCGCCATTTCGTGCAAAAAAAACAAAAAAACATCGCGACGACACGGCACGGGTGCGGCCGAAACCCGACGGAAGAAAACGACGTATTATCGAGAGAGAGAGAGAGAGAAGACGAAAATCGAAACGCGAGAGGGCGTCGGACGAGCGACGAATGCGACGCGTAAAAATCGCGAACGCGTGCGGCGCGGCGTAGGAAAAACGGGAAAAAAAACACGTCGTCGACGGTTTCGGCATTTCTAGAGAAAAACACGCGCGCGTCGTGCCAACTACGTACGTACGCGTCCGTCGTGTCGGCGAGCACCGGACGCGAGAAAAACACACGTCGTCTCATCTCTTCTTCTCTCTGCAGCATCACGGCGGCGGCGCGACATCAATGGCGACGCGAATTTTTTTCGCCACCGTCTCTATAGCTGCCATCTGGCTCTCGGGTCAAAAAACGTGCGCGCGAATACGCCGCGAATCACGCGCCATCAACCACCTGCGCGCGGGCACTCGTCGTTTTGCAAATAATTCTCTCTCTCTCTCTCCAACACCACTGTTTTCGCGCATACCGACCCCTTCTCTCCCGCTCTTCTCAAACGCCAACACCGCGCGTTCGCTGCACAATCATCCTCGTCGTCGTCGCCGTACGACCGACCACTAGAGGTCTCCGATTTGACACCGACGACCCGAGTCGATATTTTTATCCGGTTTCCGAGCGCAGCGGCGCTCGTCGCGAAAAACAACAAACCGTCACACGTGCGTCGCCTTAATAATAGGTACGAAACGACGTCGTCGTCGTCGTATTGGAAAACAACAACGTACACCGCAAGTGATTGTTAAAAAGAGCGATCGCTAAAATATCGAAAAACGCCTTTTCAAACAAAAAAAAAAATTTTTTTTTTAAATGTATACCTTTGACCTAAAGCCTTAAAAAAAATAAATAAGAAAAATTGGAATAGAGTTAAAAAAAAGTCAATTCGATCCTTTTTTAATTAAAACCACGATGGCCTGGTGTAATGCTACAGTAAAGTACACGAAGAATTAAAGGATTTACATATCATTTTTTTTAGTTAGAACCTGGAGTTGTTTTTTTTTTTTGTCACTTGAAATGGGTCGACCTAAAAACGCTTGTCCGTTTAGATCTAGGAACCGCTGAAAACGCAAAAAACACCACAAATAAAAATGTTATTGACATAGAAAACCGAGTGCTCGATGCGAGTTTGTAGATGGAAAATCACCGTGTCAGGCATTCCAAAAACAAAAAATTAAATAAAATAATAAATAATACAATGCGGTTTGACGTAGACATTTTCTGTTACTGCTGCAGTCACATCACCCGAACGACGGATCAGTCTCTTCGAAGAGCACCAAGGTCATCAACATTAACCGGACCATACCGCGACGACGACCGCAGAGAGAGAGAGAGAGAGAGAGAGAGAGAGAGAGAGAGAGAGAGAGAGAGAGAGAGAGAGAGAGAGAGAGAGAGAGAGAGAGAGAGAGAGAGAGAGAGAGTGTGTGTGGAGTTCGACTAGCTAATGTCTCTCTCGTCGTTGTCGTCTCGCCCCGGCTGCGGTAATATTATTATAATGCACGGCCATTATTGTTATTAGGATCGGGCCGGTGTGAAAAAAAAATCGAGAACGAAAATAATGATATAAGGACTCCGAAGGAAAACTTGCATATGAAAAAACAACACGATTGATTTAACAATTATATAAATATAATTTTAAGATATAAAAAAAAGATTACACTTTCATAATTTTAATATTTTGTTGTTTTTTTTATTTTACATTGCGCGTTTTTTTTTTTTTTTTTTTTTTTTTTAATCAACTGATTAATTTCATACACGATGCACAAATAATAATATAATAATAATAAAAAAAAAAAAAGTGTTAAAACTTCTTAACATCATTATACTGATTTACTTGCGAACATTAGGTACACAGAACGTAAGTCTACCTGTGATAATGTAAAATGAGTAAATCTATATACAACACTTTATGGTACACATCAATATGTACACACATATATAATAATATAAACCAACTAATAATATAAGTATATAAAATAGAGATAGAAAGTAGGGATTGTAGGTTTAATAATATACTTTAAACGCTAATACATATATATAGAAAACAATATAATAATAATCATAATAATAATAATAATAATAATAATAATAATGATAATAATAATAAGGTATAAAGAATATATTATTAGACCTTGTATTTTTTTCGTTTTTATTCATTTTTTTATAATTTCAATTTAGAAATACATATAATATACATGTATATCGAAACACATATACCTATATTTCACAGTTGTATTTAAAAAAAAAAATATATATATATATTTATATATAATAATATAACTAATCGTCGCTCTTAAAAAAAAATTAAGGGCTAATATTAGGGAAAAACCAAGTCATTATTACAAAACAATCTGTAAATGCTTTGTTGAACAAATATCATTGTGTTTTAATTGTTACATGTTCAGAAAAAGTTTTGGAAGTTATACATTAGGTATTATATAAAAAAAAAAATTAAATCAATTTTTTTTTTCTTGAGATCATCGGAAAATGGTTTATTATACAGTACAAAATGACTTGAGGGATTCAAATGGTAAAAATGATACAAACGCCATCGTATCGCACGCCCTTTCTTCTCTTCATTTATGTACATGGTATTTTTTTTACATGAGTGTGTTAACGTGGTACAAGTTAAAATTGATTTTTTTTTCATTTTAAGTTTATTATAAATAAATACAGGTTAATCAAAATATGCTGATAATGTGTAAGTATCTAGCCAAAGCATAAAAAAAATATGACAATGAAAAACATTCCTCTTTCTAATTCGGACACAAGATTATATATATATATATATATATATACGATATATAATTTAATATATAATATTATCATTTTTTTTTGCCTTTTTTTAATAATGAATATAAATGGAAGCACCCTATACTTAACAACACTTAAGCAACAGTATAATTATTATTTTATTGTACAACGTGACAATGATTAATATATATATATATATATATATTAATACATTGACAAAATGTTCACACTTGGAGTAAAAAATTTTTTTTTTTTAATACGTTTAAAGAATTTATGAAGCGAATTTATTATTTATCGTCTACGAGCTCTACCAGAATACAATATTTTATAATATAATTTAATTATTATTATTATATATATATTATGTTAGTCGTGTTTAATAACGTATGAAGCGATTCAGAAGTAACACAAAAACGTATAATACATATTATATAAATATGTTTTGTTATTTAAGTCAGACTTGTAAATAAACGTCACTTTTTTTCTTTCTTTTTATTATTAATTTTTTTTTTTTTTTACCGTAATGAATACCTAAATAAATTTAAAAATATTAATATTACATTCGACACATAATAATACATAACAATATTAATCATCAAGGTACAATGTATTCTATATAAACACCAAAAAAAAAAAAATGTTTATTTACAAAATATAGAGAAAATTTCGATCGTCTGCAGTCGGTATATCATACGAATATCATATATAATAGTAGTAATAGTAAAATAAGTGAATAAGTAGTAGTAGACGTATACAAAAAAAAAAAAAAAAAAAAACAAACGGACGTAAAAACTAACGTGTGTGATTTATTACTCCAAACGCGAGCACGTCGTTTTTATATGTGTGTATTGTTTCTTTTTTTTTTTCCGCGATGTATACATTATATATACACATAAACATATATTTTTATACGGCTACGACGAGAGAAGAAAACGTAATGTAGGTATGTACGAATAAATTAACTTTAGAAAAAAAAATAATAAAAATAATAATAGTAATCATAATATCAGTATATTATTATTATAAAATATAACCAATCACAGAGTTACCTGTTTGAATTTTTTTTTTTCAATCAATATTTACACTTGTGGGTGTATTTGTGAGACAGGTGGGGGATGGGACGACGACGACGACGCACGATGTGTCACGTTGTTGGCCAGCGTGTGTGTGTGTGTGTGTGTGTGTGTGTGTGTGAGGGGCGTCGTCGATTAATTATTAGTAATCGGCGGCGCCGTCCATTCCACGGGGACGGCGGTTATACCCATGCCCAACAGCATCTCGTTCATGTCGTCGGGGCACGAGAACTCGAGGTGCGACGCGTTACTGTGCCTCTTTTCGTCGTCGTCGTTGGTGGTGTCGGAAAGGTCGATGTCGCACAGATTGCCGCCGTCGCCCAGCAGCATGTCCATCGAGAGCGAGTCGAGGTCGTCCAGCGTGGACGAGGGCAGCGCCGCGGACTCGGAGTCCAGGCACTCCATCGGCTCCTCCTTGACGAAGAACAGGGTGTTGTTATTGTTGTTGTTGTTGTTGTTGTTGTTGTTGTGGACCGACACGGCCGACAGTATGGGCTCGGACTTGATCAGCAACAGTTGGTGCTGCGCGTCGTCCGCCTTGATCAGATGATGGTCGCCGGCCATCAGCAGATGGTGGTGCTCGTCCTCGGCCTTGATCATCAGCTGCAGGTCCAGCTCCTGCTCCTGCTGGTGCAGGTGCTGGTGATGCTGGTTCAGCAGCTGCTCGTTGATCTGGTGGTCCGACATGAACGACGCGACCGAGCCGGGGCTGAGCAACAGGCTGTCCTCGGGGTCGTCGTCGTGGTCGGCGGCGGCGGCGGTCAACAGGTCGGCGGACACGGTGCACCGGATGCCCGACACGACGGGCTCGCCGGGCGGTATCACCGTGATGGTGGCCGACGTGGCCACGTCCATCGGGTTGAGCGGCTTGAGCTTGAGCGCGGGCTTCATGTCGAGCACGGCGGGCGGGCTGGACACGCGGCCCTCGTCGTAGTACGTCGCGCTCTCCGGCGAGTTGGGCGTGTCGCACGTCGGGCTGGTCGGCACCTTGGCGTGCAGCGACGCGGGCATGCGCACCTCCGCGGCCACCACGTTCTGCACGCCGTTCACGTTCTTGGCCACGGCGTTGCCGCCGCCGCCGCCGCACTTTGTCGCGTCGATGGTGATGTGATACTTGAGCCGTTCCGGGTCCACGGGCGTCATCCGGTTCACCAGTATGCCGGTGCGGCGCTGAAACGACGTCTTGGAGTCGAGCGCAGACGACGGGCCGCCGCCGCCGCCGTTCGGGGACGCCACGACGCGGGGTGCGCCGCCGCCGCAGCCTTCGGGTTGTTGCACCAGTTGCACCGTGCCCGCGGCCACGGACGAGTGGACGACGCGCGCCGCCATCGCGGGGCCGCCGAACTTTTTGCTCATGTTCTTGCGGAACTTCTGGGCCGCGGTCGCGGCGTTCTTCGTCAGCGCCGTCGTCGACGCGGCCGTCGTCTTCGGGCCGCGCTTGCGCGGCTTGTACTTGTAGTTGGGATACTCCTTGAGGTGCATCAGTCTCAGCTTCTCCGCCTCCTCGATGAACGGACGCTTGTGCGTCTCCGACAGCGTCTTCCACAGCACGCCCAGCTGTTTCGAGATCTCCGCGTTGTGCATGTCCGGCTGCCGTTCGCAGATCTTGCGCCGCTCGATCTGCGACCACACCATGAACGCGTTCATGGGCCGCTTCGTGTGGTGCGGATTGTTCTTCTTAGTCTGCAAAACAACAAAACAAAAAACACACACGTGCGGTGAGCAAAGAGGAGACGACACACGACGTGCGTCGTCGTGTTCGGCGCGGACGGAGAAAGACGATACGGTGTGCAAAAAAAAAAAAACTCGATAACGATAAAAATATTTTGTGCACGCAGTGTTTTCTCCTCTCCGACCGCACCACGGTCAGCGGGTATTTTTAGGTATTTATCGTAACGATGAAAACAATAATAATAATAACAACGACAGCTAAAATGAGCGTAAAATCAAAGGGTAATAGAAAGTTTAAGTTACAATAATTATTATTATTTTTTTTTTTTTGGCATTTGTCTGTGATGAACGCGCGCGTCAAACGGCAATAATAAAAATAATATTCGTTAGCAAAACGCGTCGTTAGTGGTCATCATAGTAGTAATAATGATAATAATAATATTGTAAAAGCAGTAGTAATAGGTAATAAGTAATGATAATAATAATAATAATAATAATAATAATAATAATAATAATGGTATATAAAAATATACGACTTTGCCAATATAAATAAATATATAGGATGTATAATCGTGTTGTACGAGTGTTTGTGTGCGTGCGCGCGAGTGTGTGTGTGTGTGTGTGCGAGCGCGTAGTACGGCGGCGGTTACTTTCACTGTCAAGGCGTCGCGAGTGCGATGTAACGGCGGCGGCAGTGTTGTGTAACTCAAGGTCATTAACGAGGAGCGCGCGCAAGTCCGCCCGCGTACCGGCACAACCTCTCGCGCCTCGATCTACCCCGCCGCCCGCCAATCATTCCCCGCCGACGGTCACGCGGAAAAGGCGAATGACTCATTGCACACGCCGTACACACACAAATATATATAATATATATATAAATATATACCCACACACACACACACAGAAACGCACACACACACTTACAACAACCTTCGGACGGGGCAACCACCTGTCTATCTGCGCGTCGACCTCCCCGCCACCACCGCCCCCCCATACGGTGATCACTGGCGGGTACTCCCCGGCGATACTTATATAATTTTTTATGTTTGACGATCTCTACCGTCAAGAGGAGTATACGGATGATGGTAACGAAAAATAAAACAGAAATAAAAAATCATCACGATTCCCATGGCTAATGTAATAGTAAAAAAAACGGACTTCGGTTTATGTTTATTTTATTTAGATATTCGGTATAATCTCATATGTATACACATTTCTTCTTTTATTTTTTTTATTATTTTTTTTTTGATAGGAACACAAGTTATCTCTTACACGTGAAATTTTAATTTACGGATAAAATATTTATTCATTTTCTTACTTCCAATTAATTTTTAATTTTTATTTTTTTCACTAAAACATCGAGTGTCGGGAAAATATTAGGGCTGCGATATTAAGAGCTCACGGGTTGTTGTTGTCGACAAGACGAAACTTAGGAATTTTTCACTATAATCTTCCGGCATACACAAAAAAAAAAAAAAAAAATAAATAAAAACATTACGCATTTCGCACACGATCACGCGGCGGTATCATACTACACATGATACTTTAGCTGCCTCTTACAAACGTACGTGATAAATGTATTCTATTGCAAAAACTAAATAATAATGACTTTTAACAGATATAAAAAAAAAACGTGAAGTGGTATTTTGCCAAATTATTAATGATTACAAGCCGGAAACACGAGTTCTTACATATAAATAAAATATTTCCGCGTCTACGCGTTATTCACTTAATCTACAGCTGTTTTTAAGTTGAAAATTTCTAGGAAGTTTGATAAAGAATAAAATAAGTTATATACACCGATTAAAAAATAACTTTTTTGTTTTTAAAATTTTAAAATACCCAAACAACCAAAATATCAAGAAAGTCATTTTTTTTTCGTGAGCAACATTTTAATTCGATTCTCGGATCATACTTATTAAAAATTATGATTTTATTAAGATTTCGTTTTTTATCAACAACTATTTACGAACACACAACTGCTGGCAATGCGATTTGCCATATACGGAATAGTCCTTGGCTAACAATTCTAACATTCACGAAACGTTTCCGGGTGATTATACTTCACATTTGGTAAAATGAATATGAAAAAAATAAAATAAAATACGTAGTAAAATACAGTCACACATGGTAATGAAAAAAGTTTATATTTTATTATTAAAATATAATCGAGATATTTTACAGAATAATTTAAGTGGAGTGAATAATTTAAAATAATAATATTACTATTTTTTAAGCATTCTATTTATTACGAACACTCGATATGAATATGTTTATTTAGAGGTCACAACATTTTTGCATCATCGAAACATATGAAAAATTAATAGGTGAATAGGACATAGAAAAATTTTCGCGTCAAAGTTGGACAAAATGTGATACAAGCGTAATCCTAATTTTAGTTCACATTTATAGTTATTTTAAGCACAAAATTCAGACGGAATTCGAATTATTGGAAAAATCAGTTAAACCCGATATCGATAAATTGACAAAAACATGTCTATTTTTGATAAAATCGTAGCAAATAAAAATAACTTGTTATTTTCCAGTCATAATAAAATTGAGTAATCGTGGTGTCAAAACACAAAGAGGCGTCGCGCGGCGAATATATTAGATAACGACCACGCGATAAGAATTCGAATTTTTTATACATAGAATTGGGTCAAATTAAGACGATTTTTTTTTTGTCGATTCTAAGAGAATTTTTTTTTTATGTTGATTCTAAGGGGATTTACGTCGGTTATTTTTATTTATAAACGAAATTTTTTATTTTTTTTTATGAGATCTATTATTGAAATTTTTTTTTTCGATTCCCCGTCCGAAAAAAATACACACACTCGTATCTTGGCGTTTCGTTAACACATTACTAGTTATTTTAGATTAAAAATTAAAAAATAAATCAAATCATATAAAAACACACCTGTGTTGCGTCTGTGTACGGTGTTGGAGAGTTTTCGTCGACCATTTGCGAACCGAATACGTATTGTTGTGTTTCCATGACTGAATCTTCGGACGAATCGTCGCGGTTCACAGCCGCTTCTTGTTTAGGCACCATAACGATGATTATCGCAATATCGGAAAAATATTATCAACACTCGGGACGATTATCGTTGACACCACGTGTTGGTATTTAAAAATAAAAAACGCACAGTCGAGAAAAAAAAATTAAAAATGTTTCTCGCGCGATATTTATTTTTTTTTTCACACAAGTCGCGTGAAAAAAAATAACTCGATACTTATCACGAGTCTCGTAATTTTTTATAAATTTTTTTTAGATATAATTATGTATCACTGCGCGTCAATAATAATTATCAAAAATAATTATTATTATTTTCCGTCGTCGTCGTAGTCGAACTCGGCAAATCGAAATAATAATTTTAAAAAAAAATTCCAATTCGTGTCCGTTTAATAATAACGAATAATAATCAAAAAAAAAAAAAAACGCAAGTCCGAAAAAATATTATAACAATAATATTTTATCGCGCGCGCACACACAAGACGACGGTCGGCGAGACTCGCTTGAGTACGGACGTCTGTAGCGCGTATCGTGCGCGCAAACACTACGACGGGCGCGAAGACACTCGACGGACGAGGCGAGCGAACGCGTTAAAACGAAAATATTAAAAAAAAAAATTCAAAATAAAATTCGATCGCGACAACGGACCACCGCACCACTACTACTACCGGAGGACACAGCGACGTGTGTGCTGCTCCGCAGACGCGTAAGTGCCGAGCGATCGGACGGACGGACGACCGAACAAGTGATGGAGCGAGAGACGACTGTTGGTCGCGTGTCACGGGCTCACGACTGACGCGGACCGAAAGCACCGGCGGTGGTGTTGCTGCTGCTGCTACGACTGTGCTGCTGTCTTCGGACTCGGCGGACGGCGGCCGATGCGAGCATGTCGTGCTGGTCGGCGAGACTGCGAGCGACTGATCGCTCCGCGGCACGAGCGGTCTCGGACCGACGCGGCGTCTCGGGCACACGGATACGCACGCACGCGCACTCTCGCGGCGGCCGTAGAGGGCGCAGCGTCGTCGGTCGGATCCCGGTGCCGGCGGCGCGCTCTAGAGAGTGGGCGCGAGAACAGCAAGAGGATGACGAGGAGGAGCGGGCGCGGTCGCGTGCGCTCGTACGTACGGCGGTGTGGGGGCGGAGGGGACGGGACGCGCGGACGTCGACGCTTACAGAGAGACCGGCGGTTACGGACGCGCGTGGCACACTGCAGCAGCTGACTGACGGCGGCGCCACGCCGGTCGACCGGCTCGATCGTCGCCGCCGCCGCCGCGCTCGCCTTCGGCCGCGCTCGTGCTCGGTCGTCGTCGTCGTCGTTATTACTGTGACTATTTTACTATATCATTATTCGACGCGCGGTACCGGTGGCGCCGCTCTGCGGTATAGCGTCCGACTACGCGCGCCCGTCGTAATAAGAATAATAATAATAATAATTAAAGGCCGGATTTTCGTGCAGCTAAAATCCAAAAAATGTGCAAAAACGTGCAAAATAAAATGTTCATTATATAGGTGCTTCAAATTTTAATTTCAATACTATTTTTTTATATTATTTTTATGGTAATTACTAATTTTATATATATCTATTTATTTATTTATAATATTTGATCAACATTTGTAATCATGAACAATTCCGAGTTTTTTTTCTTTAAAATTATGTCTTCTGTCACTTGATATGTGTTTTAACAGCGAAAACACACGTTGTACGTCGACACTTGGTATCGGGCGTTGTTTGTAGTAGTTTATAATAGCAGGATCTTCTTTTAAATCTACGTATTTTCCATTTTTTGAATCGTTGTACAGTTTTAAAATATTGTGTCCGAGATTTTTATCAAATACTGATTTGAATTGTTCATATAGTTTTTGTCCGTTTTCATTTTCAATTGTCTCTAGTCCATCTCTTACTGTTTCAACTACCTACATTTATTTAATAATTTAAAGAAACAATTTGTTTTCTCAATTTTGTTATTGAATTTGGCAACACGGACAAAAAATGTGATCGAATAAATGTTAAATCAGATATAATTGATGTTCTACTCAAAATGGATTTTACTTTCTGGACATATTGGACGTCATCTTCTATATTAGATACCAATTCTTTAAATTTACTGAAATTTTTAAGTAAAACAAAGCAGCTTCTTAATCACGTCGTAAAATATAGTTATATATACCGTGTGTCCCAAAAAACAGGGGCCACTTTACCACTCATTACCATGTAAATATTTTTCAATTCTGTTTGCGGGACCTTAAACTAGACTAATGGATCGTACATTTCTATGACTTACAATGTTTTTAACTCGTGTATCTTGCGCATGCGCAATAAAACTTACATTTTTTTAAATGGCAACCTGTAATTTGAATATCATATTCGGGTTCACCGATTTTTTTCAAGCCATTTTGATGTATCAACTTATGTCCTAAACCCAAAATTGACTAAACTAGAGCTAGGTAGAATTTAAAAATTTAAAAATTCAATTTAATTTTTTTTTTTTTCTAATTGTACGTACTTATTTTTTTTCTAAACACCATGAAACAAACAATCAAAATTATTATTATCAAACTAATTAACTATTTAACTAATTAACTCCTCCAATCAACATCCAAGATTTAAAGAATAAAATTACACACGCATGTAACCTTCTAAACGAAAACCAAATACTGGCAGCAACTACTCGTGAATATTTACGTCGATTTGAGGCATGCACTTTACACGGCGGAGGGACTTTCGAACAGTTTATTGAATAGTTTATGTTTGTAATTTTTGTAAATTAAATTGTAAATAAAAATGTATAATAATGTTAAAAAAATAAAATAGAAATTTTGTTTCTTGAAAATTCATGTTTCAACTATGTTATTTCATAATGTGTAATAATAAAATAAGATAATAATTCATAAATAGTAAATAGTTAATTAGTTTAGTAATAATAATTTTGATTGTTTGTTTCATGGTGTTTAGAAAAAAAATAAGTACGTACAATTAGAAAAAAAAATTAATTAAATTTAATTTTTAAATTTTTAAATTCTACTTAGCTCTAGTTTAGTCAATTTTGGGTTTAGGACTTAAGTTGATACATCAAAATGGCTTGAAAAAAATCGGTGAACCCGAATATGATATTCAAATTACAGGTTGCCATTTAAAAAAATGTAAGTTTTATTGCGCATGCACAAGATACACGAGTTAAAAACATTGTAAGTCATAGAAATGTACGATCCATTAGTCTAGTTTAAGGTCCCGCAAACAGAATTGAAAAATATTTACATGGTAATGAGTGGTAAAGTGGCCCCTGTTTTTTGGGACACACGGTATATAATTATATTGCTAGATATAAAAGTCCAATATTTGTATAACAATATAATTTATCACTGATAAAAAAGATACAAAAATACAAAAATATTTGTACAAAAGTACATTTTTTTTAAAAAAAAAACCCGAAACGTGCGATTTTGTGCAAAAACCCAAAAACGTGCGATTTTGTGCAACATAAAACTTTTTTTTAACTTAATCTACAACTCTTGATTTGGATTTGTAGCTTGTTTCTATTGAATTTTGAATATGCCATAAAAAGATGCAATTGCACGGGAATCCGGTCTTTAATAATAATAGTGACGACAACAGCAACATGATGCCATCGTTTTATTTTCGTTTTAAATATTTTTAAGTACACGTAGTGATTTTTTAATAACATCATTTTCCAGCTCCGGTTCACAGCGGTGTTTCGATACGATGTACGCATACGGAGCGCTGCACGGTCGTACTTTTTTCACAATAGCGTTTTTTTTCTCCACGGCCACGTCGACGGATATACGTGATTGAGATTATTTTTTTTAACCCCAATACGGGATTGAGAATATTTTTTTTAATTTTCCGTTTTATAACGACGTCTTACACGATCGTTGAATTCGGGTTGAATGCTATAATACCAATGTGTATAAAACGTATATCTGCGTCGTTTCCGTGCATCGTTTCGTTGAGTTTTTCAAAAAAAGAATTTTGTACAACGCAATGATCGAAATCCTCGTTTCCGCGATTTCGTTCGCAAATTCTATTTAATTGCTCACCCGGTGTATTATAAATTTATAACCGCGTTAACGAACAATCTATTTGATTTATTTCCCACTATTGACCCAGGATTTCGAGCGCGTTTAAATACGAGTTAATTTCGCCAAACCGATACACGTATAAAATTATCATGTATAATTTAAATTATAATTTACCCCTAATACTATGACTGTCCCCACCATTATGACCGGGTCTTGTGAATTCATACATCACCGTCCTCTCCCTTCGCACTTATCGCGGCCGCTGCGTCAAAGAGACTGCCCTGCCGGTCGGCAAAAGTGATTTATCACTACTGTGGACGACACAAACCCGCTGCAAACCGCGACGTCATATACTCATATCAATGTTTGTTTATTAATTGAAACAAAAAATATTTTCATTTTTTTTTTTTTTTAAAACCGTCTTCCAAAATTCGGATTCGCGTCCAATTAACGTGAAAAGTCATGCGTTCAGACCGTTCAGTGTCGCAGATAGTCCCTGATTTTTGTTACTATTCGTGTTACTCTGGTGACACAGACGCAACATTCTCGGTTCCGTGTGAATATTGCCTGTTCGTCACAACATATTTTCCAACCCTCGTTGTGCCGTTTTTTTACCATTTCAGCGATTTTTGATAACACGTACTGCTACGATGTGCACAGTAATTGGTTTACGTAACATTATTAACGAGCCGGCCCGAATGATTTGCAATTTTTACCGTTGTCATATATTAAAATCGTTACCATCTGTACTTTTTAATAATTGGAACAAAAACCAGGTGATTTTTATTAATATGAATTACATATTATTATCATTTTTTACAGTTAGACCACTATCTAATAATTATATATTTACATTACTACTTTTGAACATTTTAATGAAATGTAGTTGTACAAACACACGCGTAATTGTAATTATTATAATTATAAGATGTTGAACGAGGACACTATTACAATTCTTATTGTTTATCGATTGTAATAACACAGCAATAACATTGTGATTCATTAGAATTCATCCGAGTCGGTTTGATGATACCCGAGCGGCTGTTCAATATTCTGAAATGTACGAAAAATGCCTATACGAAACGCCTGATTACATTAATGTTTTCCTTGTCCGGTTTTTGCATTGCGGAGAATGTACATGAACCCGAGTTCAATAATAGAATAATGTTTAATTGTTTAAATTTACTATTCGCTGACTAAAATTATTTAAATATCATAAATATTTGTATACATTTACGCGCAACCAGACCAACTCGAGCTTTGAATAGAGTTTTAATTAATTTTAAAATTCCATAGAGATTTGTTTTCAGATTTAATTTTTCAATTTAACTCAATTGATTACGGAAAAAAATTGATTAAATTAAACAGCGAATTCTAATTTAACATAATATTGTTCGTTTATTTTTATCAGTTTCTAAATATCCATGAATATTTTTAAAATTATTATAATGATCTATTTGTGTAATTTGTTTTTCAATACATTTCGAAAAATAATAACAAAAATGAGTAAGTTTTTTTATGAAAGTATGAATTTTATTTAACAATTAATATGTTCTATATTTTGTTAAATTTAATTATGGGTATTTCCTCATATGGTATGATGGAAATTCATTGTATTTATTTCTCAAAATGATTCTCAGAGTATTCAAAAAATGAATTTGCTTGTATACATGGAATTTATTTTCATTCTAAATTTCTCAATTTTATTTTAATTTAATTTAAATCTCTATAATGACATAAAATTATATTTTAGCAACAAATGTATGTTGATATAATTTTTTAATTGATGATTGCTGAACTAATAAAATTGAATGCAGAATATTATATCAAACTTTTGTCAATATGCATTTAAATTAAATACACGTGGTTAAACGTAGAGGAAAAATTAATATTTTAAAATAAATATCAAACGTTCATAGAGAATTCTAAAGTCCAAAATTATAATATATGAATATGAAATTCATTTTACACACCTCTGAACCGTATAAAAGTTAAATATTCATATTTTAGATAATTATAAATAATTCATATTATATTAAAGTTTTATGAAAAAAGAAATACGCATTATACGTTATATTTACCACTATTTTATTTGCAAATACGTATTATTGTGAAATTGTATGTGTATAGGGATATATTATTTATCACCATAAAAAATTAGTTGTTTTTTTTATTAATTATTATGTAATTAACAAGTATGAAAAAAACGATACATCAACGTTATACGTAGTGTATTTAATCGATCGATTATAAATATTGTACGTGATTTCATTTACATACATTAGTTATCATGGCAGAAGCAAGTCCTATACTTTTGCGCGACTGCGTGAGAAGGTGGGTAATGTGTTCAGACGTATTTGTGTCAAAAAATTTTGATGAAACAAAACTAAAATAACATATGAGTTTCTTGAAGTGTTTTAATAGTCAGGTTTAATGGCCATGAGGCACAAACATATAAAACAAATTTACGATTTTCGGCCAATCAATTGAAAAACTCAAGGAACGAGCGTACGCAACAAGTGTTGTTAATCGAACGTTAACGCAGAGCTTACGAAAAAAAAAAAAAACAAAACAATTAAGAAAGTAATAAAATAAAAAAAATTCAACTCCGATATAAAAACGATTTTCATCAATATGCAAAAATAATATTTAATTTCATTGTATTGTCGCGTGTCCTCCATAGTTTTATAGTTCCAACACCAATGACCTATAACTAGGTATGCGTATGAATCACACAAAATAATCAAACAATATTATTTCTGTATTGTTTATGTTGTGTGTATACACGTATACAGTTTTTGAAAACTGTACCGAGTTTTAATGTCATAACGGCCGTTATCTTCACCCAACGCGCAACACGGTGTATTTTGTATCATTTATTTACATATCGTTGGTTTACGACAAGATCAAAGGGAAACGTTGAATATTAATGATTTTTTAGATATGGCATATGACTTTCTGAATAATACATAACAAATATATATTATAAACTCATCACATTATAGTTTATTGTAATTGGAATTCGACAATGCCATGTATTATTAATTAAGTGCTATCTGCACGACTGCGAAGTTTTGTACCAGGAACGAAGCGAGAGATACAGGGATCGCATTTTCTTTTAGCCACTTACCAGTTAAAAAACACGCAATACATTGTAATACCACGACATTCTATCGGGCGTTTTTACTCACCGATCGAACCGACCGAATGTTCTTCGACTTCAGTTATCTGGTCGATGAAACATTTTCGGTAGCTCACTGTTACGTGTTTTCAGCCGTAATCTTTAGTATTCCTGAAATGTATTTATCGTCCGACTTGACAATGCACACACACACACACACACACACACACACACACACACACACACACACACACACACACACACACACACACACACACACACATATTTCATAATACAGAGTATGCATTATAATTTATACTCCGATGCGTACATAAGTCGTCGTTTACGTATTTACATATAAGTATTGGTAACCAGATGGGTAGATAGAATTTAGCGTCAGCCCTAAGGTCACGTATCCGTACCAAAACCAAGCCGATAGGTTTTATGTCGGACGATCTGTCCCACACCGAAATATACGGTAAATAAACAAAATACATCATCTCGTTTATTTCGATTCGACCTCACTCGAGTAAGTAGTTTTAAATGAAACGTACTTGAAAAAAAAAGAAGAAGAAGAAGACAGAAAAAAAAAATAGTAGTAAAACGTATTGTACGTCCGTCACTTACCAAGTCCGCCCGACCGTAATAAACAGTTATTTACGACTACAAAAATAGTCACTAATTTACGTATTTGCGTCGAAACCGAGATAAAACGGTAACAATAGTGTGGGAACGATACAGTCGTAATAAACGAAAAGGGAAATGCACACCGTGCATTGTAGTTCGACGGGATTTGATATTACGTCGATAACAACGTCGACGATCGACTACATTTTCCGGGAAGATCGTGTACACTATAACATTATCATGTGACAACCAGTGTGTCGCGTCGATGAAATATACGGGTGTAATTCAATTAGTCGACGACGGGACGCGTTTCCCAGAAGTGTTCAAACGTATGATATTTTGCTACGTTCCAAGGCAAAGACTGATTTGCGGATCTCGGCACGATAAATTGAACATCGGTAATACTGCGAACGCTCTTTGATTTCATTATCGAAACCGAAATCACGGTTGAAATCAAATATTAAGCGTTTTAAATTTATTTGTCGGAGCTTTGTCAATTATTTGCCGCGTTGGCGAAAAAGTACGTCTGAAAACGGTCGAAAATCGTTTAACGTAAGCGCGTTCTGTTTATTCGCGCACTCGTTTAAAACGAAATCATTACGAAAAATTACATTATTCGGAAATGGAACGAAAACGCGTGACGTGATATACACGACGTCGTGTATTTTTCAGTCTTTAACGACGAAATTGCAACAGCGTGGGCACGTTAATAGACGTTCGCACTCCCTTCGTTTTTCGTTATCGACGACGACGACGGTAATATTGCGTAGTTTTCGTAAAGTTTGCACGATGGTCTTAAAATTTGTCTGCGCACACATACGCAAGTGCGAACACCATACACACACACACACACACACACACACACACACACACACACACACACACACACACACACACACACACACACACACACACACACGTGCGTATTTATAAGGGAATAAGTGTCACTGCAGTTTAAGTGGCTCGCTATAATGTGAAATCGATTTCGACGTCTATTATTTTTCACTTCCTGTTTATTTTTATTTCCCAAAGGTTATCCTAGAAATAAGTACCGTGGGCGGGTGTGTGGTAAGTACCTACGACGAAGAAAACAACCATAATAATTCAATCGATCGTTCGTCCCGGAAGGATTTTTGGAAAACACCTTCAAAAAACGTGTGCAACCCCCTATTATTTTTACTCTCACGCGTCCGCACACGCACGCGTGTGTACGTAAGCACGGCCAGCAGCAGAACACGATGGTCCGGAAGAATAATAATGCACCAGGGGGACCTCGGGTTTACCGCCTGATTAATTCATAAGTAATGTTCCCTATCGATACGACGTGTGTGCGTGCGCGTGTGTGTGTGCACGCATCTCTGTACGCCTCTGGAGGACCTTTTTAATGGCACCACAGTTTATGGATCTTATATATATATATATATTTATTTTTTTATTTTTTTCCCCGTTGGCTTATTTCCCCCTTTTCGGTTACTCTCACTCCGGTTTTAGCAACCTTCTGGATTTGCTGCCAGACCCTCCGAAAAATCGCAAGTCCCAGCGGACAGTGTGGAATTCGTCAAAATCAATATGATATCAACGACGCGCGGACACCCTCTCACCGAGGATTTTTTTTTTGAATGTTATTTATTTTGTGTACAATATAATGTGTACTAAAAACGCGACATCACGATTGCGTTTCCAACTGAATTTCGTTCAATACACATTATACGTAATACGTTTGTTTTCGCATTGGGAATTACGAGTGGTTATTATATTATGATACGTTCAGCTCTTCCCCTCAGCCCCACGCCGCATTGTTATTGCTGAATTTTAATTTTGCGAAACCCCAAAGTAGTAATATATCTAAAGTCTCGCGGCGCTAGTAGTTTTTGACAAGTTAAATACTATTTCTAGGGTTTTGAAAACTCAAAGTTTTCGCGGAGGTTTTCAAAGTATTCCACTTAGTGCGCTCAGAAGCGTCACAAACTTTTAAAAGATATCCGAGAACTTTTATTAATGACGAAAATATACCAAACTAATCTAATTGTTAGATGTTTTAATATTTTGTATTCTCGGCATAATTTCCATAATCTCGGTTGTTTTAATTAAGCGCTGTGTAAACCGTTTTAAGCAATAGTTTAAATAACGTTTAATGAATAGTGTTTTCGACGTAGGTACCGTATCACGACCGCCCGGCGAAGACTTCGTCGGTGGAAATTGTTCGACGTAAAAATTACCGTCCAGATTTATCATCTCCGTAATTGCGCGTGCGTATTGTGTGATTAAAAATTATCCGCTCATTCGGATTTACATCACGTTTCGTATCATTAGGATACATCGTTTATTTTCTCTATAAATTAACGAAAATATTTTATGTCGTCAACAGCTGCGTTTCGCACCGTCCGCCGGATTCCGATGGTTCGCGATTGCACGTGCACAGCATAATATGCCCGTAATACGACTTTAAATAGACGATGAATCGTAATCGAAAACTCGAGACTGAACTTGCGCGATACGCCAATATGTATATCACGCTCGGGATGTTTCAGATCTATTTGATGAATTCAACAACTTTTGTTCGATTCGTTATTTTTAACTGTTTCGAGAAAAACACTATGACTGCGTACTCTGTATTACAATTTGAAGAAAAAATGATTACGCGACACACCTTGTTTTATCTATGTGATTTAGTTTTTTAGTTTTATTTAAAATGCGATCATAGTTTATAACAAATTATTATACAAGAGATTATTTTTTTTAGAAAATTTCAAATTTCGATTTGTGTTATTGTACACAACTATGAGAGATGGCATTTGAGTTTTCAAGGCCAAAGGCTGTACATTTTATCGGAAAAATTGGACTTTTCTCCGTTATTCTATACATAAAATGTTTAAATCGCTCAAGACGTTGTTTCAATTAAAAAAATATATAATTATCAAGATTTCCAAAAAAAAAAAAAAACAATTTCCTCTTTCGTTGCATTATGTTATTATTGGTGGATACCGTTTACAAAAAACAAATAACTTAAAAAAAATCACGGAAATAAAAAAAACTGTTATATATGTTTTTGTGTGTGTGTGTGTGTGTGTGTGTGTGTGTGTGTGTGTGTGTGTGTGTGTGTGTGTGTGTGTGTGTATATGTTATACGGATGTATATGGATAGTTTCAAGGTTTCGTAGAGTGCACACGCCAAAGTACTCGTAATTAAGAGATTTTGAACAAACGCCAAACTGAGATTTTCGACGATAAATTGCCTTCTCCCGAGTGGGATTTTCGGAGGTTTTTCCTACTTCTTTAAAACAACGTTTTTCGGAGAATCAATCACAGAACGAAGACGACGCGTCACCCAGGGTCCTGAGGGAGTGATTAGGGAAGTCTTTTGCGGGAAACAATTTTTAGACGGTGGCCATGGTTGTACACCGGCACGGCAATAAACGGGTAGGTAGCCACGATTTACGACCGTGCGCGCGCCGTTCGCTCGCGCATCAGGTATCCACGTTGTTTTTCCGTGCGCTCTGTGTTCTCTACACTTTCGGCTTTAAGTCGTCATCATTAAAACGTCGAAGTTAAAACGGCACGATATAATACCTGCAGATACACGCATACAATCATACCGTCGGCTTTTCTCTTTGGCTTCGTCGGAAATGTACGCGTGAGTACAAGAAGACACCTCTGCCGCCGTTAACGAGTACCGTTTTTATTTCGAATTCATGGCGACGACACGGAAAATTATTTCTCTCTCGTTCTCTGTGCAACACACCGCATATATACGTGTATATTTACGGATCGCGCGTTAACCGGAAGTATATATTTTTTCACTTTGCCCGTTTGATTGCCATCATAAAAAAAACGGCCCACTGCACAGCGTAGCTCAGTAGAGTATTATTATTGTTGTTGTTATTATTATTATTATGATTATTATTGGCAATTGTTATTTTTTCTTTTTCATTTTATTTTCACCTTAATAATGACCAATACGGACGACGATATCGTGGCGCTGTTACATAACTGAGCACTGTCGCCTTTATGGGAAATGATATCGTCTATGCACACATTACATTCGACTGTCTAAGTTTAATAGTAATTAGTATTAACTAAGTGTTGAATTGTGTGTGTGTGTAGCGAATACAGCAAATAAAACAATACGAGTTTATGCTTGCTTTATCGAATGGAAATCCGTATATAGGTATAATATTATAGAATGACTTTGCATAACGGACATTTCACCGAACAGCGAGTGGCTGTAGTAGCCACGGTGCTTGGCCTGTCGTAATGCTTATGTGTTATTACTGTGGCGTGTCGGTTTATTGATTTCTGCGTTCAAATTTGCATACGCACTTGAACGGTTAAAATATACTCGCGGCAGACGAATAATCACATTTGTATTTACTCTAAACTGCGGTGGGATTCAATCCATATACATCTCGGTGGCGTAGGCGAGGTGGCGTAGTGACACACACACACACCGAGTCTCTCACTTGTTTATAGTGATATATACGAACGCGCGTGACGCTGATGAGTTTGTGTTAAACGAGAGTTTGTTGATTCTAAGCTCATAAACATAATTTCACAAGTTTCGGTGTTTGAAATTATAATAGAGCGTATAATATGCCGTTTCAGATACCCTGCGACGCCGAAAACGAGCGAAACCAACAGTGTGGAGTTGAGAAACGGACGATCCTTGGTGCGGGCGTGCCGGTCGTGTAACCGTTTAATGGTCACGCGTGGTAACGCATTTGTAATTATTATTATTATTATGGATACATATGCAGCTGTGTGCGATTATCGTTTGTAGGAATTACCTTCGACGATTTCGAGAGTGGAATACTTAATTAGTCGACACCGTCGTCGTCGTCGTATAAATAGGTACTTACAATAGAGTATTTCACGTGGGTTTCGGGTGTACGCGTTCAAGTGTGTTTACTGTAAAAACACACACACACACACACACACACACACACACACACACACACACACACACACACACACACACACACACACATACACACACACACACACACACAAACGCGCGCGCAAAAGATTGTGGAACGGATTTCTAGGCGTGTAGATTCGACCGAGGTAGAAGACTCGATATGTGATGCTTAACGACGTATGAGCCTTGTGCATTTCTTCGCACCGATTTGATCGCACTTCGATCACAACTGCGCTTTGGATGATTTCGGGGAAAATATTTACATTAAACCGCTATAGACACCGGTGAAAATTTCAAATTTCTAGCGCCCACGAGATCACCACGACAACTGTGAGACATATTTTTTCTTCTATTATTTTTTTTCACGTATATTTTTATAGCCACGTTCGAGACGCGTGAAACGTATCCGAAGAGCGAGAAAACATTAAATAACGAGACGGATAGAATCGAATGATTGTGATACAGTTTCCGACGACGAGCCGGACGAGACTGGGGACCTGCAGTGTCTCTCTGCGAAATCTTTCGTGATCGCGGACGAAAAATACGAACGCAACACGCATCGCTGTAAAATCGATACGTTTTTCACGTCCCGTGCGGTGTGTCCGAAACCGCCGTCGCTATCACGCCGTCGTATGCGCGTCGTTTTCGCCCTCTCGGCGGTTTCGTCTCCGGTAAATCCGGTATCCGTCCGCCGCGCCACCATCATATAGGGATGCTGCCGGAAAACGTCGCGTACATTCCCGTCCGACGGTGCCGGAAGCGGGTCGATTTGCATAAACCGTCTCGCGCGAGCGTTTTTCCCACTCGGATACTTATACGAAACCTTCGAGAGACGGGCCGACGAGACGACCGACTCGTACGAGTCGCGCGCGCGTCCTGAATTATCGCTCAAGTCGTATACACACGCGGGCGAACCGTCAAATTATCGCGACAATATTGTCGCGGTAATATTACCGCCTTAAATAACGTCGCGGTTCATTTCATAGCACATCAATAATCTCGCACGTCATTATTATCGCAATATTTATTATTCGCAAGATCAGTTACTTTTTTCGTTACCTATTTTAATTTTTATTCTAAGTGCGCACCATGCATCGATTTGGACATTCACAACTGCATTAAAAAAATAAGAAAGTTAAAACCGTTTTAAAATCGAACAACACACGGCAGGCGACAGGCGTTGAATCACCAAAGAAAAAAAAAGTATAAAGATTTCACGATAAAATTTAAAAAACTGTGTGATGACCAGGGCTCGGAACTTTATGCAATTGCGTATTTTTTAGGAAGCTGCATATTCAAAACCTGATTTGATACGAATTCGTTTCATGATCCATACAATCGAAATACAAAAGTTTATGTTGCATATTTTTGCATAATTTTACTAAATTCATATGATTTCACATATTTAAAGATTTTAAGCCTATTAATGCATATTTAATGTTTATAATTTTTTTATTAATAAATTAAATTATTTTGTAACTAGTATTAATTTCGGTTTTGTTTTAATTTGCCCATTTTTTAGTTTTAAAATTTTCATGGATAAAAATATATTCATTTATACCAAGAGCTGTCACAGCACGTGTCATGCCACGTATCGTTAAATAAATCGGATCTCGTAATCGTAATGACCGGCCGTTTGTTGGATATAACTGCTGGTATGTTAATATTTTAGTTAGAAAAATACATAAAAGATTTGTACATTTTTTTTTTTTAATTAAATGAATAAATATTAAAATAATTTTTTTTTCATAATCATACTTTTAGATACATATTATTTATAATAAAAATAGTTGCATATCATACTGCATATTTGAGTTTTTTAGTGCATAAGTATTTTAGTGCGCACATATTTTATAGTTTTTTGGTGCATAAAGTTCCGAGCCCTGGTGATGACTATAAAAATACATCGATTGACGATTACTTAAGTGACATATCACATCATTTCCATCACCAACTAACATAAATTAAACTATGACTATTTTTATTATTGTTTTACTTAAATTGTCATGAAAATAAAATTTTATATATTGCGACATATTTACTTTTGCGATATTTTTACCGCGATAATATTGCCGCGATATTTTGCGGTGTATCCATACACACGACCTCCGCGCGCCGACCCCGGACGAATATACACCGGAACTCGGGTGTCGCGCGTGCGACGTGCACACACACCGTGCTCGCCGCCGTCGTCTCGGCGTTTCCGGGTTCCGTTTTACGAGTGGTTATTTAAGGTTTTTGATTTTTTTTTCTTTTTACCGCGTGAAAACGTTGTACGATTCAACACGAACGCACGCACGCACGCGTATCACGTGCGTTTCGTCGACGTCTCGCGATCGGCCGCGGCCTATCGATTTTCGTCATGACGCGTCAGGGTCGCGGATGTATTTTTTTTAATATTTCATTTTACTCGCGACGACGACGGTACGGCGTGTTTTACGCCTACTCGAGGAAATGTGCACGGAAAAAAAAAGCGGCGGTTCGTAGAAAAAGTAAACGTAAAACATTTCGCGTTATTAATTTTTTACGGGTGAAATTTCAACAAATTACTATAACTACCCGTTCACTGTATTCATATTTCATAGCCACGCCACAACGCTGCGCGATAACGTACAGGTAGTAGTGCTGCACTACGCTACGTCATATGTTCGAGTGTGTGTATACGATGAAAAAAATATACATACATTTATGTATATCGTGTGCGCGTGTACGTATTGCATAATACTGCACGACTGAATTAAAACTATATTTTTCTCCGTTTTACGCTTTATTATGCGTAATATTTAATTTGAATTCTTAAGCTCGTTATTGATGGAAAAAAAAAACGATTAAAAACTCGGCTCTGTACATATAATTATGCCTACGAGAGAATTCGTTTTATACGTTATTGTATACACGTATACGTGAAAAAATAATAATAATTAAAAAAAAAAAAAATTATTAAAAAAACATCGGGACGGCGTGGCGTAGTTTTATTAATGGAAAAAATAAAAAACCGTAGAAAACTTTGAGCCTGAAAAAGCGCCCCGCTCTGTAACAACAACAACAACCGTGTCTGGTCGTCGGTGGCACCGTCGAAACGGTAAACGGTTTAAACGATAATGCGAACGTGCAGCAGTACTCGGTGTTTCGTACTTAGTGCAGCGCGACGGATACAATAATTACGTATACACCCTCGCCGCGTACAATGTAAATAAAAAAAAAAAAAAATCGTATCGTATAAATAATTATAAAACCATTAAAACGCATTTGTGAATCGAACGTGCTAATTGATTTGAGAGTGCGACGGCTAAAAGGGATTTGGACTTTCTGGCCGAGTCAACGTCTGTTTACGTATATTATATTGTACGTGTGTGCGCGTACGCACGCACGCGCTGTGCAGTAGTAATTGATAATCTCGAATGAAACTCTACCGATTCCCGGACACCGTTTCGGATTAAATCAGATTAAAATCGGTCGGGTAATAGCGTGCGTTTTCGCCTACACCTTCACCGTCATAACATCATAATCTCGAATTAATCCCGACGGGTTAAAGTCTTGATGACGTCGCCGTCGTGTGTCACCTCTGCCGCGCACCGTTGCAGCGCGGTCGAATCCGGCTGGCGACTGGCGGACACGCGATTAGCACCGAAACAAACAATTATTCGAGTATGAAATACAATTTTTTCACCACGCCACGGCGACGTGTTACAGGAAGAAAAGATAAAACGAATAAAAACAAATAAATAGTTCAAAAAAAAAAAAAAAAAAATAAATAAATAAAAAAATACCAGAAGGACGTACGGTACTCGCGGCGTTCGATCGTCCGCGTGCCTATTATATTTTCAATAGGTACTGCACGTACCCTATTAAAATTTACATAAAATTTCGCATGTAAACACTGAACGAAGGTTAAACGTATGCACTCTACGCAGCGGACGCGCTTCACTCATGCGACGAGCGTAGAACGAGCGTCGTTACAATATTAATGCGACGTTGTGTTCGACGAGACTTCGGACTTATCGATTGACGCGCGATATAGGATCTATTGAACGATCGATCTGAATTTTAAACGACATTTGTCGTGGGAGTGTGACATTCGCACGGTGAGATCGAGTGATGTACCCACTATCGCTTCTCTGTATTTATCTGAACGTCAAATCACGACACACGCAACACCTCACGTGCGCGTGCGTTGAACGGCGATTACGACCGAATATTATAGTAAAGTCCGTTGGACAACTTAAATATTTATACAACATATCGTTTTTGTTATTATTTGTCACACTTCATGACGCGTCAATTGAATCGCTTTATCATATATTGTGCGAGTACAGCAGCTATAGCTAGTACTATTCGACAATATAATATACTACAGAGACGGTTTGAGACCGTCGAACACTATCTCTATGACGGTTTATAATAAACCGTAACAAGTTCGTGAATCCCCAATAAATCGGACGTCCGATCGGTACAAGTACGGTATGTAAATACAAAAAAAAAAAAAATCCCATTTTATATTTTTCGATCAGCTAGTCGTCTACGCCGTATTGCATAGCTCGTGTGTGTATTTCGAATTATCGGGATTTTCGACGTGCATGTCGCTTTACAAGTCGCGATGCGGTACCCATACGTCGACACCGATTTCGATTTTATAATTTTTTCGATCGGACTCCCGGTGCCATTTTTGAGCGTATCGGGGGCACAGTGCTTTTTAAAAGATCGCGAACCGCACTAAAAATATAATAATAATAATAATAATAATATACTTTATAATAACATAAGGTATGTCATGATATGGTATTGAGGTTAGAAGAAAACGAAAAATCGCTGCCGTGATGAAATGTCGGAAGACCGACGTGTGCCGTTATCGCGTCTCGGCCGTGGCGATGAATTAATGGCGATACTTATTGGAGGGTTAGGCTCGGTACGAAGGACGAATATATTACCGTGCGTACGACGCGTCGTTTCTGTGAATAGGACCCGTTCGGAACGATGTGAAAGACTCGTTCGAGCTTAATTCTATTGGTTTTACACGGTCCTTTCGGCCCAGAATTTTCCGCGCAATTTTGATAGGCCTTTGCGCGGTTACCGGATCGTTACCAAATTAATCTCGGTAACGTTGTCTGTGCACGTATACATCGTGCATAGAACTTAATTCAGAGATTGAAAAATACGTGCGAAGTTGTCACAATACCTTCTTGCACACGTACATTTTAAACGTGTGTACAAAATAAATATTTTATCATTAAAACCAAAATTAAAATTAAAATTACATTTGCAATTTCGGACCGTTAATATTATTTCACTCGTGTTCGGAAATATTCGTGAAGAAATGAATGTTTTTTTTTTTTTTTTTTTTTTTTTTTTTATATTTATATAATATGTATAATATACATATAATTATGATGATACATATTAAATCATATTATGATTTTAGAGCGTATAATTTATGCGCGTTTAAGCGTTTTTATCGTATGTTTGGCTGGTTTTCAATGCATAAAAGAATCCACGCACAAGTCATCGTTACAAATTTATATGCATTTTTTACGAACATACAAACGGTCCTAACCGACTGCGTTCTTACGAGTGGTCCACAAACGCGCCCGGTCCAAACGTGGCGCGACGTACGTGTCTCCAACCCCCCCCCCCCCCTTAAACATTTTCAAAATTTTTCTGCGCAGATATTTAGCATGTAATTAGCATGTATTTGCATGCCTAATTTTGTAATTTGCATTGTATTTACAAAATTAGGCTTGCAAATACATGCTAATTACATGCTAAGTATCTGCGCAGAAAAATTTTGAAAATGTTTAAATGGGGGGGTTGGAGACACGCACGTCGTGACGCACCCGTTCCCGACCGGATGATTTTGCTGCCGAGTCGCCGGTCCCGATCGCTTAACCCCGGGAAGCGGCCGGAACCGTGCTGCGAACAATATCGCGTGTTACGATCGCAATCATTTTTTGAGACGAAAATACAAAAAAAAAACAAAAAAATTGCCTCGAAACGGATTCGTACCGTACGTGTTCAGTTTTTTCGTCGTGCGTACATACTGCACCGTACGTTACGTCTCGTATATACTGTGTTATACGCATCGCCCGCGTGTCGGTGTTTTCGTCGTGACGTTTACGCCGGCGTCCGATTTGGCCACGAGAAATCTAGATCGGATTCAGCGTCATCGCCGCGTGCGGCCGCCGCGGCGGAGTCGTCCTCGGCTCCACGCCCGACGACGGCCCTGCGACCGTGTAATCCGCACTAAACGTCGCGGCAACGGTCGACGATTAATGGACCGGCCGAGAGATACAAAGAATACGACGACGACGTGCGGTGACACATTTTCGTGTCGCGCGGAATCGTAATAATAATAACAATCATAATAACACGGTGTCCGTATGAGTTAGCGCGTTGTCGTACACACATAGGCACACACACACACACACACACACGGAGGTCGCGCGAGATTTAAGCGGACTTCCACCTTAACCTTCTGTTTATTTTCGGACGCCACGGCCGCGAATCACGACACGACGCGGATATTTCTACGATCACGAGAGACCGTGCGTGTGTGTGTGTGTGTGTGTGTGTGTGTGTGTGTGTGTGTGTGTGTGTGTGTGTGTACAACTCGTGATATATTGATATATCGACTGACGGTGCCGCGGCATGGAAAAATAGCGTGGCCATAACCGTAATAACGTAATAAACATTATATTATTATAGTGCGCGGTGTTCTGCCGAGCTGAAACGGCCTTAAAACGCGACGACGACCTTTTGGTGCCCACGTCCGACACTCGCGCATACATCACCCGAAAACGTTTCCTTCTCCTATTCTTAGCCGACTGCACTGACGATGATCACACGACATTGCGTGTCGTGTCACGAGACCGCGCGCGCGCGCGCGCGTAAAAATAGAAACGCCGAACTGTGTATACAAACGCCGCGGCGTTTCGTACGTCGCACGGCGAGTCGATGTCGTTTTACGCGCGCGTCGACAGAGACGGACGGACAGACAGACGGAGACTACTAACTCGCGATGTACGTATTATACCGCTGTACGCCCCGCCGATGGTTACGCAGAGACGAGAATGATTCCATCACTTGCGACCGATTCCCGGCAGGTGTGTTGACGCTTTTGACCCGGCCCGTATTTTGAAAAAGTTCCGAAATCGTTATGAGCGAGAGATACAACAGAGATTCATATACAATGTATGTATCAAATGGCCTGTATTATGAAGTAGTATCACAGCATAAACCTTGCACAACATCTAATAAACCCCATTCGTCTAAAGCATTATATACAGCGGTTGCTTGTTCTTCACCGGTTGACCTCTGAAGTATTGGACTATTCGATTCGTACTAAATAAGTCGCTAAACTTTTGTTGGTGATTAAGATTAAGCTTTATCTATTAAACGATAAACATACAATAGAATAAGTCATTTATAAAATTGTCAGCCACTATAATATATAAACTCTTAGATATCTAATGAATAATAATCATTGTTTATAATATTTTTAATTTTAACAGTAAAAATTTTGAGAATACGGTATTTTTATACATTTAAGTCGATATATCTCATGAACAGTAGACGGTATTAAAAACTTGTTAAGAGATAATTTATAGACAATTTTGTTTTATTTAAAACATATTATATAAATAATTTCGATTCACTCAACGGTTTGCGAAATATTTAAAAAAACATAAAAAATTATCATAAATATTCATTCAAATACTGAATTAATTCAAACTTTAGGCACAATTCGGCACGGGTTAATCTTGTTTGATTGCCCCAAAATTGTTCGTAATTCATTTTTATATGCGTACAAACGTTTTTAGGGGGTGAGCCAAAAAAATATTTAAATTTGAAAATTAAGGAACACCCTAATATACATATTATATTATACAGTACGAGTACAATATGTGTAATTGGACCGCGGACGCGTTGGAACGATATTTCATAATACTGGATGGGGGGTGAGGGGTTTTGCGCAGTTTTGATCGCGTATGTTCATACGCACGACGGGAAAACGGTCAGATTATCGAATGTAGAGTACTCACGAGGAAACGCGGTTTCAGGTCTAGTGGTATAGAGTTCAACCGATATCGCTCGTGATTCAGTACACGTGTGCGTTGTCATTGGCTCTGGTACGAACATCACCGATAGGCAGAGTAAATAACACTCACCGGGTATTTGTTGTTTTTATCGGTCGGGCTCTGGTCGTTGTTATCAAATATAAATATTCGTGTTTGTTTTTTATTATCACACGAGAATATCACTACGAGTTACAAGCGTGCGCGTATGATGGTCGAGCACCACGCGTGAATTCGATGATTGTTTAACATGGCTGGAAGTCGCGAGGGAGGACCCGTCCAGTGACGGAGTGACCTCCTTATGATCACGTTCGTGTAATTATACAATATTCGTGATGTACAGTTACGTGTTACACTGATATGTTGTTCGGAGCACGATCGTATCGTGATTATTAAGTTCATACAATTAAAAACAAAAAAAAAAAAAGGATTAAATATTTTATAATTATCGATCAAAATTACCATCGTAATCCATAATATAATTGCGTAATTTTTTTAAATAAACTATTAACAAATATAATATATTAATATTATGAAATATTAATTAAAACATTCAAATTTGGTTTAAAGAATATAATTTCAAATGTATTTCACTAAACGAATTTAAACTTTCTATGTATGTATATATATATATGTTTATTTCATTATTATTATTATTATTATCACAATACAAATTAAAAGGTATAATTAATCACAAGGTAACATTATATTTTATAGGAAATTAGGTGATTGGTTGAAAATGCAATGGTAATAATAATGTACGACACACCGAAACATTATTTTCTCGACGAATGTAATGGGAGTATAATATTATGTGCAATAAGTTATTTAAATTTAAAGATAAATGATGAAAACTTAATAGATCAAAACATAATTATGTTTACGAACTGTTATTGTGAGCAAGTGTGTATCAACTTTAGGAAATTGATCTGTATTTCGAATGACTGTGACCTTGGATACCATTGGCACTTATATTTATATATACATGTATAATGATTAACTAATGCATTTTACAAGGTAACGATTTAAGATGGCAGCTGAAATGGTTTTGTAGTTTGTATTGAATGTAATATACGAAACAACCAAATTCAATAATTATTGCTTTCCCCGGCTACTCTTTGCCGTTATTAACGAGTTTCATCACGCTTACATACGTAACTAATGTTTATTCGTTTCGCAAACTTATAGGCCATTGTTTCATGACGTTAAAGTTCACCTAAAAGTAAACTAACCCACAGTAAAGTTAAACATACGTAACATGATGTGATATTATTCACGCGTATACTTAATAGTCAATAATATTGTACCGCACAAACTGTGATACTGATAACGAAATGATACGTGTTCAGTGTCGTTTATTTAAAAATTGAGATTCCATTTCAAACATGATTACAATTATTTTTTTGTGTTTCATATCTTAATTAATTTTCTTTTAGTTGTGTTTATTTTATGGAAATGCAATTAAAACCATAATGAATACAATGTTAAAAGATAACTTTTGAAATGTTCATTAACTAACTCTAATGAGTTTCAATGCAACATTTATACATATGTATATTTATATATATATATATATATATTTTTTTTTTTTTTGGTTTGGTGTTTCGTCGAGTAAAGAAAAAAAGTTAATCTATCTGTCATCGAATTTTATTGTAAAAACATCGTCAGTGATTTACCATGGTGTTTTTTTTTTTTTGTCAGTGCCTTAAGTTTAACGTTAAATACAGTCATTTATTTTAACTTGCTTAAAAACGGTGTTGAAAAAAATTCGACCCTCTGGCGTGTGATTTACGATAAACGATCCATCCGTCGTTAGAATTTCAAGCCCGCGAAAGGGTTTGTGTGCAATGAATGATATTTCTACTCTGGTTTAATACTTCCGGGTGGATTGTCAGTAATGTGGAAAGAAGCCAACGGATTTTGTTCAAAATCGTATTCTGACCCAAAATACGTGTTGTTTCTCATGGGCAGATGTTCAAATATCACATGTTTTTGTCGTCACGAATGCAAAACAGTATTTCGGTGTATTTTGCGTCGATTGTTATTGTTCGATGACTTTGCTGGGCCGTGGCCGGTCGTCATGATGTTTTTTCGTACACATACGTATTTTCTAACAATTATACGAAAATCACTACTGTCTCGACGAAAACGGCAGGTACCACGATCAACAGTGGTATATTGTATTATAATATTGTCGCCACCGTCGTCCAGGCCGGCCGGGAATCACAGGACGTCGTATCGATTGACGAATCGCGGAGTTGAATCGTAGCGCGCGTGTCCAGAGAACGGAGACATTCCGAACGAAATAATTATGACGTCATCGGAAACTTGCGTTAGTATTTATGCCTCGCAAAAGAGCCGGTAAAGTTTTGGGTCGGAAAACGGGAAATATCACAATACCTATAAGTAATATATTTCCTAGTGGCAGTCGGCTCAGGAGAGAGACCTATTAGGACGTCGTCGCCTAAATTTATTAAACTTTTGAAAATAATAATATTTTGTTTTCTCTGTTGTTGTAAAAAAAAATAACGAAATTAAATGACAACTGGAACGTATACAAATTACAAATATATATTTATTTACTTTTCGGATAAAAATGTTTTGTGTTTTACAGAAACTATAGACGCGAGCCGCAGTTACCTGTTGGGTACGAGTACTGTGACAATCGCTGACGATAGTAAATATTATTAGTTTGAGACACCCGCGGGACAGCAGGGTGGCCGCTTGAACGTGCAGAATCAATTGCAGCCGGACGGACGGATGCGCCTCGAAACGTTTAGACGTAGCGCCGCCGCGCCGGCTCGAAACGCGTTAATATTATTTTCGACAAACGGTCACAGGACGGGTCGAGAGAAACGAGCCCGAAACCGGGCGGCTCGTCCTCATTATTCAATTTCCTTTTGGAAAACGTCACGGTCCGATCGGTCTTTTTTCGAGTTCACCGTCCGCGTCGTGGATCAACCCTGTACCGGTCGGCGAACGGTTTCACGATCGCCGCCGGAGGTTGGACAGGCGAAGAATTGCAACCGTTGCACGCGCCTCACGTGGTCGATGCGAGAAGAGGGAGACGGCCTTTTTGTAAAAAAAAAAAAAAAAAATAACAAAATAATATTATAAAGTCTACGTCAGCGGTTCCCAACCTTTTTAGTTTCGTGGACCGCTAATTTTGTAAAAAAATATTTGAGGCCCATCCATAGTATACCAATATACGTTTTCATAAAATTATAACATGTATATTATATACATGTATGTATAGTTATTAGGAATAAAAAATTAAGAAAATTAAAAAAAAAAACAATTGTTTGAAAAAAACTTAATTCAACTTTATCACAAGATAAACAATTTAATGTGATTTTTGACATTGCTTGTTCTTCACGAGAAAGTCAATATCTGGATTAAAACTTGTTAGTTTTAGTCTTAAATCACTCTCAACATTCAGTTTATTCCTATATTTATTTTTTTAATTAATTAAAGTAGAAAAAGCACGTTCTCATAGATAAGTCGTCGATAAGCCCATCAAGTTTTTGAGTGTAATTTTAGCGATTGCTGGATGGTCTTTTCGAACATTTAACGAGAATGGCACTAATTATTGTGTACTTTTAAAATACGATTTTAAAGTCTGATCACATGCCATTTGAATCAACGAATCTTCTTCACTAGCTGATATTTTCATTTAATTTATTTTAATTTATTTTCAAAAATAAGAACCAAAAAATATATTATCATATATCATTTTAAATATTAATATTAAATATTTAATATTATACTAATGGCTCACGGCCCAGTACCATGCTGCTCGCGGCCCACAAGTGGGCCGCGGCCCATGGGTTAGGAACCACTGGTCTACGTATACCGTTCGAGCGAAACTCGTCGGTTTTCCATTGACGAAAGCGCGACGCGCTTACGTGTCGGAGACGACCGTGTGAAAACAGAGACCGCGAGTTTTTCGCGTCGTTCGAGTTTTCCGCGTACGGCGTTTCGCTTTTATCAAAATCGGAAAATTCAAAACGGGAAATATTTCTCGCGCGTAGACTAATCGCCGCGGCAGCCGACGCGCGGAACGCCAAAATGTTAGTTAAACGGTCGGGAATAACTCCGACGGGGGCGTGGGGCAGAGGACGGCGGTTCGACGAAATCATGAATATTTATCGACGTTAAAAATCGGTACCGCGGCAGGATTAAAATATGTAATAAATATTATGTATATGCGCGTATAAGCGCTTCCTTCTTCCTTATTTTTTCTCGGTTTCGCCTTCTTCCCGGGTCCTCTCGCCGTTCCCGTCGTTATTTATTCTTTACTTTTCAAAACGAGACGCGCACTCCTTTTTAAGTTGCACGCACACGACGAAAATAGTCTCGGACGAGCGCGTTACGAACACACGTCTAAATTTAATTTCACACATCATCGACAAGACCGCGCGAGCCGCGTGCAGTTTCGCGTACACACGGCGCGACGGTTGCGCGTGTCCCGCGAGAGATCGGTCGGCGTGTTTTTTCGTTTTTTTGCCGCCGAGCCCGGCAGACGACTGTCGACCGTCGACTGTTCTCCGGACGGATCGATAGGGCTCGTCGAGACGCGGTCGGGTACGGATCGTATTGGACGCGGTGAGCGCCGCGTTGTTCGCTCGGGGGATTTGCCGGCGAATAGATAAAAATTAATTAATTCACAGGAATAAAACGGCGAGCAAAGAACGTTTGTGGGCAGGTTCGGCAACCCGACGGGCCCGGACGTCGAATAATTAATACGATACGTACAAGCGTATATACATATATACATCACGCATAGCCGCCGGAAAAGATGATTTTCAGTCCTGTTTCAATAGATTTCGAGCGTCCGTTTTCCTTTTTTGTAATTAAAAAAAAATTGAATCGCGCAGTTAATAATTATAATAATAATAATAATAATAATAATAAAATCTCTTTAGTCTGGCGACTAGGTTTCGTTTCTTTCCTGAGTTTTATGCCAACACGTTTTGTCAAAAAGTAACCCTCCGAAGAAAAATTATTCATGGCACGACTTATTAAAGAGCCAAATTTGCATTGACTTAGATTTATTATTTAATTTGAATGTTTAAAATGTTATTAAAATAAATTACGTTCGTATGACACAAAACCGTACGGGTACGGTTCGCGCTTTTTTCGTCACGAGCGTTGTTATAAATAACATATACTTGTATATTTTTATATTATTCTGATTGTTTAAGTTTTCGTAGTAAACAATTTTCGTGCAATAATATAGTTGAGTGTTATTCATGGCATTTTTGTTGATGTATCGTAGACACTCGTTCTGAATTTAATTCGAAATTAATTGAATTCATTGCGTGCAATAATCGCAATATAATAATAATAATAATAATATATAAACATTGCGATGATTATAGGTTATTTAAAATGTTAAATCTCATCTCATAAAGCACTTAATACGGTATAATTGGTGAAAATTTTTGCGCGTTTATCTTAAACAAACACACTCGAAAAACTGATGTAATCGACGTCGAGTGTCTCGCTTTTTATCGTGAAATGTGAATCACGTACACAAACAGCGAGTATTTTTCGTTTTTTTTTTTTTTTCGTAAGGATCACACGATGCTCGGTAATATCGGCGTTAAGTATACTGAACACTGATTTCTTTTTATTTCAACTCAGAACATTATGGCTGTAGTCGACATTTTTTTTTTTTTTTTTTTTTTAATTTAACTAGTCACTGACAATGTAATATTCCCGCGGGATTCTAGACATGAAATATAGTGCTTACGTTCTACGAAGAAACTACAAAATCTATATTTAATCGTTTCTTTCTTTTATTATTATTTTTTTTTTCCCGGAGTTTTCAATCTCTCCCTTCGACGGAACGCGGAGTGAGGAGAGGGGCTGAAGTTTTCGAACACGCTTCTCCTACGAGGCAGTATGACATCATTTCTCTTCGTCAGCCGTAGCCTACATAGGCGGCTGGCGTAGTGCGCGCGTGTTCTTAAAGAAATTGGTTTGGTTTGATATCATAAAACTTAATCTTAACGAAAATCATAATTAACGTAGAAGATAACGACAAACTCTAATCTGGCCGTTGTTTTTGTAATCGTTTTGTAATCGACTAAAGTACACTACGGCAAACTACATAATATCTCGAGTGTACCGAAAAATCTACAGTTATCGGGTTAACAACTTAGTTTTCTCGAGATACGAAACTGAACGTAAACTAGTTAAAAAGTTTTTGAAAGAGTTTTAAAGCCATTTGCGAAATTCACTTTTACTTAATCGGTTACTTTTTTTTTTCTTATTTTTATTTTTAAATTAAACGTTTTATCTAAACAAGTTGTGTTTTTAACAAGTATAATCGTGTTATTTTAAAACGTTTAAAATTTAATGTTGATGTTTATCTAAAAGTTAATGACAATGTAATTATGATTTTTAATAAAAAGTAATAATAGCCGAATGTCTTATAACGATTAACTTAATTAAAGTTGTTTATAATAATATTATATTTTCAAACTAAATCGTATTCGTTATTACGCGTCTAACTATACAATATTACGAACAACGGAGAAAGGAAAACGACTGCTCTGTTCAATGAACGTTCACGAAATTCGCAAAGTTTTCGTTAATTCCGTACGATACTTAAATTGATTAAAAGAAAATGTTTAGTTTAGACCATGACATGTTTACACATTTTTATGCGTGTTCGTAACAGTTTTTGTTTTTTTTTTTTTTTTAATACAGTAGGATCATACGAGAAATTATTTATTTCTCGTCTCTGGCATTAACTTAGACGTTACTATTATGTTATGTATAGATTTCAAATCGAGTGCAAAGCACAATTTGGGAAAGAAAGTAGTTAGCTAATGTAATTTTTTTCGAACAATGAAACTACCTGGAGAAATGAAAAATGTTATTTAGCACAAACACTTTACGGCGATCAAATAGGGATATAAATATAATATAACGATTTGTAAAACACTAAAATACGCGGTTATTTCTCCGGTTCTCGGAAGAAAAATCCGAATTAACACGGAATTCATAAAAAAAAAAAAAAAACGATACACGTTTCTTAGTAAATTCGACTTTCGATTCTCGATGCTCATTTTTTTTTTTTTTTTTTTAATCGTACCGAAAAAAAGAAAAGAGCAAATACATCAGCAAAGCGCCCATCGTGTTCACCGGTTTTAATGACGACGGATCGTAAAATGATAATCACAACACAACGTAACGAAAACAAAAAAAAAAATAAATAAATAAATAAAAATAATTCCCGATTGCCGAGATCCGAGCGAATTTCTCCGATTAATGCGAATCGTAAATCGTAAAACGTCGATCGGACCCACGGAGTCGGTGAAGATATTATTATAACGCCGCCGTCAAAAAGCCGGTCGAAAACGGCGGTTCCGCGGTTCTCTTCACGCATCGCACGCGCGCACGTACGCCGAGCGGCCGCACGGAATTATATTTTCCCGCGAGTCTCGATCCGCCGCGATAATAATTTACCGGGTTCCGTGTAAATAAGCAGACTTCGTTTTAATTTTGTCTGAATAAATAATTGATTATGTTAATCGACGATGTATTTCCATGGTCGAACGTGGGTAGAATATAATACGCGCATTATTCGCGTACGCGCGACCGAGTTCGACGACGCAATGGAAGAGGGGAAAGAAAAACCTTGTAGCCACACAAAGAGTATACGTTAAAATCGAATGAGTGAGTGTGTGTGTGTGTGTGTGTGTGTGTGTGTGTGTGTGTGTGTGTGTGTGTTTGAGCACATAGATGATACGAGTGTGACACGTGTGTGGGCAAAGGTGAGATTCTCGTGCGCAAATAACTCTCCTCTTCGTTCACTAATACAAACACATATTACACATACACACACACAAGCACGTAGACGGACGCTGCGACTCGTCGCATGAAATAATAATGCGTATCGTTTTCGAGATAATTATTCGTACGGGACAACGTTATGACATTACACACGCGCTTGTGATATCATCGTCGGACTTTGGGCGCGATGACGGTGGCGGCGGTGGCCGGGCGCCGCGTGCGTACACCACGGGACTTTGGGCTCGGCGCTCCGACGCGCGCGTAAACTACACATGATATAATTATTTGCTGACAATAATAATAATAGTAATAATAAAGATAATTATGATCAGGGCTCGGAAGTTGTGGCATTAAAAATGTTACTTTTTAGCTCCTTAATATGCACTTAAAAACTCCAAAATATGCGCTATAAATGGCACGAAAAAACAAAAAATATGCATTGAACTTGAAAAAATAATAATTATAAATTTATTATAAAAAAAATTAAATGTTATTTATAATTACATTTACCGATTACTAATTAATAAATAAACTATTTTATTAAATGCCACGAATAATAAATACATTGGACCGTCGATGAGTTTGTAGAACGGTGAAAAATGAAATATTTTTCGCTTTATTTCCCATAATTTAAATATTGAAAAAAAAATAACAAAGCAAAATCATTCTTTTCAACAAAATGTGATTTTTTCCTATATTATGTGAAAATATACCCAAAAATAGCACTAAAAACCCTAAAATAGTAAAATAGCAATAAAAACCGTAAATATGCAAAAAATGGCAAAAAAAAAATTCGTGTATGCCATGAGATAAGTGTGAAACATGTTTCTATCTTACTTAGGGTATTCTAGGACGAACCAAAAAAAAATATGCATTTGCCACAACTTCCGAGCCCTGATTATGATAAATAATACTGACATCGTAACGTCGCCGGTCGTAGGAATACGAAAACTCAACACTCCGGGGTACTTGTTTACTACCGGATCATACGCGTCGGGCGTGTACGCCTAAAGGTATGTCCATACTAGCGCGTTTTCGTTTTCACCTTACGATTCCACTTGCGTTTAAACTTGCTCTTCGTCATTCGATAAGCGCATGCGATTGTTGAGTGCTTTAAACGCATGCATCTTTCTGTCCACATCTGTGTCTACGCCAGTAGTCGTTTTTCACCGTGCGGTATAGTCACAAAACTAAAAGTATGTCAGATTCAAATTTACTTTTAGGTATTTCTGCAGCGTACTATATTATCGCGAATGCGAAAAAAAACGTGAGAAAAAGCGTTCCAAATGGATAAAAATTATTTTAAAACAAGAAACTTCGGTATTATTAACGATTTGCAATTGGACGAAGACTTCCTGTTTGGAAACTTTACGCGAATGTCCAAAACGAATTTTTTTTCGTTATTAAAAATGATCGAACTTCCCCTAACGCAAGTTTTTAATTTTGATTTTTACGGCGGACACACAATGTTGAATTCATTACCGATACGCTCCAACGCATCATTTCGTTTAATTTTGTTGCAATAGTCGGTATGATTTGCGTCCCATAAAAGTTTTGCCGATTTATATGATTAAATAAATTTCAATGTTTGATTTTCATCCATTATTATGAGTAACACACTGAATATAAACGAAAAAATCAAAACGATACAAATCAAAATACTGAAATAAAACAATAATTACAGAAGTCGCAATCAAATCGCACGAAAAATCCACTGGGCTTGGAAACACGTGCTTTGTCGCGTGCTGAACAAAACTTTTCTCCGTTCAACTCGATAGACGTATGCGTTATTGAATGCGCTTCGTTCGTCATCGCATGCTCTATGACGCATGCGCTTATCGCAAGCAAAAACGCACGAGTGTGGACATACCTTTTTAAAATCGGGCTCACGAATCGTTCGAAATTGATAAATTTCTCGTCGGTAGAAACGTATACACGACAGTCTCTGTTTCACGTTTCGAATATAAACACGCATTCTTACACACGGTAACGGGAGAATACTCGTAAAAATAAGTCAGTCGTGCACATTCCTAATCTATGTGTGTGTATGTGTGTAATTTTCGACTGTTTGCTGAATGGATATACACACACGCACATAATATATATTTTATATGTATATAGAAGAGCACGTATAATTCCGTAGACCACAAGCGAGCTCGAACGGTCGGCGATTTTGACGGGACTCGTTCCGAAGGTGTTGTTCTCGAGGTTACAGTGGTTTACGGACGACGGACGAGAAATGCGATTTTAAATTTAATTACGATACGTCCGCCGTTCGTGGCTCTGACTGTTGGCGGCCCGACGACGCGTCCGCCTGCATATAATGTAAAAAGCGAACACGCGCGTCTCGCGAATACTACGCGTATCCTAACGTGATAATATTCATCTCACAACACAAACGGACTACGCTACAACTCTACGATTGAAATCACTACTACAACTACTAATTTTTTTTTTTTAATATTACTATTGTGACTGTACGCGGAACGGACGGACGAAATTATCGTCAAAACACTCGTCGGGGTAAAATGGAATCAACCTCCCTTTTACAATAACGTTAAAATAAAATCAAATTAATAAACGTACCTTTTTTTTCCCCGACCCATTAGATTTGTAACCGGCTTTTTGTCGAGCGACGAAGAAAACCACGCGGGGGAGGCGTACTTCACGAGCACCTCCCAACTCTCTACATTATTACATATATTTCGTAACCTTTGCGCTCGTGGTTACCGAACAAATGGTTTCGAGCCGTGTGCATCGTGATTCGTGACGCAGCGCGTACTTGTTTTATTCGCGTGGCCGTAGCGCGGTAGACGTACCAATTTGCAAACCAAATCTAATTAAATATTCAAATGTATCGCATAATACCACGGGACGGTGGGATTTGGTAGGTCCATTTTGCGAGCCGTTACCGAGAACGGTGTCGCGAAATCGATACGGTGTGCGAATCACATACACGACACACATACAGTTTAGACGTTTACATTACCGATAATAAATACTTATTATACAACAGTGTATACTGCGTGTACTTACATATTTTTATGATCAATCGTCTACGTGCGTGAAGTTGGCCCCCCCACCTTCGCAAATTTCTGTGAAAATTATGTAATCATTTTGCAAATAATTTGCAAATATTTGCAAATTGGTTTTCAGAATTTGCAAATAAATTCCCCGCCCGGTATAAAAAAAATAAGATTGGGGGGGCCAACTTCACGCAGCCCCCCCTTTTGAGCCACGAACTTCAAAATGCAACCAACATTTTGCAAATCATTTGCAAATATTTGCAAATTGGTTTTCAGAATTTGCAAATAAATTCCCCGCCCGGTATAAAAGAAATAAGATTGGGGGGGCCAACTTCACGCAGCCCCCCCTTTTGAGCCACGAACTTCAAAATGCTACCAACATTTTGCAAATCATTTGCAAATATTTGCAAATTGGTTTTCAGAATTTGCAAATAAATTCCCTGCCCGGTATAACAAAAATAAGACGGGGGGCCAACTTCACGCAGCCCCCCCTTTTGAGTCACGAACTTCAAAATGCTACCAACATTTTGCAAATCATTTGCAAATATTTGCAAATTGGTTTTTAAGATTTGCAAATCAATATTTTTTTTTTGGCGAATTTTACAAGTTTTTTCACCAGCCCCCCTTGTCCGATCGATTTAAAAATACCACCAAACAATTGCAAATCAATTGCAAATAATTGCAAATCGAGTTTCCCTAATTGCACATCTTTTTTTACATTTTTTACGAATTTTTCAACTTTTTTAGCCAGCCCCCAATAATTGCAAATAATTGCAAAGGTTAAAACATTGTTATTATACTAAAGTCTAAAAATACTTAATTATAATTTGCAAATTGTATACACCCTTAATTAATAAATCAATTAAGTACTTCCTCTTTTTTCATTTTTTACTATAAAAACGAGAAAATATTTGTTGAATACAATATACATATTTATTAATTTGAACGTTTAGATTGTTATTTACAAATTGTTTGTAATCAAAAATAATATTTCTAACATCTAATTGCTATAAAAAAATAAATAAATAGTAGCGTGGGTCGGACCTTTAGTTAGACCTGCTTACTACCTAATATTTTTATGGATACTGATTAATTTTTAGCTTTATATTATTATATATCAAATATTAAATAAAAGCCTATACCTACTGCACATTTTAAATTTGTTTATGCATATACTATTGTTGTTATATTTTTTAATTTTATTATGCATTATATTTACATCATTGATTCATAGGATTTAACTACTTTTTAGTTGTATACTTGTATAATAATTCTGGTCCATAATAATATACCTATAATCATGGATCTTGCTTCATCAATGTCAGAGCAGGATTGAGAGTCAGAGTCGCCCTGGAGCAATATATATTTGATAGAAATTATCAAGAAGTCGTTAAAAACTTAAAACAGTATAATAATATGTATTTAATGTAATATTGTATGAATAAGTTAAAAATTTAAAAAAATACCTTTGGTACCTTATATTATTACGTAAATAACTTCTACAATTTTAAAATCTTAAATTTTTTATATTTTATATATACATATTATAATAGGCGCAGGTATGTATATTTTAATAAAAATAAGACGATAAAAAGCGTATTCAACGACGCGGTACAGGAAATCGATTAGATAAAACTACAAAAGTCGTTTATTTATCACAGAATTGTACAAAATTGTATGCAAACTGTGATTAATACCATACTTTATTCATGGTTATAATATTTATTTTTACATTCATTTTACATCGGGCTATTTTTAATTTTTGTACATTATTATTCGTTATTATTTCATACCATACAAAATATTTTCATTTATTATTTTCTCTCCGGAGGAATATGACGTGGTCTATTTGACTGTTTGTTTTTAAATATTATTATACCACTGCAGATTAATTTTAAAAATGGAAACCGTAAAGGTAAGTGGAATACTACATTTTTGATATTAATAAATCTTTTAGTTTATTGATATCCGTTATTATTCATAGGCTAAAATAAACTATTTTTACGGACCACGCTACAGGGCTGATGTATTTACGGTATATAGGTTTTTGAAATAATATTTATTTTTTTACTGAATCTATCATAACTATAAGTAAATCGAATTGTTGTGATTGTAATAAATATATAAATAAATAAATAAATATATATATATATATATATATATATATATATATATATATATATATATATATATATATATAAATATTTATAAGAATTGTCTTATTGACTTGATTTGCTTGCGGGTTGGATGACTTATTACAGCGAACTTTTTATATTTTTACTCTGTAAGCAGTGCACATTTTTTTATATACTGTAAATTAGATGTCCGTGAAGTTGGTCCTCCACATGGTCTCAAATTGGTTAAGAATTTGGTTAAGAATTTGGTAAAAATTGATAACTGCTTGTACGTGTGCATTTTAGAGCTCTCCGCTATTTCTTTTACATTACTAAATTTAAATAATCTCTTATATTAGCAAACAGTTAAATATCATTTACCTATGTTTGGGTTCTTATTGTTAAATTTTAAAATACATTAATTCAATATTATTGTATTTATACTTCGGATCAATATAATTTTACTTAAAACGTATGTCGTAAGTATGTGCTTGCACACGTACATTACGGGGTGGACGGACTAATAAAATAAACAAGACCGCGTGTGTGTAAGGAGCGGATCAGACTGAAAGACACTTTATTCTAAATGATAATTAATGACCATTAATATCTAATAATAATAATAATCTACATTATCGACGATACCGCTGGATTACATGGATTTTTTTTTTTATAAATATTTTAATTTCAGATTTGGATGATATTATTATAATATATTATTTAAACGAAGTATAACGATTTTAATTATTTTGTTATTTAAAAATATAATTCTTGACTATACCTACATAAATTTCACTAATATTATGTTTTTCAGTATTTTTAAGAATTTTACGTTTTGTTAAAAATTTTAGATTAAATCAAAAGGCAGGAAACCAGTTGTGGATCAAAATTTACTATTTAATATTTTGAAAGATAAAAAAGATGAGATTTTTAGTGACGGTAAGTTGGTGCCGGTAACTAATAATATATGGACTGAAATATCAAACAAGTTACAAAACAAAATATCACCAAATAGTATTTATATATCCCTCTATCATGATAGAAATAATTGGAAAACTGAGTTAAAAAAAATACTTGGATTACTGAATAGTTCTTTAAGTGAGAATGGGAGTATTGATGAAAGTGATAGCTCATCTTCGTCTGTGTCAGAATATTGTTCTAGCAGAGAACTTTTTGAGTTTGAACTGGCATATGATAAATATAGATCAATTTTAACAACGCCAGTTGATTATAAAAATAAAGGTAAAACAAGAAAATATAATATTTTAAAACCACATGCTTGGTCTGACGTCATTAATGATGAGTTTTTATTAATGCATAAGTTGCCATGTACTTTTATCTATAAAAGAGCGAAAGTGTGTCTTGAAGCCGGTCAAAATTCAAAATTTATAACATTTGAAGGGAAATGTAAGGAAGAAACTTGTGGTGCATTACTTTCAGGATGGAGTAAAGAAAAACCAAAAGAAGGAGAACCCTTAAAAATATCAATTTTGACAAATAATACTATTGGAAAGGAGATTCAACATACCATAAAACGACCACTGAAGGGTGAAAAACGGAAATTTATTGGAAAGCAGTTAGCTAATGACTTGGCATGTAATTGGAGGCGGAAAAATGTAGAAATTATGGAGTTTGGACGTATTTCACCACCTAATTTATATAAACAAGATATACTACGTAAAGCTAAACAGGAGTACAGAGACCGATCCCTGGGCATTACTACAAAAGATCCTGTTAATTCTCTTATTGAATTCAAACACAATTCATCTTTTTCTGGCTCTATTCATAGTATTGGAGTTGATCCATTCATGGTTCATTATTGGAGTAGACACCAAATTATTATTTATAAAGATGCTAAGAAAGAATACTGTCGATTATCTATAGATGCCACAGGAGGACTAGTTAAAAAGATAAAACGAACATCATTAAATTTAACTTCAGCATACATTTTTTTATATGAAGCGGTAATTTCTACAAGTTTCGGACATTTACCGGTGGCTCAAATGTTATCAGAAAAACAAGATACATTGACCATATGGAATTGGCTTTCTAATTGGAAGAAAAATGCGATTCAAGAGCCAAATGAAACGGTTTGTGACTATTCAAAAGCACTTCTTGGGGCTTTAACTAGATCTTTTTGTGATGGAATGAGTCTTAAAATATATACCGAAACTTGTTTTTTAATATTGATTGGGATTAAAGACACGCAGTTACCTAAATGCTATATTCGTCTAGATGTAGCACATATTATAAAAATTTTTTGTAGATTCAAATGTTTTACTGAAAAAAATAAAAAATATTTAAAAGAATTTTATGTTCGAGGATTACGTTTGCTCCTAACCACTGAAGAATTGAGAGAATTCAAAAACATATTAGAGTCATTATTGACGGTTATGTTATGTGAAACAGATGGATGGGTGACTGACTGTGATCAAGTTGAAAAATCTCCATCAGAAAAATGTAGAGAATTAATTTTATCATTAATAAAATCAAATGAAAATATTTCTTTTGATAATGAACATGACTATACTGAGCCAATAGATACCGATATGCCACCAGATTCATATTTATATGATCAAGAAGAATCTGACCAAGAGAGCTATGTAGATACCAGTGAAATTGAAAAGTTCTTAAACAAGATAAAAGAGACAAGCTACCAAAATTCTAAAATTAAAGGTACGTTTATATAAAACTATATACATTTTTATAAAAATCTTTTTTATAATATTAATATTTATAGATAATACCTAATTACCGCGCAGACCAAACAATAAATATATTTACATTTTTATTAATTACATATTTAAATATAATAAACAATTCAAAAAAAAGCATTATCGCTTCAAAAATGGTGGATGGGATGGGTAATTTTTTTTAATTAATTTTTTTCTGAGAAAAACTTTTAGGGTGTTGGCGTCGGAGAGAGTAGGAGACACAGCCCTCTTTAAATATAACATATTATAACTATAAATGCAATGTGGATACGTCATATTCGAGCTCTAATTAATAATACATATTAATAAAATATTTATGTAAATATCCTGTGTATGTATAAAAAATTATTTAAAAGCTATAATTTTCATAAAACGTGGTTGCCTGTGGGCTCTATGGTCTTTAAACTGTGATTATTATCTTTCTTCTTGACATGTTCACATTATACAAAAATATTTGTTATTTTGATTTTTTATCTAAATATTTATTATTATACAAAAAAATAGTCTAAATAATATTATTAGATATTAAGTTATCAGAATTCCAAAATGTTCAGTATCATCGGGTATTTTTAATTGTAGGACTATCAATATAATTTATATTATTATATGGACGTAGTTATTGACATGTTTTGTATTTGCAGGTAATCGAATATCTGCTTATTTCTTACCAGAGTTAGCAAAAGATGTATTTCGGGTGTGTAAAGATTTTCCGCTCTGGACTAACGTAATGAGATCAAGTTTTGGGTCACCATATAAAATTGCTTCATCGGCATCAGTTGAGGGTGATTTTAAACAATTGAAAACTCACATTTTACGGTTTGATGTGCGTCCAATGGCTCTTGATAAGTTTGTAGTTACTCACCTAAAGAGCATAGATAGTAATACAAAACTTTTTCGCAGTAAGCAACTGCGAAATGCTTGCTCAGACAATGATGTGATATCACCACATTTAGATAACCACAATATGACTTCTGTAAATATTTCTTCAGTAAATTCACCAGAGATCACTCAAAATATTAAAAATACAGAAGATTGTACTTTGAGCGATAAAAATGTAGTTGATATTCAAAAACCAGATTATACATTATCAGATAACGATGGAATAAGTTCAAGTGAAGAATCTAATATATCTAAAAATTCTCTAGATGAAATTGAAAATTGGCGTGGTAAGGGATCTGAAGAAATATTAATTCCATTCAAACACACGAAGGCTAAAAAAAAGCTAAGACAAACAAAGTATATGGAATCGACACCTGAGATTGAGAAAATAATATCAAATAGATCAACACGTTCATCCAAAAATAATTTTTTAGTCAACGGAAATATGTCTACACCTATAATAATGAAAAAAAAACGTTACCTGGTACACAACACATGCCCATTTGACTCAATTTCAGTTTTAATTGCAATGGCATATATAGATATACCTGCATACAAAAGTTTCGTGGATATAAATTCAAATATTTATCTTCAATTTTGTCAAAAGTTAGCTACCAAACAGTGTTCTACAAATACATACAAAGAGCGATTAACACTTCTACAAAATGTTTTCCCAGAAGACACCGGAATAACAGATGTCAAACTTATAGATGCGAGATGTAACGTGACTTATATGATCACTAGTTTTTTGAAAAGTGTGCCATCTGCCGTTGAAAATCGACAGTGTTTCCACTGTGCTACGTCGAAATCTTTACCATGTCCAACAATAATTTTAAACTCAACATTTAACAATTTTAATGATTTGGAGGCTAGTTTGAAAGAGTACAGTGAAGTAAAAAAAACTAAATGCACAGAACTAAACTGTTTGGGATTTTTAAATGTAACCAAAGTTCTAGGAAACCATTTATTTATTGAAACAGATTTAATTGCTGAACACCAAGAGTACTCACTGGCTGACTTGCAGTATAGTCTGATAATTGACAGTAACAGGTATTGAATATAATTATTTTAAAACAATATATTATTTAATTAATTGTTCTGAATAATTTTTAGATATATATTATCCGGAGCAGTATCTTATGGACATGATCATTATGTAGCGTATGTACGCCGCGTAAATAGATGGGAGATACACAATGATTTGGCAAAAAAAATAAAAAGTACCCCATTTTCAACAAAAATAAAACCACATATAATTTTATATGTGAAAGAGTAAAAAAAAAGTTATGTATATAGGTACAAAAGTCAACTATAGTAATAAGAGAAGCTTATTTTTTTTTTTTTTTTTTTATAAAACAAAGAGACAAAATGGTTATATTTTAATAATTTTAAATTTATATTATGAGTTTGTTTCAAGATAAATAAAAGTAATACAAATCAACAAACTATTAAAACAATTGTCTTTTTTTAATTTTCCTTTTACCAATTCTTCTAGAAGTATTTTAGAAGTAAAATACTTCTATATGTACCTAGTATATTATTTCAATTGTGTATTATATAATTGTATGCTATACTATAAACTATACATACGTATAAACACCAACGATTGGTATGAGTTTGAACTCGAAATTATAAAAAAGTTAGCGAATTTTGAAATTCGTAGCTCAAAAGGGGGAGGGCTGCGTGAAGTTGGCCCCCCGTCTTTTTTTTTTATACCGGGCGGGGAATTTATTTGCAAATTCTGAAAACCAATTTGCAAATATTTGCAAATGATTTGCAAAATGTTGGTAGCATTTTGAAGTTCGTGGCTCAAAAGGGGGGGCTGCGTGAAGTTGGCCCCCCGTCTTATTTTTGTTATACCGGGCAGGAAATTAATTTGCAAATTCTGAAAACCAATTTGCAAATATTTGCAAATGATTTGCAAAATGTTGGTAGCATTTTGAAGTTCGTGGCTCAAAAGGGGGGGCTGCGTGAAGTTGGCCCCCCCAATCTTATTTCTTTTATACCGGGCGGGGAATTTATTTGCAAATTCTGAAAACCAATTTGCAAATATTTGCAAATGATTTGCAAAATGTTGGTTGCATTTTGAAGTTCGTGGCTCAAAAGGGGGGGCTGCGTGAAGTTGGCCCCCCCAATCTTATTTTTTTTATACCGGGCGGGGAATTTAATTGCAAATTCTGAAAACCAATTTGCAAATATTTGCAAATTATTTGCAAAATGATCACATAATTTTCACAGAAATTTGCGAAGGTGGGGGGGCCAACTTCACGCACGTCAATCGTCTTCGGTTTTGTTCCGCACTTTTACATTTCACTAAATTGTGTGCGGCAGCGGTTCCCAAACTTTTTTTCCGCGGTGCCATTTTGGGGGCCCCGAGTTAGCCACGGTGCCCTGCTGTTTATAAAGCGAAAGACAGAACAAAAAAAGTACTCATTGATAACAAATTTTATTAATTTTATTGAACCTAATACAATCTTAGCATTCTAAGCTACACAGCTGACACCGACCCGAAAAATCTTGCAGACCGATTTCGAAACGTGTTATGACCCCCCGGGTCACACATGTTTTTATTTAAACGATTGCTTAAACGTTCATATTCTATGTGGACCCAACACAAAAAACTAAAATAAAATTTGAGTGAAAATTAAATGAAAATAAATGAATTTATTATAGAAATATCATCAAAATCAATCCGTCGATTAGATTATATCGCACCGGAAAAAAACAAATACAAAATACAAGTTCACGGCAGAAAATCGTCTACTCGACAGAAACGTATTTCGTAAAAGCCCGATGGTCCTTGCAGATCATAAAACTATCCGAGGTGAGCCACGGTTTTTCCACCCCTGGTGTACCTACGCTGTACGGACGACCGTCTGTCCGTACGACTGCAGTGTATCATCGAGGAACGTCGTCGTGGCGGCAGCGGTCCGCTGAAAATAACGTTTTATTTTTTATTCTCTAGCGCGGCATCCCCTGCCTCGTTCCCATTCTCGTTACCGCGCTAATCCCCTAGTGCCGTTAAAAATCTGAATAATTATACCGCGCGCGCCCACGGTTTATTAGTGTACGTATAAAAGACTCCGCGGAGTCGGAAAACGATTTTATAACGACGGAAAAATGCAAATACCCGTCGAGTTTTCTGAGCGAGGCGAATACCGCCGCCGTCGCCTGTGTACATCGCGCGAACGGTCCACGCCACTTTTGTCCGTCGGAAATACGACGGAAACTCTTTTGCGTGTACATCAGAATAATATTAAATTTCATTCGCTGTGCATATCCGTTGTACGTTCCCCTTTTTTGATGTTCTAAAGTCTCTGACGTATATTCGTACGTTATCCCACATCATTTCTTGTTTATACACGATCGTTTAAGTGTGATTTATTAATTATAATAAAAATAATTCGAAAAAAATATTTAAATTTTTTATTTTTGGTTGATATTTTAGATATTAAAGTTTTTTTTTTCGATTTGACCAATATAGGTGTAAACATTTCAATTTCGGAGTAGTGGCGTATAGAAACAAGAGTATCCCGTAAATATTCACTGGCACCAGTCCGATTGTTAACCCTAAAGAGTATCTTTTTTTTTAATATCTTCATTATCTGGAATCGGGTGTTTTACAAATATACGTGAGTTAGTTGTTTATTATGTTTGTATACTCTTCAACTGATTCGACGATATTTTTCATGGTAATTGCCCCCATTTTTAGTTTTTACAAACACACGTCATGTATACCGTTCGGACCAACAATGTTGATATTGCATCAAGTAGACGTTTCCTAGTGTCCGGTTTATATTTTACACTCGTTTTCTTAAACGGCCCGATTAACCGTTCAGGTTTGTCAATATCGTGTAATTTTTCCCATTCGATTAGTCACTGCGCATATTTTATGTAAAACCGTCGCGTATGTTTGTCGTAATATTTTATTTAAATATTGATTTATTTTTTTTTTTTATAATTAATTAGTCGTCGGATTTAAACACCGTCAATTATGAACTCGTTTACAGCACTGTAAATTAATAACCATTTGCTGGTATTATTAATATGATATCATTTGCATTATGATTTATCATTAAACGTATTTATGTTTTTTAATTATTTTGTTTACGCGCACGTTGTGTTTACTTTACGAATATTTCGTCGCTCGTGTATCATATGATAATTCATTTACTCTTCCGAAAACTAATTATACGCTTTTACGTACAATACATTGTAGAACTGTTGGTATTTTACAATAATTGTTATACGGAAAAATACAAATCGGTTCGATGAAAAGTTATTGCGACCGGTCGCGAAATATCACACCGATAGACCGAGGCACGACATTTTTCGGTAGCCGCATGTCCGAATGCACCCGTCGTCGTTGGCGATCGGACGGCTTTCGAATCGCGGGGCCCCGGTCTCGGAAACACGGTAATCCGATACCGTTTACGGTTCCTGTGCGTTCGAACGTCGAAGAAATAATAATAATAATAATAATGTAAATAAAGCGTCGGCACGTTAAGACTCTCGGTCCATCGGACAGCGGTGACCGGTGGAAAATAATTGAATCGACGCGTTTTCTGCACACACGTCCGCACGCATGCACACATACGTACATCTGACTTTGGTATATTGAATAACCGGTTGTTAATTCGTTTTTTTTATTTTTTTTTACTATAATTATACTTCGCGGTCGATCGATTGAAATTTCCGTCCCAAACGAAACGGTCATCCGCTGCTAGGCGTCATCCGTTTTTTCATGCCTGTACGAGACGACGCGACCACTACTTTCCTTTGTGTTAAGATATCGCCGCATGTCGTACGTTACCGAAATCATATTAGATGTGGATTTAGCGTGAATGATCGGATGGACGATAGATCTATAGCGCGGTATAGATCTCGCGGTTCTACGTCAAAAGAGCGAAAGCGAAAGCGCGAATGCAAAAAGAGCGAACGACAATATGAGTGAATACAAAAATGGCGAAAAAAAAATATCAAAAAAATTAAAAAAATCGGAGGATTTGGCGGAGCTGAATGTTCAATTTCTGGAAGTGCGAAATACACAAAGAGCTTAACATAAGCTTAAGATTCCGCTATTATAACTCCGGGGTTATCTTGAGTTACCACGGCTCCTCGATTTTTTACGGTTTCTACAATTTCTACATTGTCATGTTTTTTACATTGAATTTGTTACCAATTTTTATGGTTTTTAACGATACCGACGTCGGACCGCGGCGGCGAACAAAACCGTTCGTTTTCCCGGAGAAAATTCGTCTTTCGACCGGCAAACTTTTCGCCCCGCCCGCGTTTAAATGACGTACACGACGTTCTGTACACGTCATAACGTCTTTTACCGCCGACGACTTCCCTTCCCTCCAACCATCCCCTCCCGTACCACCTGTACCTCCGCCAAGTCGGACGCGAACTTTTAATAATAATTGATATTCCGGCCGCCGCGCAATACGTCGTAACAACGTGTACGGCCTGTGTTTATTACATTATCAACGTTTCGACTGGAGGAAGTAATATTTAGAACTAATTACGAGTTACGGCCTTAGTGAGCTCGCACGGAACGCGCTACAACTTTGATCGGTAAAACTGGTATTTCTGGTCCGCCGGTCGTCGTCGGCGGGGGCAAGAAAAAAATACGTTTTTCGGTGTTTCCGATAATAATATTGTAACACTTATCATATGATACGTATATGCTAGGCTCGAGAGCGCGAACGTTCACGAAAAATGCACGGTTTATCTCTGTGCGTTGCGTATTCTCTCGTCCGGAAACCTTGAAATAATAACGACATGCGTTTTCTACGATTTCGTTTCGAGTCGCATAACCTGCATTAATTCAAACGCTAGTGAGATCCGAAATTCTAACTACACCACTGTTTCTGTACACGTTTTCAAAGTCCGTCGGGTCGAAAATAACATGCGTTCGAAGGCGAGTATAGTCCACGTACTCGTATTTTTTTTTCGCGTTGGCGATTTTTATTTGTATCTGCTCACGAAAATATTGCACTATTCCTAGTAGTATCACGGTTAGCGAATTCAAATTTCATGAAAAGCCTAATTAAAAATAATTAATTGATGATTTATTAAAAAATGTAAAAAAAAAGTGTAACACGTCAATCGTTTAAGATTAAATTATCGGGAATCATATATCATGATGAATTAAGTGAATTTTAGTTGGTTTTTGAACATGATTTCGAGATGACATCTCGAAGCGTTTCTTCTTCAATTATCATTAATATTAATAGATAATACAGCCGCAGAAAATTATATAAAAAAAAAAAAACAAGATAATAAATGAATAATAATAAAGAAACGAGAAAAAATATTATCCAATTATTTTCGATTTGATTTCACGGTCATGTTTTTTTTTTTACGATATCAGTGTTTCACTAAAATTATAATTAATGTAATAAAAACTGTTACGTTCTTTGGTACGGTAAACACCTTGCGTTCAATTTAGATCATAGAAATTAACTGTGTTAATATATCGACACTTAAATCTATATGGACAATAGGTTAGGTGAACTTGACCTAGAATTCCGGAGATTCATTTTTATATTATATATTTTTTATGGCGAAGGAAAAAAAACATACATTTGATTAACGGACACGAGTTCACCTAGATAATTGAAATCAATCGCACTGTTCGTTTTCGTCGCGTACGATGTGGTCTGATGATTCAAGTAGATTTTTTCAGCACTCGCGTCAGTGTGCGGTTTTGTTTCGTTACGAGGGCGAAACAAAACAATATACTCACCGTCGTCGTGCTAAACACGGCCGAACAAATTATAAAACGAGGAGCGGGGTGGGGAGGGGCTTTGAACGGGGATTAAATTCGAACGGTCTTCTATACAGACGTGCCGATCACGACGATGACATAACGCTGTTGTGGTCCACGCAGAAGGTGAAAAGTATCGCGTGAATATTTCCGGTCGGAAACACGGTTGTCAGATGCACGCGATTCGAACGTTCGGGGTCACACCTAGACGTGGACGAGACGAAAATTCACCGTGCGTACGACGGGATTCAGCTACATACGGATCAACGGCTCGGTTCTCACGCGATATCCGTTCGCGACCCGCGTCCAAGCACGAAACTCTTGCCGTCCACGTACCACGTCGGAATATTATCATGCGATTCGTCGGTCGAGGGGGTTTAAAAATTCACGGAGAAATAATGACGTTCTACACTTCTACCGCCTTCATCGGGTCGCTCACGGATCGCTGCTTCCAGCCACCCCGCGTCTACCGTACCCGTGGCCGGCTGTGACGTGCGTGGAGGGACGAGAGCTGGCGTGACGACGACGGCGGGGTGTGTTTATTTATTATTTTGGTTTTAAACGATCCGAAATCGACCCGAACGCATATGCTGCGTCGCGACGCATAATGAAGAAGAGGAGGTTACCGGTGGCAGCGGGGTCATGTATATAACAACATATGTGTTTGTGTGTGTGTGGAATCACGGTTACACGAAACGCACTGGCACGCTGTAAATTTATTGAAAAAATGTGTTAACCAGAACGGCGTGTTTTCTAAAAGGTCCGACGGTGAAATCAAATACTCGGGCCATATTTCACAGAGCCAAAAAGGTCCCGGCGCGCCAGCACGGCAGGCGGGAGGGGAGTCTGACTGGAGGAGTAAAAAAAAAGTTATCGCCCGGCTTTATTAACCACTGCACGTATAACATATACAGCAGCAGCAGCAAAAGTAATAGTAGTTGTATTAGTAGTAGTAGTAGTAGTAGTAGTAGTAGTAGTAGTGGTAATATAGAGTGGAGAAGACAGGAAGACACGGTGGTGGCGGCGAGGCGGGGATGTCGGCGGGTGGACGACGAGAGGAGTGTGGAAAGAGTCCGCGAGAGAGTGGGAAAACGGCATGTGTGTGTGTGTGTGTGTTTGTGTGTGTGTGTGTGTGTGTGTGTGTGTGTGTGTGTGTGTGTGTGTGTGTGTGTGTGTGTGTGTGTGTGTGTGTGTGTGTGTGTGTGTGCACATATATGTATAGGTATAAAATATACGAGTGGAATTTATGTGTTCGTTAGGTTAACACACACGCAGCGGCGACGAGACCAGGAATCGAAACCTAGACCCATGAATTCACCTGTCACTCGATACGACGACGACGACGACGACTTCGGCGGCGGTGAATACGACTACGACCGATACCCGGGGATCCAGTCCGGGATACAGTCCTCGGGTGGAAGAATAAAATAATTAAATTGAAAAAAAAAAAGAACAGAAATAATAATAATAATTATAATAACGTAGAAACGGTCGAGGTCTCTGACGGATATTTTTTCGAAGTCATTAACTGGCAATTAATACGTGTGTATGTTATATTATCATAAAATCGATACCGGCGTACCTTGTACACGCGTTATAATCATATATTATACGAGTTGGGTTTTTTCGTCGCGGATGCTGGCACGGCAATGGTACACGCACACACACACACACACACACACACACACACACACACACACACACACACACACACACACACAAGCACACACACATATGAAACCGAATGCCGCTCGTCGGTCTCGAAAGCCGGATGATTTTTTTTTGTCATTTTCCCCGCCCGTAATTATTCGATTTTTATCTGACGCCCCTACTCATACACACGTATATATATATATATATATATATATATATATATATATATATATATATATATATATATATACCCTACTCGTGCGCGCGTGCATTTAATGTACATATTACTCGCGTGTATATAAACGTGATAAAATATATATAATACTCTTGATTACTGTAGATACTTGATGACTCAAAATTCTTCCACACGTCTCAGAGAGAGAAAGAGAGAGAGAGAGAGAGAGAGAGAGAGAGAGAGAGAGAGAGAGAGAGAGAAAATATCCTCAAAATCGTTTGTACGAGTAAAATACGCGCGCTCGACAAGTGGAAAGTCCTAGATCAGTCGAGTTTTTTTTTTCTGTTTTTCGTTTATTTTTTCATTTACTATAGTAGACGAGTTTACGCGTGTGCAGCACGTATACCGGGCGAGTTACTAAGACGGTCCGGCCCGATCGAAGATTTCTCACCGTTTCACACGACAAATAATAATAATAATAATATTCGCGTGTCGGATAACGTTTCGTTACTGTTTATTTTTTTAACGAGTCGTCTGCGGAGGAAAAAAAATATCAATAAATATCGACTCTCGGTTTCGGCCCGCGGCCGTGAACACATCGCCGTACGATTTATACATAAATATATAAACTATTATTATTATTATTATTATTATTATGACGATAATAATTATTATGTAGAGTAACGCGACCGCGCGGCGGCGGCGGTTTTCGGTCGTGATTAACGCGAATCCGCGGCCGACTCGGCTCGGATTTTACGTTGTGTGTTCGTCCGCGCGTCGTTTTGACGGTAATTATTTCTGCAACGTAAAATATTGCGGCTAATGGCGTGTGTGCGGTACGGACGGCCGGGGGGCCTGCCCCGGTAACGCGCGCGGTCGGCCCGCCGCCGACGGCCGGGTCTCCGTGCGCGCCGATCAAAACGATTGGAAACGAAACGCACGCATAAATTATTATTGTTCGACGAATATCCTTCAAAACTAGTATGATACCGTGTTGTAGCCGAACGGTCGGCCTGTACTCGTGGTAATAAATAAAATTCACACGTGAACGAGGAAAGAAGTAAAAAAAAAAAAAAACAAAAAAAAAACAAAACGATTACTTATATAACTGGTACCCGTCGCGTCCGTGGCGCGTCCGTGTACGCGATACACGTAAAACGTCACGACCGATCGATTTTTTTCGAACGTCGAGAAAACAGCGAATATGCGAGAATTTTTCACACTCGTCGCAAGCGCGCGGTAGTTCGTTCCCCTAATCACGCCCCTTCCCCCCCCATCTGCCTAGCACCGCGCGAATTGTTTTCGCGGACGTATTGCAGTATACGATCGAGAATCGTTCGCTGAAAACCGGCGCGCGAAAATGTAGCAGCTAGTTTGCGAGTGTACATTATACTATTTTCGTTATTATTATTATTGTACGCCGCAAACAAATATTGGCGTGCGAATAAAATGATAATAACTCGCGAAAAATTTTGCCGAACGTTTTCGGTCCAGCTATTTTCATAATCGTGCCAAGGACGTTTGTAAAATGTCTCTTCGCATGTAACGACAAAAACACACACACACACGCGCGCAGTGATAATAAAATGGCAAAATAAAAAATCCATTTTATGTATGATTCGGTATTTTACGGAGTCGCACACTCACACACACACACACACACACACGAGCGCACGCCTCACACACTGCACACATACCGCATACCATGTCGTCGTGGCCAAAACACCACGAGTGTCTAAACTTCACACATTTCATCTGACGACACGCCGTTTAATTATCGTCACCGTATACACTCGTTTCACGTCGTCTCCTCGCCTAATGGCGTTTCGCGCGATATAACGCGTCTGTTTAGGTGTGAAAAAAACTTGCAGAATAATTTATTAATAATATTACGGCTTTGGGGACGATTTGGCGTACGCTCCGTACGGTTTTTGCGAATCACGGCACACACACACACACACACACACACACACACACACACACACACACACACACACACACACACACACACTCACGTCGAGCCAGTAATATTTTCACTTTAAAATCACGAGTGGCGGAGAATATTGTACGCATTACGGTATTACCTACGATGTTGTTTTTTCGATGATACTCTTTGGCCAGGTAAAAAAAAAAAAAAAAAATACATCGTGTGACACTTCTGTCGGTTACGAATTGAACTGGTAATGAGATATGACGAAGTACACGGAGTCCGTGACGTTTTTGCGTTTTTATAGTGCCAGTTGTTTTCGCTCTTGTACAAAAAACTTCAGGTTAGGTTAACTAATTTGTATATATATATATATATATATATATATATATATATATATATATATATATATATATATATATATAGTCGTATAAATATGACGAAACACGATGTTTGCGAATACAACATTATTATTTGGATGAATTTTATATAATTATGAAAATTATATTTAGTTCTCAGTCGACGCGGCCATTGGATGAGAAGCGTATTCGAGTGGAATATTGGAAAAACATAGAGAACAATATCGTCCTGACCTATTTACAGTAGAAATCATTAAAATCATCGATTATAAAACGTAATAATAATATATCATCATCGGTGAAATGCATTAGGCATTGAATTTTTTTTTTTTTAGTTTTTTCGACATCGGACGGTATGTATGTACACTGTACACACACACACACACACACACACACACACACACACACACACACACACACACACACACACATACACAAACAAATTTCAGAACTTCACGAAAGTTGCGCAATAATCAATCAGAAAAATATTTACTTATATATACACATATATAAATATACGCAGGTGTGCCAAGGTTAAGAGGAAAAAATATGAAATAAAATAATAGCACATAGAATTTCGTTTGATTTCAATTTTTATTTTTATTTTTATCTTATAATGAGCCAACGCATTTGCGTTTGGTTTTGAATAAGGTAACAATTTGCTGGTGCTCTCATATTATAAGAGCTCGCCGAGTTAGAAGAGTGGTGATTAATAACGCACGAATTGCCGTCTAAAGTTGTCGTTTTACGTTAAAACAAGTTAACGAGTACACGGTGTACTTGTAAGGCTGATAATATTGTTAAGAAACGTATACCAACGGAGATTTATATTACACACGGATACTGTATACCTGCGTTATATTATACGTTATTATTTGAGTGTAGTTTATTTTTACGAGAAAAAAAAACGAAGAAAAAAATATCATCTCGACATATTGTAAGAAACGTGATAATTATTTTGATGGTAAAAAAATAAAAATAAAAATAAAAATAAATAAAAGATGAAGAACCATAGATATAATATACACTTTTTAAAAGATATTTTGGAGAGGCAGCACACGAGAATTATATCGTCCGTGAATCTCGTCTTAATTAGAATATTCATAGATGAGAAAGTACGTATACGTGCCTGAGTTCATAGGTTTTTATTTTAATCGATTATTATGTTTTTATACGGCCGATTTTGAAACTCTTTAGAACTCACTATACGATCATTTTATTCATTTTGTTTTGAATATCATTTATTTACACTAAATAAATTATTTGTGACAATCAAAGCGCAATTCTTCCATCTAAGCGTTCTTTATCGAGTTATAACGTATACGATTCGTGTGAAGATTTGATTATTTTTCCAAAACGGAACATTTTTTATTATGTGTTATTTGATTGAATTTGAGTTATTTATCGAATATTTCTGAAGAAATAATGTTAAATAAAAAATGTCACAGTTCATTTTTCTTTATAGAAGCCCGATCGAGTTTTATTTCAAAATTAAATTTACTCCTGCCAATGTGTGAAAAAGACACATGAAAACTCGAATGAAATAAGTGGAAAACCGTCCGATCGAATGAAAAAAAACTGAGAGGCGACGCAGACACGGAGACAGACCGAGTTTTCGTCTTTAACACTTAACTTCTCGGAAACACACTGCAGGTGTGTGTGTGTGTGTGTGTGTGTGTGAGGAGACTAGACATACTTCACGCCACGGACAGGACACTCGGCCGGATGTATTGTAGTTGTAACTCTGTTTGGATAGGATATAAAACCCAGATGCCAAGCACTTGTATCGATTCGCCCATCTTGACCAATGATATTATTTAATCGTGTAATGCATTGAGATATGATCACACATAAAAAAAATGATTTTAACGTTTTTTTTTTTTTTTTTTTTTTTTTTTAAATCGTTTTTAATAAAAGTAATATATATTGGTATGAATGCAAATTATTTATTAAAATAGAGCACGATTCAAAATAAAAAAAAATTTGGTCGAATGTTTTGTTATGGTCAATGAGTACGATTTGAAACGTTCAAAATTAAAGCTATCATAACTAATTTTGACAATGAAAATATCATAATGTATAATATTATTACATATTTAAAAAATTAAAATCGTAGTTGTAATCAAATATGTTGAGTTCACGATAAATTATAAAATTTAGTATACAATTTTTCTTCTATGAAAATGAACTATTTTTACCGAAATGTTGAAATATAAATTTGTATGATATATTATTCGATACAAATATTTGGCACATTACAGAATAACACGTTTTCAATACCTACTTCGAAAAAAGCCAGTTCTGTTGACTTTTTGATCAGTGCACGTAAAATAGTAACCGAAAAAACATTCGGTCAAAACACCAAAGGTTTTAGTTGTAATTTTAACTGCGACGTAACATTGGCGTATCAAATTGAAAAAATGCTTTTGATACTTAAGGTCTTTACACACGGTTATCACTGTACTTGTAGTTTTTCACCGAGATCCGAAAATGTACGCCCAAAAATTCCGCACGTATAAATCGAGTGAGCACGTGATGCTTTTGTAGTCGCGTTTGGGACAGTAGTAATAATCGACATCGTTCCACGCGACATCATATTATGCGTGTTGCGCAATATACGTTCAGTCGAAACATACGAGATACGAATTTCGTATTTCCAACGTGACGGAGAATCATAAAAGTGTATGATTTGATGGAAAACCACTCGATTCGATGTGAAAGACTTGCGATTTTGTCGCAATATTATATTATGTGACACGAACGGATGACGGAGATGGCGAGATGCGAGTTCACGCGATAAATGCGGTCGTCAACGCCAGACCGGAAAACCGGGATACGATATAATCGACAGGTGCCGCCGCAGGGAGTCCGCGGGGGCTGTAGTTCTGTGCTGTGCTGTGTGTGTGTGTGTGTGTGTGTGTGTGTGTGTGTGTGTGTGTGTGTGTTAACGGCGTGGGAGCCGCCTGCTCGAGAGACGGTGGAAAAACACTCCCGGCGAGATTTTCACAGGAACCCGTAGGTACCGATATCCGGGAACGTCGTCAATCGATGGAACGGGGGAGAAAAACAGAAAAAAAAAAGATAAATATACAGTTCCACGAAGGGATCACCACGGTCGACGGAAGAACGTCTAACGCATTCGGACCTCGCCTTTCAGCCGACGTGTGTGTGTGTGTGTGTGTGTGTGTGTGTGTGTGTGTGTGTGTGTGTGTGTGTGTGTATGTGTGTATGTGCGCGCGTATTTTAATCACCGTATAAACACGTACGTAATAGCCGGACTACAGTACGCTAACCGATGATAATTATACACATACGAGTTTCGGTCGAAAAAAAAAAAAAATTGTTCAAATAAATCTGAAAAGTATTAAAACAGTCGGCGCGCGTAGATATATCGGAATCAACCGGTTCTTGCGAAAATTATACGCGTTTGCGGAATTTAATGAACGCGATCGAAATTCTACGGCGAAATAAAAAATTACACCGAAACCGGCGGCGACGGTGGCCGTCATATCAGCCGCTATCGAACGCCGCCGCCGCCACGCAGTGGGCGAGAATCAGGTTTTCCGAGGTCTGTCGAAAATGTCCAAAGTCCCGGCCCGCGGAGAGACCGCGGCTCGAGGCGATTACGCGCGCGCGTTCGAAAACATTTAGAATCGTTATAAAAACCACGTCTAAATCCGAGTCTATACAGCTGATGATTTACGCGCGGGACGTTCGGCGTGGTCCGTCGACGTCCAGCGGTTTCCGATAAATCACCGCGTCGCCCGGGATTTATGTGCGAACGGACGGACGACGCGAAACGAAAAAAAAAATTAAAAAAAAATACGCGTCGGCGCCACGGCGGCGGGAACGCGAAAAATTGGCGCGAGCCCGCGGGCGGTACGGGACACGGGTCTCGTTTCGTCGTCGCCGAGATGACGGGTCCGGGGGGACGGACGCTGCGGTTTCGAAAGTCGTACGCGGCCGGCCGGCCGGCGACGATAGGTACGACGCGCACGTGAATAATTACCGGGCTCGGCGAGTACGTCGGCCGTCGGTCGTTCGTCAGACCGTGTGTCGTCTCGGGAGTGGAAAAAAGGCGAAACTCGGACGGTGGTGTCGGGAAACAGATAAATCGTTCGGAATACCGACCCGGCGTTCGATTAAACGCGTGCGTGCGCGCGCGTGTTCTTCCCGACACGTATTTTGCATATAAATATCGGTTATCGCGTACAGCGAACGTGTACTTGGACTCGATCCAAAGTGCACGCGCACACACACACACATATATTATTTGCTCGACCGCAAAGGGTTTTGGACGGGTTTGGTCGGGAAGGGCGAGTGAACGGTTTTTAATTAATAAATAAACTGATTATCTGACGGACGGTCAGGTCAGGTCATGTGAGGTTAGTCTGTAACGACGATAATAGCGACGATACGCTTTAAGTTTTCGAAAGACGTTCCTTCCCGTTTTCCGGATCGATCCGGGTCATGTGCAGGGTCATGACGCGTTTGTAAAACAGATACAGCGGACGTCGTTCATGAGACTCGTTCGGGGACCAGCTGAATGAGAGACAAATAACCGGACGAACCTTTTTTAGGTGAAGTGGGGAAAAACATTTTAAATATATTTTATTTTCGACATGATTTTGACAATTTTACATTTGCCGTAATATTAGATACGTTTTTTTTTTTTTTTTTTTTTTTATTAAAAAACGCTTTTGTTTAATTTGGCTTGATTATTACTTTCGATTATTACGGTTGTAAACTACTCGTACTCGTGTCGCACGTCAAAATTAGTGTACCTTGTGTTACAATCAAAGTGATTTGTGATAATGGTTGTATCGCATAACGCAGGAATTTAAATCACTAAAATACGAATTCATTTTTCCAAAACTAATCTATCCCGAAATTCCGCTAAAAAAGTTTGTATTTTCTACCAATTTTCATCTTCTGTGGAATCGGAACTGTCCTGAGGACACTGTCCTTGAGTAACATTCAAGTCCACAACCAAAGTGATGAGTCGTACGACCGATTTTCGTCGAACGTATTTGGACGATTTCGAGTCTTATAACCGAACAAACTTTACGTCCGTCATGAGCGGCGTCTCTGCTGTATACGCGTGTTGAACATTAACGACACGATTCGCAAAACTTTGACGAAACGCTGACGGTATAATCGAAAATTGTTCGTTGATGATGCGTGGGCGTAGGAGACGAATGCCATTTCTTGCTGCAACAACCAGATAAATGCATTTTTTTCCAAAACTCACTTTTTTGCAGAAATGTATAAAGAACATTTTTCTTGAATATCAGACGCAACGATCAGTGAAATCCGATCAATAGTGACGGAGTTATTTAAAGAAACGTATTTATCGTGTTTTGTGATTTGCTGCAACAATCAGATAAATCCGGATTCGTTATTTTTTTACAGGCATCGTAAGCTGTCATTTGACATTTATACAGAATCATGGTATTAAAAATACTACAACATTAAAGAGTAAAATTAACTTTATTTAAGAACTAATAAAAAAATAATGTGCATTTCGTTGCAGCAACCAGATAAATCCATGCTCCCTTTAACTTTGACCAACAATATTTCAATATCAAATTTGTATTTTTTTCGGTTATAACTTCAAAGATGTATGTCTACATGAGTATATAATTCAAATATATTTTGTTGAGAGTATTTTAGTATACATAACAGATTTTAAACTAAATTTGCATTGTCCTGAAAAATTTCAAAAAGTGGATTTATCTCGTCGTTGCGACAAGCTCTTTATTTGCTTTCGTGAGGGTGATTTGAGATTTTCGCAATTACACACACACGTCACACGCGAGTGCACGAAACGAAACGCGTCGTGGGTTTTTCCCGCGATCATACGCTCTCCATACGCGTCCGCGCCTTTTTCGACCGGACCGAACCGTTTTCGTCGTCGGAGCCGTTTTTATCACGGCCTGCACGTCGTCGCGGGTCACTTATAATTGTCATTATCGTCCTCCGCGGTTAGGGAGCCGCTGCACGCGGCCGTCCGGAGCGCGACCGTACGACGACATGCCGGCGCGCGCGATCGAACTCTGATACCGTTTCTAAACGAGAACGACACTCGACGCCGGGCACGGTCGTAACACTAATCGAAATTAACCGTTCGGAACCGATCACGTCTCTCGTAACACTATATTATCCGCAGCTCAGCACAAAGCTTCTCTGCGGTCGACGTCACGGGCGCCCGGGTCCGACGAACGAGATGTCGCGTTTCTGGTTCGCGACCCATCGTCGTCGTCGTCGTCGTAGTGGTGGTCGGGGTCAAGAGTCGACCGCGGCGAAGCTCTGGCACACCGTGGTCCGCTCGAACGATCCATCATTCACGATTGATTTTATCGCGTCGCGTTGGGACCGAGCTTGTGGTTATATTATCGAGTGTTAATCGTTTTATCGAGTTAGGTTACCGGATTACGGTCGTACCGCGGTGGTGTTTTTATTATTATTTTTAATTTTTAATTTTTTTTTTGTAAACCGTTCGCCCTCTCTTCCCGGTATATCTTATGAATCGAACGGATTCGAGACTCGAGATTTATTTCGAATCACGGGTAATATAGAGTGATTTCGGCCGTTGTCGATGGTCGTCGAATATGAAGAAAGACTCGTTTTTCGGTTTTAGGAGTTACGCTTTAACGAACATGCAGGCGTCTTGATCGTTGAACGAGATCTACGAGATCCGTTGTTCTACACGACCCGAAGATCTGTCCTCCGGTCCTTTTCAACCTGATTCATTATAACTGTGCCAACTAAAAAAAAAACAGATTACATGCGTTTTATAAATATTAAAAAAATAACCCGAATATTGTATCTGTACCACGGTTATCTACACTGTAGATAACCGTGATCTGTGCGTACCTACATACACGTTAATCGGGACGGGTACGTGACTTTTTCGTCTGCGTTTAGAGTGTCGACGATCGACGGCATAACTATATGAGAAACGCGTGTTAAATACCACAGACGTGGTTCATCATCGCCGGTACAACAGTTGCGCTTCACACCGTGTCGCAACGTGTATACTTTCCGGGTACAAAACGACGCCGTGCCAACAGATTCGTATCTTGGATATTATTATTATTAAATCAACGTTACAAAAACGTACGGTTACGAAACACGTAGTGGATCTAACGGCTAGGTTTTATACACGTTACTGGTACGCACGCACACACGCACACTCGAATGCGTTTGTGTGTGAACGAGCCGAGTAAAAAAAAAAAAAAAAAAAAACAGTCGCTATCGTCGTCGTCGTCTGCACGAGACACTCGTCTTTTAATTTTATACGTATACATTTTACGACGAGTACGTACTTTTACCCGATATATTATATATTATGTACACGGTCATTATTACGACAATATAATTGTGGCGAACGAACGAGCCAGCAGTCGTCACTCTACTCGCACTTTGCCGTGGCCGTCGTAATAATAATAATACTAATAATAATAATAATAAACATAATTTATTATTATTATTATTATTGTGCTGTATCGTTTCGCGGACCGAAATCGTTTTGTACTCGCGTCGTAACCTAGTTGTAAAAATATAACGTTTCGCCGCGTGTTTAAAATACGAGCTGCTCGCGAAAACCCACACACGGGCGCGCGCTCCCTTGCTCGCCGCGGTCGAGGTCTCTCGCTCGGTTGATACCGCGCGTCAGTCAAGTTTTATTAGTCAATAAAAAGTAATTACTGTGGCGGCGGCACTAGAGAAACGCTATATTGCCAATCGTTTTATAATTGGTTAATTCGTATGTATATAATTTATACGCGCGCGCGCACACACACACACACACGCACACACACACACACACACACACACACACACACACACACACACACACACACACACACACACACACACACACACTAGCGCGCGCGTAAACGCGTACACGATATCACGTGCGTGTGTACGAGTGAGTATTTAATATTGGGTTTAATCCAACTGCTTTAAACGGCTCGGAGAGAAGAAAACGACTACGAGTCGGTCTGTACACGCATAATTTATAATACATGTGCGTTTCGATTGTTAACAAACGTATAATGATACGGTACGGGTACGGATTAGTGCGGTGCGTATTGTGTTCATTACGTACGATATTATTTCACAAGACCAGTCACGTCAGCCGTCCTTGTCGAGTATTATTTCATTATTTTAATTATTATTTTTTTTTTTGGGGGGTTTTTTTTTTAGTACCGAGTCTTTTCCACGGTTTTCGGTAAGCGCGATTTTTTCGGAAGAATCTTGGTTTTTTTTTCATCGTCGATCGACTTTTGCGTGCGCACAAACCCGACCGATACCGTTCCATACGATATATTCTGTTTAGCTGCAGTACAATAGCTGCAGTACAATCGTTACGGTCGTCTATCGGTATTGTAACTTTGACGTCCGATAACAACGCTGCCCTTTTACGCGTAGGTACACGCCGGTATCGCGACCACGGTCGGTTATCCGTGGCCGTGTATCGTGTTATTCGCGTATCGCGTTGTACGCGTTTAAATTAAAAGAAGATAAATAAAAAAACGTCCCACTGACCACCGTCGTAGACTTTCGGTCTTTTGTTTTACACTGTCTCTAGCTCGTTTCGTCTCCAACGTACATAACACATAGCTTGGACGTCGGAGAATCGAAAGACACGGAATAGTAGTAGCTGCGAATACACGCGGTTAAAATACGAGTGTTCATGGCGAACGATAATATTATGCGACGCGTTAAGTAGACACGTGCAGTTTGAACGTATTTACGATCGTTTACAGCGCGCACGGAATAAACGCGTTTCGTACGACCGCGGTTGCTGCGAGTATCGAAAAACACGCGAATTTGCCGGAAATCGAAAACGCAATCGCGCAACGACGACGCGGTGGTAATTAATGTATATCAGAATATAGCCAAATGACATTTTTGCCTGTCGGACAGATCGAGCGTTTTCCTAGCCGTCTGTCCGGCTCGTGCTCTCGGAGAAGTCCAATATTCCGTATTGATTACTCGACCGCACGTAATTGCGACGGCGACAATTCAAAAGGGCTTAAGCGCCAAAACCCATTTATATATATATTATACACGGCTCTTTCAGTGGATATAAATATTATCAATCTAAAGCAGCGGTTCCCAAACTGTGCTCCGCGGAGCTCTTGGGGCTCCGCAATGGTTTTCCGAGGGCTCCGTTCATTAGTACACAAAAAATTAATATTTTGAAATTTTTTAAATTATTTAAATCTCTCGTTCTTTTAAAACTATTGTTTCCTTTATTGTATGTATGTATACAGTTCGTGTTAATTATGCTGCATAGAACACAGGCATATGCAAATGAACGTTTAATATTTCTTGGGGCTCCACGAGAAACTTCTTCTAATATAAAAAGGCTCCGAGGCTGAAAAAGTTTGGGAACCGCTGATCTAAAGCATAGTTGAACGGTAATTTGAAACCGGTTAAAACCCAACTTTGTGACGTGTTTTTTCAAAATTAAAAACGTTCGACGACGGGTTTGGAAATTTTGTGAAAAATCGTTTTTTAGCTCTCCCGAATGATTTCGGAAATGTCACTACTCGTGCCCTTTCGCGCTGTCGCCGTGGGTGTTACAAAACGGTTGGCGCGGCGAAATGAGTCGACGACAAAAACGCTCACACATCGTTTCACCACGCGCTGTAAGGAAAACCAAACACCATTCGTATGAAACGGTACGAAACCATAATGTCGTCGTGGCGTCGTAGTAAATGCTACGGGTGTTAGGTACGTGTCTTCGCGATCCACACGACGACGAACACTACCAATACGTATGCGCACGCACGCACGCACGCGCACTCGTCTCAGTACTCGTACAGAGATCGAAATAATTATTATTACTAGTCAATGTCAATGTTACATAAGTCACTGCACGCGAACTCGTCGGCCGCCGGACACTTAACAACACGTACGCGCACGCGCGTGTAATATTATCGTCGCGTTAATTTGTTATTTTTTTTTCCACGGTCGTACGTGTCGCGGGCCTCTCGAGACTCGAGACTCTCGTCGAATCGAATCGCCGGTCGGTCAGTTTTAACGGGGATCGCATTATTAATAATATTATTTTAATCAATAAACCGCGGCCGCTAAGCCGGATCGTTATTATCGCGAGCAGATAATAGTAATAGTAATAATAATAATAATAATAATAATAATGACGATAATATATTATGAATTACAACGTTCGAAACGTTTGATGGGCAATTAAACCGTTTCGGAGTTTACTACGTGCGTGCCGCCGCCGCCGCCGCCGACCCGTTATTGTGGACGATAAATCAATAAAAGGTTTCGGTTTTAATGATTTCGACCGGCGAATATTATATAATACGTACACATCTCGGCGACCGAACGACTCTCTGACAACAAATCTGTTTTTGATTTTCCGCGTTAACGTTTGTATTTCGCGGTGGTTGACATGAGAATTCAGCAGCGGAGAATAGCGTTTTTTTTTTTTTTACAAATCATATCACGCATTTCACGATTTGTTTCTCAAAAAGATTTCATTATTATTATTATTATTATTTTTTTTTTTTTGTATTCTCACCGAGGGAACGACGGAAAACGATACAATGCTCGCACAGCTGACGCGGTCTTGTAGTATAGAATCTTACGTCTTCCGAGCATTCCGGTATTCGGTTCGGTCGGGCACCCCTCAGAGGTTCGGACGATAATAATAATAATACGACCGAAACTCCATAAGTCATTTGTAATTTCTTGACGTCAACGTTTCGGTTTATGGTTTCGCACATTGTGTGTCCGGCCAACGGTCATAATGATAATTGACAAAGCGAACGGCCGAAGTGTTCGGTATTTTCGCCTGAGTTATTTGGAATTGGAAATGAAAAATTAAAGCGATCTCTACCCGAGCAGGGAACGTGATCATTTTGGAGTTTTTTCCATTTATTTTTTTCTGTGTCGACGGAATGACAACGTGTTGATATAAATATAAAATAGTGAAAAGCGACGATGTGGATTTTTAATCACAAATCGATATTTTTTGTTTTGTTTTTCATTTCGTCAATTTCGTGTCGTTTAATAATTAACGGGAGTCGAAAAAACGAGATGAGAATTCAAACCGCGTACGAATCAACGAAGTTTTCGGGCAAAAAGCGGTCTTGAACTCGATCATTTCAACGTGTTGCTGCGGGACGTACACGAAAACCATATTAATAATTGTATAAATATGCGTTTTAATTGTCATAATTATTAGAAAACAGTTACGTGCGTTTTGCGGTGATACCTAATGTCATACTAATGACACGAAATCGCATATTCACCGTGACGCGAGTGTTGACTACGCGCTTTTCGTGTTGTGCGTGTGATTTCGGAAACGTCAAAAACATGACAACGCAGACGGATAATAGTAATAATGGTAATAATAATAACAATAACAATTATAATGGGCGTATTATATCTTCGTTGGACTGCTAGTTAACAATGAGCAAAAAACGAAGTAAGTATTTAGTAATATCACGAAGAGAACATATTGGACAAGATTCTTTTGTAGTTGGAGACTTTACGTTCGAAAGGGTATCAAACTTTAAACACCTACGAGTAGATATCAACCAACGAGCGAATAGCCACGAAGAAATTAACAGGATTATAACGGCAGGAAATAAGTGCTATTTTTCGCCTGTACCATTATTCAAGTCAAGATTACTTTCCGGAAATAAAAAACTAATATTACATAAAGTGCTTATTAGACTAGGGTGACCATATTAAACAAAATAAAAAACGGGACTAAAATAATTTTCCTAGTTTTTTTAAATAATTTTAATCAAATTTTTTATCAGAATTTTTAATCATAATGAAAAAAATAATTTAATATAACTAAAATAGTACCTAATATGCATTTAATATTATTTCTATTCTTATAAAGCAGTTACAAAACGAATACATCATTTTTAATAATTACATAAAAAAAAAATAATACATTAAAATAGTAGCTACTTAATAAATTTAAACTTTTTACAATGTTATCAAATACCTTATTCCTATACTCATTTTTTTTAAAACTTTTTTATTCATAATGATTAAAATTTTTCGGATCGCATGTCTATAGATTTTAATTTGTCATATTTGTCCAAAAAACTTATCAAATCTAATAATTTGGAGTATTTTGTGTATATTGTACCTATATAATATAAAAATATTTGTAGCTTTATAAGAGTGACTCATAACAGGACACAATTCTAAAATAAAAGACAATCCTGTGAAAAACAGGACGTCTGGTCATCCTATAATAAATTAGACCTATAATAGTCCTATATGCCTGTGGAGCGCGGGCATCACCAAAGTCAGACTAAAAAAGGCTGTAACTATTTGAAAGAAAAATATTGCGTCGAAACTATGGACTCAAAAGAAACGAGGAGAACGCGTATGGACGGAGAACTGATGCATTGTTGAGGGGGCAATATTCAATGAAACAAATATACTAGGAATTCTTAAAAGCAGACGGATAAGCTGGGATGGACACGTTTGGAGAGCGGAGGGCCATAACATACAAAAATTACGGACACCAGACAATAAATGACCGAGCGGGAGACCAAGACAACGGTGGTCTGACCGAGTCAGAGACGACCTCAAGCTCCTGGAAATACGAGATGGAGAACAACTGAAAAAGAACAGGGAAGTACGGAGAGGTGTAGTAGGGTCGGCGATGGACCTACAAGGCCCGGAATAAGCGAAAAAAAAAAGTATTATACCTTCGTCAATCCGTAAGATTAATCGTACGGTGTGGGCCTGTTAAAAAATCGTAATGACATTGTACGATCATCGTTTTTATATAATATGTTTTATTATTAATATTATTACTATTATTTCACGCAACAGTTTACGCATAGGTGCGTGCCGTTTTGTGTATCCGGTGCACCATTGTCGAAACCGTAGAGTCAACCCGAGCGCAGACCGACCGGTGCGCCGTTCGCGGCTCGGGAGCGGTTATTAATTTTTTTTTAACTTTTATTTTTATTTTTTTTTCTTCTAATACGAAAATAATTAAGACGGATTCGTTAATAATTTACGATTGTTTAAAAAGTCATATTTTTAAAATAATGGCCGTAATCGAAAGTCTAACCTCGTATATCGACGTGTCAGCGTATAATGAATATTAAATCATTTGTTATTTGCATTTCGATCGCCGCGCGATTTCCGAGTAATACGGTATATAAACGTACACGGCAATAACAATAAAAAATAATAACGATTTCAGCGCGGCTCGACGGCGCGGTGGCTCGACCATCGCACACGTACACACACACACGTACACACACAAATCCTGCAATAACCGTCGGACTGCCAGAGTATTCGACACGAAAATTATACATAAAAAAATAATAATAAAAAACGAAAAAAAAACGAAACCACACCGCGTGCCAATCGCCGATCAATGAATTTATCGTGTACCGCAATAATAATAATAATAATAATAGTGATAATAATAATGATAATTTATTCGTCGATCCGACGTGCGGATAGTCCTGTGCCCACTCCCTGCTGGCCACCGGGTTACGTAGGACGCGGTGTTCCATCGCCAGTCGACGACTGTATTATTATTATTATGATTAATACTATTATTATTATTATTATTACGATACGTCCTGTACGCGTTGTGCACGACGAGCGTGATTAAACTCCGGCGTCGTAATAACACTAAATTATTTATCGGAACACGTATTGTTTTAGGAATAAATATTCGCCCGTCACCGGAGAGCTGGTGTCGGAACAACCGATACGGCGGCGGCGGCGGTGTTCGTATGTAGACGGTGAAAACAACGGGGGATTTTTCGTATTTTTTTATTTTTGTTTTGTTTTGTCTCTCGTACGCCTTCCGTTTTCGAAAACAACGCGCGACGACTAGTGAGACAATACGCGTGATGAATCGCGATAGTCTGAGCGCGAAAAAAAAACCCGGACTTCGATTCGAAAACAACGAAACCCCCCCGTTCACCCCACGTCGCACTTCGGTTACGCCGGTTTGACCACCCGTCCGATAAGCGCAGTGATGCGACGCGACGAAAAAACAAATCGGAAAAATTCTCAGGGACGTGTACGTCCCCGTCCAAAAGCCAAATCATCACCTGCCGGGTCACGCGATGATGGCCTTTCAAAACAAAACGAAAAAAAAAAAAATGAAAAAACCGAAATCGACGATGACAAAATAATAATCGAAATATAACGCATTATCTCGTTTCGGGAAACGATTTTTCTGACGCCAGTCAGCTGTGCACACTGCGGTTCTAGTCCCGAAGAAGATAAAAAAAAAAAAAAATGAACCGCAAAAAAAAAATCTAACCCAACACCTCCGGTCGACCCACTGGCGCGTTTGTCCTCCTTCCACTAGAGTTTTCAGTGTGTTACGGACGAACGCGTTCCGACAATCGTTCGACGCACACGCACACACACACACACACACACATATATATATATATGCCACACATACGCGTACACTCATGCACACAACAGGTATATCGTATTATGTACGCGAGGTGGTTTCCAATATTTTCCCCTCCTTTCCACCACATCGTCGTCATGTCGTATTTTAGTGATTCATCGGACAGCGCGGCGGTGTCCGTCAGTGATTAGACACACAAAAAGTACCTATGTAATATTATGGACAGACGAGAGCCGGTCGTACATAATGTATACGTGTGGAGGTCTGCCTGTTTTTTTAATATTTCGTCTGCATCGTAGTTCGTCTCTACGTTATAGACCACAATTTATGATAACGGCCGATCCGGTGTTGTAAAATACGCTTTTAAAACGAAATATTACCAGTCGTGGAGAAAACATTAGTGTTTTATTATTATTATTATTATTTTTATTCAAACAATGCTCTTACTATCAAACCCTCTAAAAATTTCAACAAGCACGAAGTTAGTTTAGATTACTGTTTAAAAAAGTTAATAAGAAAATAAAGGAAAAATTATAGTCTATACCTATAATTTTTCCCAAAATCCATGAAAATTATTGTTTCATATTAAAAACGTAACGAATAAACACATTTTGCGGCGTATTGTATTATTTTTTTGGTTATGTGGACAGAGATCATCGATCGTTTATTCGTATAGTAATGATTGCGCGTCAGTGGTGCCGAATTGAGTTTTCAGAGGTATTGCAAAGCATTAAATAAGCATACCTTCAAAGCAAGTACCCATCCACCACGCAGTCTTAACACACCCGCCCTTAACAGGTATTGCAACTGTAATACCTAGATATAGGGATCGGTGCCACTGTTGGGCGTAATAGTTAATGTGTCAGTGTTCAAAACTGTACGGTTTGAAGGCGATGTTAAAACACAACGGGACGAAAACATTTAATGTTCGATACTGGTCAAAGACATTTAAGTGCCTGAACCGACCGAACGGAGAATCGAACGTCTCTCGCGGTATACGACGGTATCCGTCAGACTGTCACGTCGGGAATATCGTCGTGGTCATGATAGTATAACCGTTTCGATTTACTTTGTAGCGAATGCAATATAAATGACGACTCGAGAGGTGGCTAAATGAACAACTTTTCGTTTTTTCGTCTCCCCCCTGCCCAGCGTCGTTCGTCAACACCACAGTTTGATCCCCGACCGTACGCGTCAGACACAAACTGTTTATGCGTTGTGCACTCGTCGTACGTATATGAATATAAAGGCATGCGTCAAACGGGTTCGCGCCGAATGACACAACGGACGAGTCGCGGTTCGAGAAAATATCATCCCTGGTCCGATCCCTGGAAAGGCGGCCTCCGGGCATGTTAAAATAGCCGTTACTCGCGGAGCTACCGCGATAATGTATTCACCCTTTTTTTCGTATTTTTTTTTTCTGACCGAATATTGTTTTTTTTCCGCGCGGGGTTTCACGAATCATACGCATTCGATGTCTATATCCAGTGAGTGTGTGTGTGTGTGTGTGTGCGCGCGCATTTGTTCGTACACGCATAGCGTCGGAAGAGCCGGTCGATAATTCGCCGCCGATAACCTAACGCGAATGTTTCATCGAAATATCGCGGCGTATACCCAGAGGATAGGTTAGGTTAACGTGGAATTCGACTCGAAAGGCTTAGATCAGGTTAGCATGTGAAAGCCTTTAAAAACGTATTTTATTTTATTTTTTTAATTGATTATTTTAGTTTTTTGTTTTCTCTGCGCAACTCGATCGCGATAAATATTATAATCAATACACACGTAATGATTATTGTAAACATAGATCAGAAATCGGATGTTATATTTCTTGAACAACGCGTTATTTGAAGTCTAAAATTATCAACCACAACCGAACTGGTAAATGTCTGAGGGGTATCAGCCCCTTTGGATCCGAGCCTGGTGTTGAGGTAATGGGGGGGGGGCTATGCACGCAATCTCCCAAAAAGAGTTTGTCTAGTTCGATCCGAATCGGAGAAGAAATCGAACGAGTCTTTTCGGTTTTTAAGTTTCATTTTTGGCTTCTTCTCCGGCACATAGGTGTACGGCGCGAAGCTAATCTGCATATCAAACTATATTATATATACATATATGCATGCACGTACCGTCGTAATTCGTCGTAGTCGTATAGTGTATGTGTACGCGACGCGCGACGAAGCCGCATCATAAATAACGGAGGGTGCGGAAAATGGCCGAGGTGAAACTGCATCGCGAGAAGGGGTGAATAATAAAATAACACCCGAAAGACGCGTGTGTACTCGCGCGCCGCACGCCCGACGACGACGCGCGCGTATAATATTTCTAAACAAAAGTTTCGCACGGGCATAAATAACGGCCGTACACACACACTCGTCGTATTACGTTCGTGTACGTACGCCGAGAAATACGCACACTTACGATGTGACGAAATTCGAGCGCTTACAATGGCGGCTGTGGCGGGGGGCACAGTGGCAAGACGAACAATTATTATTATTATAATTTTTTTCTGTTTTTTTTACACGTTTTTTATTTTCAAAAGACAACGCGCAAGAGTGGGCCCGAATAACACACGGGTTGTACGGAGGGCGCGGCGGCGGCACTTTTAAAATGCGCTAAATATTAATATCTTTTCTTTTCCCCCCCGTCGAGTTAACCATCACGCGCGTACACCGTGCACGGTACGCGGGTGCACGGCGACGTTTATACAGTTTGTTTTATTTACAATGAGATTACGTGTAAACGCGCCTACGCGAAGATCTAGACGCGGTTTACGGTGCATGTGTGCGAAGTCCTCCGGAATGCACGTCGTCGCGAACGAACGCGGGTGAGTCCCACAGGACCCTCGCGTCGTTCTCGAGTTACTCGGGATTACCGAGGGACCGAGCGTGCGAGCAAGGGATTCCCAAACTGCCCTCCGAATCACCAATGTGCATCGGTGTGTCGATATATTATACGTACGGTGAAATGCAGTGAAGTTTGGGCGTGTGTGTGTGTGTGTGTGTGTGTGTGTGTGTGTGTGTGTGTGTGTGAGTGAGTAGTATGTACGTCGGTTAATGGACAACAAAGTTTTCTCACTAGTCATTTACTTGTGTGCAAGGAGAATATACATGTATATATCTGTGTATGTGTGCGAACATTAGACTTAATAGCGAATGCACACACTCTCACACTCACACACACACACACACACACACACTCACACACTCACACATAATAATATGTTTAATCTGATATACTCCGTGCAACGTTCGATTTTAAATTATATGTACGTGCAACAAATGAAAACCCGATTTAGGTTGAATTTCGTTCTCGTCCGTGATAACACGTAATAATAAATCTCTTATCGGTGATACGACGTGACTTTGAAATATCGCTCGAAACGTTGTTTTTTTTTTTTATACGAAATTATGTTTTTCCTTACGTTAATAAAGTTAGTCGCAGTTAGAACACAAACGACGTGAACACTCGGTACAGAAACGAGCCACTCGACTCAAACGCTGAAAACGTACGGATTGGGAAATTAACGACCGACGGTCGTTTGACCTATTGTTTGTGTACAAGATTTGTCTGGACTTGACGTCGTAAAAGCGTTTTAAACTTGTTCGTCCGTCATACGTGCTGTTTGCCCTTAAAACTTATTTCTTTGTTATTATTATTATTATTATTATTATTAGAAAAGTAAATTTACAATCTGTCGTGTTTCATGAATGACGAATAATTCGATAATGTTCGTTTACAAGACTTGGAGATTGATGTGACCGAAGTGGCGGGTGTAAATCAACACTGCGTACTTTAAATATTATATTCAAACGCGATACGAATTTTAATCGTTATTTTTCGCAATCGGAATATCTCTCCCTCCCCCTTTTTTTTGTGATTCGCACGATTCGATTTTTTTTTCTATCTGTTCCGAGTCGGTGAAGAATACAACGGGTAACGTCTTGTAAAAAAATTACGGACTACCGACGCGACGCACGGATTCGCACGGTCGAAGACGATGTTTATTCCACGCGCGTTTATTTCGGTTTTCGACAGACGTCCACCGGAGAAAACTGAACCGTAAAAATATCGCACTGGCGTCCTACGACAAGAGGTACCTATATGATTACACGCGGAGTGTTTAAAAACGAACGATTATAATAAACGTTCGCTCGCAGCCTGTATAATTATCGCGAACATAGTGTGCAGAACGTTGCGCAGCGAAATTTCGCGTGTTTGACGATTCACGGATTCGGAACGCGTTATAACGTCTTACTCGGTACGAGTTGTGCGTGTTCTCGGGACGGTCACGGCCCGTCGGCAAAGTCCATCCCTCGTGTACGCGCGCCGCCGGTGCAGGCGAGACGGCCGTCGTGTTGTGTTTTGTTTATTTTTTTGTTTTCGTCGTCGTTCGACAACACTGTTCGGAAGCGATCCGATTCTTCGCAAAACTCCGAAATTAACGTTGCTAGAAACTTGAAATTTTCACCATATATTATTGACGTATTACTACATATGTACTTAAAAAATAGTTTCAAACAATTTGACAACTTTTGGGCTAATTAAAAAACTGTGAAAATTATTTGTTTTTATAAATTTATCCCTGATATATTATAATTTTAAATATTTTACAAAACGTTTGAAAATTTAGTATTACTTTATACATATCGTTTCTCTTACGATTCTGAAAAAAATTCAAAAAACCTTACCTCCAGATTTTTTTACACGCGTTTAAGTAAATTATGATATGATTTGTACATGGTAATCTGTTTTTACGTCAATTTTCAACTTCACAATTTACTTAAAAAAATAAGTCCATCCAAACGGTATATTTAAATTCTGATGCTTTGCTCAGAATCGTTTCAACAAAAATTATATACACCCATCTTCATTAACTCGTCGGAGGAGCGATGAATACCCTATGTGGCGAAGTACCAACGTACTTTTTTTTCGAAATATTTACAAATAAAAAAATTGTTAAGTCATTTAGTTGGCTTAATTTTTTCTTTATAACCACAGATCCGGTATGGTCTAGTGGCTAGGATACCTGGCTTTCACCCAGGAGGCTCGGGTTCGATTCCCGGTACCGGAATAAATTTTTTTAACACAAAACCAATTTTTTTACGTAAGCACTTTTTCCTTGAGTTAAAATTATAATAACATTATACATTTTGTTTTATTATCAAAACGTTAGACATAATAAAAATTAAAAAATAAAGTTTTGCAGCACTTTGGTATCAATAACAAGCGTAGGTAGTTCGTTTTGGGAGAGCTAAGTATTATACACTACTGAGTTGAAATTTTACTTTGGAATATGAGATTTTGCGTGTCCATACCGTGGGTACGGGTTCTCGCGGGGCGAGTTTATGCGACGTACGTGCGGCGTTTATGCGTGTACCCTGCACGGCCCGGCGGCGTAAAGCGTTTTCGTCCCTCGTCGTCGTAGTCGTCGTCAGCGTGTCCGGTGACAGCGGTTTGATTTCGGCTTATCGTCCGCGACGCACACAATAGTCAATGCAGGTATTCTTATACTTCCACGTGGTAAAAACTGTTGGTGAGTGAAGAAAAAACGCGTTATTTTGTATACGGAAAGTCGTCCTTTTAACAACGATCACGTCATGTGTCCAACTCTCGAGAAGAAAAATTTAATCAAACTCGTTTTGATTCTCTATAACGCGCACGCGTTCGTATTTTTTTTTTTTTTAATTTTTAATGCAAATAGGCGTGTCGTTCAATATAAATCACTTACAAATCTACATATTTATATAAAAAAAAAAACTGTATTTCGGTTTTCTTTAATCACTACTTAAAATTTAGTATTCTGAAAGAAAACATTTTCCCTCGAAATTTTCCACGTTTGAATTTTTAATGTTGGACCCGTAGTGTTTAAAGATTAGAGCAGCGCAGTATAGGAGAAGAATATAAATAATTTCGCGGTGCCATAAGTGAATCCACTTTGCTAGGCACTCGGTTAATTTTGAATATTGATATAAATATATACTATATGTATAATATATATATATTTTTCATAAAAGAAAAACCTAAATATCAAGATTTTAAAATGGAAATAAAAATATGTATACTGTTCTTTAAAACATCGTGTTGAAAGTTACGGTTACTTTTAAGAAAAATGCAGAAACACTAAAAAATCATACTGGTAAAAAATTGTAACCTTTCAAAGTGTTTTCAATTACACATATGAATAAATAATAAAAAAAAAAACAAAATACAAAACCATGCGTTACACCATGTTAAAAAACGGGTTGATCGTGCTTTAATAAATCACCCTGTATATATAGGTAAGCGTTTGTGAGAACACACTATACAGTAATCTCCGTTCGAGGTGGTGGGGAGTGGAGATTACTACCCGAAACTAATGTGAGTGTTTCGAAAATAATTATTTTGTTTTCGTCTTTCTATAATGTATAGTATTACATTATTATACCTACTCGGCTGCACGTATAACGCCCGTACCGCAAGTCACATGCGGTGTATAATATGTCTGTACTTTTATTATGAAACCGTACGCCAAAGCAGGTATTCGTGCCATTACGGCCCGCAGGTTTTAAGACCGTAACGGTAAAAATGGTTTGTGTTTCCTTTGCGCGAAACGATAATAACATAATAACATTAATAATAATAATAATAATAATAACAATAATAATAATGATAATAATATAATATACGAGTGCTATCTTTATATTATAATTTTCGGCCACGGACAGCAAGCGGACTCGACATTTTAATATTGTGTAGATCATGTAGATCACGAGAAACGCGTTCGACCCGTTCGAGCTTGTTTTCTAGTCGAGAAAAAGTGAAAAAACCACACGGTCGATTTCGTATAAACGATGAGCGTCATCGAAGACGTATACGAGACCCGTGTACGATGTGCATAATATAACACATCACATCGGTAACGCTCGTTTCGTTTAATGTCGGCCCGATCGGATTTTGAAAAACAATACCGTACACGTACCGGCTGATTTTCTAAACGCGGTCTCTTCGTTTTCAGTCTCGCTCGCTTAAATTCGAAAACATATAAACCACTTATGAATTTACATTTTTACAGCGATCTGCTGTTCGCATCCCGTCTGCTACTCTGAATTGTATACGCGTGTATTGTACACAGTATGAGTAAATAATAAAATATCCGTTCGTCGTTCAAACCGGCGAATCCTTATTAGGCTCGAGTCACGGACTTCTTTCGAAATTTTTCCGTCACCGTAGACCACTGTCGTTTGAATTGAAAAAAAAAAAAATGAATAAGTTTTAAAAAATTAGATGACTGCGTTGTAGATCTTCTGAAATGAATCTATGGACAATTTTTTTCTAATCAAATAGGCGTAGTTTAGTTATATTATAATATGCGACTGATTGCCACTTGAGAAAATTAAGAAAATTCAAATATTTCGTTAAAATTACGGTGAAAAATAATTTGTTCTGTAAAAATATAGCGTTGTCGCTGTTTTGAATTATACGTGATGAAAAAAACTCAAATTTTCGCTTTGTACTGGGTTGAAAACGTTGTTGGAGCGTTTAAAAAATCCTTATTGTATACATGCGTCGTGTATACGATTCGTTCGCTGGATGCCGGGCGAGCTGGCCGTACCTATACACGTTTTAAAAACTTTTAGTGACTAGGAACGATTTAGCGAAGTTAAAAAAATAAAAGAAAAAATATACAACCACGAAGACTCGCGAGGTTTATAACCCGACCGATTTGAAATTAATACCTAATAACACTACTAAGTAATACCTAATAACACTACTTTTTAACGACTAAAACTATTCCGTCGTTTTTCCCTTGGCCGCCGACGAGATTCTAGGCGACCGCGGCGGTGTTTTCTCGTACGAACGATCAGTTGGCCGCAAAAACCGTGTGTGTGTGTGCGTGTGTGTGTGTATGTGTGTGTGTGTGTTAAACACGGATGCAGATAAACATGCGCCGAATACAGTACCGCCGTTTAAGTATCGATTATCGAATAAATTTATCCGTCACACGTGCGTCAGTGATCTACAGCAGGTGATTGGAGGCTCGCGTACCATTTTTAACTGCTTCCCCTCCCCCCCAAAAAAAATTAAAAAATGTCGATACAAAAAATTTAAAAAAATAATTGCCAATAGTAAATTTCAAACTTAATTAACTTTTTTTTTTGTTTTGTTTTTTATGTTCTCTGATCCGATTGATGTTTAAGTTCTAAACATCGGCCCTCTAGTTCACTTTGAGTTGCCCGTCCTCGATGTATACTATATATATCCGCCAAGTCCGCGTGTAAAAGCGTCGCGGGAAATCGTTTCTTCGGCGGTGACGTTTTCACGTGCCGTTTTGGAAAAACACCGAAAAAACGGTCGGCCAAACGTCGTCGTACCGACTACATTACCGTTGCGGGTAGGCTAAACGTGCAGCTCGCGATAAACGATCGCTCGATATTATCCCCCTCCCCTCTTGTCGCGTACGGTTGACGACCGATCGAGTGTGCCGGCCAAATCAAAATCAACACGCACAACGTTAATCATTTCGGACTCGAGGACCGATCGAAATCGGCTTAGGACTACGTCTCTCTCTCTCTCTCTCTCTCTCTCTCTCTCTCTCTCTCTCTTTCTCGTCTTTCAATCGATTGAATATAGTGTGCCGATATATTTGCATAAGCCGTGTACGACCGCGCGTGGTTAGTGCGTACCGTATGACGCGTACCACGAGATATATCGGATGTTCGTTTTATAAATGTCTCCGGACAGGTGTGCGCCATAAGTGGCCGCCGCCGTTCACGAGTGTCTATTGATTTATAATATTTATTTATCATCGATATAACATATCGTTAGTATTTTCCTCTCCGTGTGTACGCGCATGAAAATCACAGTATGTGTGTCGAGTCGCGGACGCCGCAGTACTCGAATATCGTCAATGACGATAATTGTAAATCGATATTCGATATTCAGGTAGGTTTCAACGGTATACATCATCATCTCGTGGCCAATGACACTAAAAAAAAAAAAAAAAAAAAATTAAATTAAAATAAAAAATAAAAGTTATCTACGTATCGCTGTTATACGGACATAGTTGTTACGTGTTGTAGATAAACGTACAGTGTATGATACACGTGCGTGTACGATACACGTACAGCGAAATCGCATTAAATTGGATGTTCAAAATACGATTGTTTACGAAAATAACGATTTCGCATAATTTTCAGTATAAAACGCATTCGTGTGGTGTGATATTATCATCGAATACGCTCGACCGGACAGGTTCGGCCGGCGCGTATGAACGTTTTTAATCGAAAATTCGTTTTTCGTGTAATTTATTCGAATAATCGTCGTAGACGTTATATTCGTCATTAAAATGATTATAAACCCGGGGTATAATCGAGGCACGTCGATTCGGAAACCGCAATTCTGTTTTCTATATACGCTATGGAACATAAAAATATGTTGTTCGTAATCCGGTCCGTAAAGCGGTCCTCCGTGTAGGTTTTAAAATTCTAAACTGAATGTCTCCTGTTCTATTGCAAATAAATATCATTATTATTATTATATTATATTACTTATTTTATTTTCGTAACATTTATTTTGATTTTTATTATTGTTCATACATTTTGTTAAGAAAAATATTCCTAAAAATTAAATCAAAGGTTAACCTGTACGGATATACTCGGGGCGAAAATGAGACGCGAATCGTATGATTTTCGTTTTGAAATCAACGTTTGCATCACAAAAAAAAAAAAAAAAAATTATAAAAAAATAAAAACACACACACACAGATCTTTGTTCTTGCTTTCAAAAGACTGGCGACGAATTTTAAAAAACAAAACAGTCGTCGTATAGACGACTGTTATATGGATTCAAAACGAATAACACTTTGACTATTTATTTTTTTTACACACACATCGTGTCAAAAGAACGTTACGCAAAAAAAAAAACAGCAGAATTATCTCGTACGGTCGCACGTGTGGTGCGTATATGAACGTGATTTTTTCCACATCGTTTTCCGATACTTAGATATGAAAACACGCGGTGGAAACGGCCGAGTGCACGGCGATCGCTCGACCGACAGACTATTACACCGATCGGTACGACGGTCGACGGTTCGGCGGATTGCGTACGCGCGAACTTATTGGCGGCGTGTAATTTTCTGCGCGCAAAGTTCCCGCGATCACGACGACGATTTCACGACGACGCGTTGGCGGAGGAGGACAATCGTTGAATATAATATGATAATAGTAAAAATAATAACGAACGGCGTATAACGTACATTTGTATTATTACAGGTACCCGTCGTAGTGGTGCGACCCGACGACCGGCGTCGCCGAGTAATTTACCGAACCGATTACGATTACGAGTCCTAACTCGTCTTCTCGGACGGGTTTAGAATCACCGGCGGTGGGTTTTTTTCCCCTATTCATTTATCGAAACGTCGCGTCAGTGTATACAGTAATAACTATATATTATACATATATACGCACTAGTGGTCCAACATATACGCCTACACGCGGCCAAGAGCCAGCGCATTACACGCACACACACACACACACACACACACACACACACACACACACACACACACACACACACACACACATACACATACACACACACACACACTCACACGCACACAAATTAACCGTGCATCCATCTAACCTGCGTATACCTGATGCAATGCGGTAGGACGGACGGTGCGGCAACGTCGCGCCCGGAACGCGCAGCCTTACGACGTCGTATACACACTCTTATGCACGCACGCACACGCGTACATATACATGTATACTTACAAACTTGTATATAAACGTATAAGACGGCGGCGGGGAGACGAGAGTGAAAGAGAGAGAGAGAGAGAGAGAGAGAGAGAGAGAGAGAGAGAGAGGCAGAGAAAAAAGGGTCCTCCAGCCGAGGTTTTTACGACCGAGGAGGGGTCCGACTCGGCATGTGGTCCCGAAGACCTGAATATATATGTATACGAACACGATACTATATACGCGCGGCGTCCCTTTCCCACCGCATCGGCCTATAAGCCGCTTCCACCTGACGAAGGCTACACACACACACACACACAGCTGTAATACTCGTTTATACTTATACATACACACACACACATATATATAATATGTATATGTACAAGCAACACACACACACACATGCACAGAAAACGTACGCGCACACACACACGAGCCGACCTGGCAGATGGTGGCGGTGGTGTGTAGGGAAACGGTATAATAACAATAATTACCAGTCACGTATTATTGAAGTGCAACCGGTCCGCCGCCGTCGCTCAGACCCGGTTTGGCATGTGCGTCAGACTTGACCTGTGCTAATGAGTTTCGTCAAAACCCCCCGGCTTGAAACGCGCACCTCCGCCCGAGACGCGGGATCGGGATATCGTCGTCACGGCGGTCCGTCGACCGCGTCGGCGAACGTTTCGCGAAACGTTTCGCGTGTGTGCTGCCGCCACGCCGCCGCGCGAAAAGTTCCGCCGGACCGCGTCGTCTCGCGTCGCACCCGTGATGCTGCGCGGTCGTGTGCGACAGCGATCTCCTCGCGCGCGTCCCGCAACGACGATTGCGTCTCGTGGCGCAACGACACCGTCGCGTGATCGGCACGAGTGGTTTACGCGCGGACTCGGGCCCCCGCGAGACGGACGGGTCAGTCGTAGCACTGTCGGCAGTGGCGAGTGGCGGGCGGTGGCAAGTAAATCATGTTGATCGTGGCTTTGATTCCGTTCTCCAGGTCGATCGTGTGATAATAATACAATATGCCAAGTGAGCACGACGACGTCACGTGGCCAAACGTGATTCGCAAACGTGTGTAACTTTTTTGGAAATTTTGAAATCAGGTCGTCGCGCGTCGTTTAGAACTCGTTTTACGATTTTAATTTTACATACCACATTCAGGTAGCCCTATACACGGCTAGAACTTTTCGGCAATCTCAAAGTAATATTGATATCGATTCAAAAATGTATTCGTTTGCGCAACTTTCGACCTGTGTTTAAACACATCGATCCGAGCGTTAAACGATTTCCCGGTTTGAACGTGACCTAAATCCACAGGCATTTAACCGTCTGTTCGTGACTAAGCACGTTTGGTTTTACACTTCTTATCTATTACTTAGTTTTTTTGTGCGTTTCCGAACATTTTACTGCGTACGTTAGGTACACATTTTAAGGTATTCTTATCGCTCGTCCGGCTGGTTTCAAAAACGCATATAAATCCACGCTCGAAATCAGTAATATCGTACTTACGCGGTGATTCGGTAAAAACGTCGAGTTTGAAAAAAAAAATACACGTGTAAACTTTATGCGATATCATAGCGAGGCGTGATCGGGGTAATTTTTTTTTCTTCACGACGACAAAAATTCGAACGAAACGCTATGACGAAATCAGTCGTACGGGTGTCGTTTTTCCCGGCCGCGTTTTCCTCCGAGCGGCTTCTGCTCGACGCGCGTTCTCACGACCTCATGCCGAAGCCGTCGCCCCAGCGCCTCCGACGGGTCTGTCTCAGGCGCGGATATAGGAATATTTTATTGAGTGGGCCCATACATTGAATCGCAAAAGTTAATACACTAAAATTAAAAATTGTTATTTTTACGAAATCAACTACAGAATAATTTTTATTCAGTTTTTAGTATCAAAATAAAGTTAAAATGAAAAATGCAATCTTCTTATCTTGTCACATGCAAACTCATTTTGAATTTCCTTGGAATTTTTCATTAAATCTTCACTTTTTTTTCGTTCAATAGACAACAGACCTAGGTTATGCAAGCGTTTGCTGGTCATTATTGACCTGTTGAAGGTTTTTATTCTTTTCATGGTCGAAAAACTTCTTTCGGCTGTAGCACTTGAAATCGAAATAACTAAGATTCGTCTGTATATTTCTTCTAACGCTAAAAACGATGCTCCCAAGCCTTTGATGGAGATGTACACTTCCATAGAATTTGATTCGGTAACAAAAGACAATCGCTATTTACAAATAAAAATAAATTTTTCACACGGAAAAATTACATGATACCTATTTTAGGATGTAGATAAACTGTTGTTTTCTTACTGTTCTACGCGATTATTACTATATTGGATAAAGTATTAAGTATTTTCAAACATTTGATGACAATTTCAAAAATCAAAATCGTGATGGTAGAAAATTTTGGGTGGGCCCAGGCCCACCCGGCCCACCCTCTGGATCCGCGTCTGGTCTGTCTTCGCAGACGTTCGGACCGGCGTTTGTTGTCGTTTGCAGATAATATTAAAAACTCGTCTCGCGACGACGACGGCGGCGGCGGAGACACGGCGCGGCGGCGGGTTCGAGCGAACGCACGTCGTCGGGGCTCGCGGACGGTGCGAAAAACGATCGGAAACAGGTCGTGATTCGGAATTTTATTTGAAAAAACCAAGCTACACACACTTGTGTAGACCGGACGACCAGTTGAACGTTTCAATACGAGTATAAGACGTACGCGTTTTTTTTTTTTTTTTACTGAAATCATATATCTATTATTATTTCTTTTTCCTCTGTCCGACAGCGTTCAAGATTTTGAAATCAAATCGAAGATAAATGACGGACACGAACAAAGTGTTCCGAGTGAACAATAGTCGTTTGAAATTCAATAAGTCAATAACTATACAATCGGGGTTCCGTGGAAGTCTAGCCCCTCGTGGACCGATCCGGCAAATTTGTCTCTATAAACGCGTGTTCATAATATTATTAATCGGTACACCCCGTACGTGCACGATAGGTGTCTGTTGTCGTAGTTCTTTTCGTCCGGAATCCAATCGAGAAGCCCCCCGATCGAGTCTTTACCTTCAAGGCTGTGACGTCACGGTCTACCTGCTCTTTTGCTTTGCCGTCGTACCCGTATGTGTTCTTTGTGTAAACACACGTCGATTTCGTTCCTGTGCGACTGCTGTAGTCTTTGAGTGTACTCACTACCGACGTGGATCGGGAAAGGAAATTATGACCGGAAACCTTTTGAAAATAATTTCCTTTTTCTGGTCACGCCGAGCGCGTGTGAGTACGTTATCAAAAAAATCGGAACCACTCGAATGCGCTGACAGCCGCGCGCAGGGAATTTTTCGGGAATTTTCGATTTTAGAATTGAAAAAACATTTCCTTTTTTCCGTATAAATGTATTTGATAACGTTTTCTTGGAATAAAAAACGGACACGTAATACGAGTGGAAAAATTCCGAAAAAATAAAATGTGTTCTTTTGTTACAGACCCGGGGTTTCTAAATTATTTCCTCTTATTTTTAGTTAACCTTCTGTTTTCCACGTATTGTTTTCATTGCGTTCTTTCATTGTTGCGTCGCGACACTAATCCATAGGAAGAGGAAGTGGAAAAAAAATAATTTTAATAAAAATAGGTAAAAAACAAACAAAAAAAAAGTAACAGAACAGTGAATATGAGCGGCAACGAACAATACGGTTTTCGTTTTAATTAAAATGCCCTGTGTTCTATTATCACAAGACATTATTTTCCCTACATACATCACTGAGCAACGTACCTCGAAAAAGGCTTTCCTTTTAACCTTTGCGTGTGCGAGCGCACATTATTTTTCCGGCATAAAAAATATTATCAAGCCAAAGAGAAAAGAGACATTGATGTACTCGTATAAACAATTATAGTATGTGTGCGTGCGTGTGTGTGTGCGTGTGTGTGTATTAGTACGTATATTATTTATATTCACACGAGTGTTATGAATATATTTTATTGTATTCGAAATGCTATTTGTCTTGAAATTTATTTATAACGCACACGCGTGTATGTGATGTACGTGAGTATTATACGTATTTATTATAATATATTTACTCGGAGTTCGTTTGTGATTCGGGTGAATAATTGTTTTATTGAGAAACAAAACAAAATCTTATACTGTAAAAAAAAAAAAATAAATAAATAAATGAACCGTTAAACAAGAAGACATTGATTTTCTCCATAAATATAACGTGCATTTCTAACCGATACCGCCAAAACAGTGAGCTGTGAAGTCGATTGAATTCTGATTACGAGGTTGCTACCTACGTACTCGAGTGTTCCCGTACACAGTAGTGTTACCTACGAAGTGTTATGTCAACACGGGTTTTCAGAGAGTGTATCGTTGTGGCATACTTTCGTATTATATTTTTTATCATCACCGAAAATCGATAATGAACTTGAGCGCTCGGCGTCCCGACGCGTTATCGAGGAAAATATAAGTTTCACCGGCGGACGTGGGTGTTTTTCTCCACTCTCCAATCCTCCGCGACCGTCGTACGTACGATCCGGTCGCAGGTATAATAACGTTCTTATCGATGGACGTACCTATATTTTATATTTTATCGACAACAACAACAATTATTATCCCGGCCGGCGAATTAAATACACGTTTTCAATTAAAACGAGTTGTACGAACGAAAAAAAAAAGTAATAATAATTAACGTTTGCATGCTGGTGAAAATACCGGAGGGATGGTAAAAGCGTTATAGTGACATTAAGTGATTAATGATCGTCCCTGAATTATATGATTCTCGGAGGAGTCAAAGATATTGCGTTTTTTTTTTTCGTTTTAATGATCGTGAAAATTCCGAAACTCAATGTTGCGTTGCGGCTGCGAATGCAAAAAATAAATTTAAAAAACAATTTGATGAAACGAA